>BSBK01004581.1:2500-602500 GCA_027943335.1 Chamaecyparis obtusa
ATTTATAAAAAAAAATAGAAAGTATTGTATATATCTCACTTAGTTTTAATTTTAAATTACACATTCTTACTTTGATAAGATCTAGTTTAGGCAAGCCCTTCATTAGTTCTTGCCTTATTTAACAATAACAATGGTATGATCCAATTTTGTCATGTAATCAATATGTACATTGTGAACCCCATGAAAATAAATTATTTTTCCATGTAGTATATGTTAATATGATTTAGAACAACAGAGAGGGGGGGTGAATCAGTTGTTCTCAGGTCCTGATGTATAAAATAACTTCAAAAACTTTTCCTTAAATCAGATCAAGCAACCAAAACAAACTTGGTCATCACTGATTCAATATAGAAACATATAACACTGTAGTTCACTACTCAGCTATAACTAACTTGTAAAACACAGAAATGTTCAAACCAAAACATTCACACAAGTATTGACACCAGGATTTATAGTGGAAACCTAATATGGGAAAAACCACTTTGTAACATGCTACTATTATTTTCACTCTTCTGAAGTGAGCTCGATTAAAATCCAACCCTGTCAAAGGTTACAATACACACTGTTAGGTGTGACCCGGTTAAAGGATTTCAATCACCCTGTTAAAAGTGAGCCTAGTTACAGGACTTACATACACTCCATTAGAATGCAACCTTATTCAAAGGATTTAACATATGACTATTAGGTCAACCTCTGTTAAAAGGATTTTGACTGTTACAATGGTTAGAAAGTAGCAGTAGTATTGATCTGAAAAACATACAACTTACTTTGCAAATATCATATCCAATTCCATACATAAAAGTTGGTTTACTAACTTTGAAACTTTGTCATTTCCATCTCTGATCTGCTCAAAAATTTTCTTCAAGCAATCACCACACTCCTCCTTTAGCCTTTTTGCTTATACAGTCAAAAAACTTACTGTTCTTCCAGCATCTCCTTCACCCATGCCTTTTCATACCTACTGTTTAAGTTCCCTTAATACTTTTTCTCTGTTAGGTTAACTTATCTTTTGTTGCTTAATCTCCTTCGTAGATCTTAGGGTTAGGTCAGATTCATTGAATCTACCTGCTTCATGTTCTTCATCTCCTCTTCTAGAATCATCTCAAATCTCATAAAGATTTACAAATAAATGTTTTACAAAGCATTAAATACTTCCATACAATTAATAAATAAAGTCAACACATTTTACATAATCCAAGAATTCAACAATGTCGGCTCCAAATCTGAATTCTCTTCAAATATAAAAATGTTGATGCTCGGTCAATACTGTGATCATCCACTCGGTCTTCATGTAAAATGCTCAGTCACTACTAAAACTGTTTCCTCGACATATACTATCTTCGTCGGCAATTAACTGGTACTCAGTCAACACTAGATTTTTGCTTGGCATACACTAACTCGGTCGACACTAACATAACTCGACTTAAACATGATTTCTTCATTTTTGCTCAGTTAAGCCTACCAGTTTAGTCCTCAATCTTACTAAGATAAACAATACATTGTCCCATCATTATACAACATAGTCAAGTACACTTTTTAGTATCAAGATAACTCAACCTTTCCCTAGGTGCTATTGTTACCATCCTTTCTTTCCCTTCTCGCAATAGATATAGTACTTTCATAAGTAGAAATAGTCTTACCAGTTAAGGTTTGACATCAATGACAATACAATAATTGCTTCAATTATAGTTTCTAACAATCTCCCTCTTTGGCATTGATGGGAAACACCATATGATATCACCTGAATAACACATGGATTACCAACCAATCCAAAAAAAAACTTATCTATTCATCAGAGAAAATTTATAATATCCTTAGCTTCATTCTAATTCAGAATCTGTAAATCTCACTTCTATGACCGTCAAAAGTATTTGGATCTTCCTCTATCCTGATCTTTCATTTCTATTCAACATCCCTACTCTTTAGTTCTTGTGTTATAATGTCATTTCAGTTCAATCTCCCTCTTTGACAAAAATGCCAAAGCAGCAACTAAAACTTACATCCAACAGATGTAGATATATCTGTGTAGCTCAGTGTTTCTCCCTTTGTCAACTTGCTTATGACTGATGTGTTGTCTTTGCTTCTTCTTCACAGCTCTAGGGAAGTCCTAAAGTGTGACAATCTTTTGCATCAATTTGTCAATTATTCTATTGTAGCATATTTGATGCAGTGCTCCTAGCTTGACTAGGCAGCTTCAGTTAGGGGAAGGACCCCTAATTGACCTTCTCAAGTACTCATGAGCTTCTTTAGGTAAAGCTTTAGTGAATATGTTTTCCAATTGTTCTTTTGTATTTCACATATTCCATTTGGACTTCCTTGTCTTGTACCAATTCCTCAAATAGTGATACTTGATTGCTGTATGCTTGGTCTTAGTGTGCATCACTGGATCTTAGAAATATTGATGGCACTTGTGTTGTCATAGAAAATAAGAACAGGTTCAATGATTTCTTCTTTCATGCCTATCAACAACTGTTTTATCCATATTAAATTTGAACAGTTTACTGCAGCAACAACATACTCGGCTTCAGCAGTAGATTGGAAAATGCAAATTTTTGTTTCTTGCTAGTCCAGGAGACTAATCTCTGTCTAAGAAAGAAAGCTCCATCACTAGTTCTCTTTCTGTCATCTATATTTTCCTACCTAATCAGCATCAGTGTATACTCTAAGTTCAAATTTGTCATTCTTCTTGTAATATAACCCATAGTCAGCAATTCCTTTCAAGTATATCATGATTCTTTTCACCGCCATCATGTGTGTTTCCTTAGGATTGGTAGAGAATCTTGCCACAATCCCAACAGCTAGTGCAATATTTGGTCTACTATGTACAGCATACTACAGTTTTCCAATCATGGATCTATACAAAGTCTGGTCAACTTCTACAGCATCATCATTCTTAGATAACTTTTGTCCAGTAACCATAGGAGTTCCTACTGGTCTAGCATCTTCCATTTCAAAAAAATTCAGTATTTCATTAACATACTTAGATTGTGTAATGAAAATCCCTTTCTTCATCTGATATACTTGTAAACCAACAAAGAATTTGATCTCACCAAACATACTCATTTCAAATTTAGTTTTCATTTCTTTTGAAAAACTTTTACACAATGCATCTTGTCCACCAAAAATAATGTCATCAACAAAAAATTTGGCCAATAGAATACCTTTTCCTTCTTTATCCTTCAAGTACAAATTGCTTGAGTCATTTGTTCTTGAAAATCCAATATACATCAGATAGTTATGCAACCTCTCATACCATGCTCTGGGAGCTTGTTTCAATCCATACAAAGCTTTGTTTAGTTTGCATACCATGTGTCTTCTGTTTGGATCAATAAAACCTTCTGGCTGTTCTATGTAAACTTCTTCTTCCAATACACCATTTAAAAATGCAGACTTGACATCCATTTGATATACCTTGAAATCTTTATAAGCAGCATATGCAAGCAGAGTTCTTACTCCTTCCAATCTAGCTACAGGGGCAAATGTCTCCCCATAATCTATTCCTTCTTCTTGTTCGTAGCCTTTGCATACCAACCTAGCTTTGTTCCTAGTGATTTCACCTTTTTCATTCAACTTGTTTCGAAACACCCACTTTGTTCCTATAACATTCTTATCTGCAAGTCTCAGCACTAGAGTCCAGGTTTCATTCTTCTCAATCTGGTCAATTTCTTCATTCATTGCTTATATCTAATCTTCATTTTCTAATGCCTCTTTGGTTGTCTTAGGTTCAAACACACATAGTAAGCATGTTGGATCCATGGTTTTTCTTCTGGTCTGAATTCCAATGTCTTTATCTCCAATTATATGTTCAGGCTTGTGATGTCTTCTTACATATTTTGCCAAAATAGGTTCATCATTTTTCTCCTCTATTTCATCAAGTTCCCCAACAAGATTGTCAGATTCAGCCTATGAATGCTCGGCAACCTCTTCCTGATACTTGGCAACATTGTCTTGTAGCACGACATGTTCTTGTTCTCTCTTGGCACTATTTTCTTGGCGCTCAGCAATCATTTCCTGTTACTCGGCATTGCTTGCTTGAGACTCGGCATCAGGTGCAAGTCTGTTACCTGCCTCTTCTATCTCAATGTACATAAAAGATCTGTAATCTTCTGGTTCTGTTTTGTTGTCAGCTTCATTTCTTTCAGCATACTCATCAATTTTTATATTCACACTTTTCACAATTTTGTTAGTGTTAGAGTTCAAACACTTATAAGCTTTAATTTTTGTGGAGTAGCCTAGGAATATGCCTTCATCACTCTTGGCATCAAACTTTCCATTCCTATTGTCTTTCAATAAGTAACACTTACTTCCAAAGATTCTAAAGTATTTAACACTCGGTGCATGCCCATACCATAATTCATAGGGTGTCAGATTTGTACCTTTCTTGATCTGTACCTGGTTAAGAGTGTAAATAGCTGTACTTATAGCTTCTTTCCATTATTTTTGTGCCACATTCTTTTCAATCAATAATGTCCTTGCACAATCCAAAATAGATCTATTCCTTCTTTCTTCTATACCATTCTGTGGAGGTGTCCTTGGTGCAGACATCTATCTTTTGATTCCTCTATCATTGCAAAATAGATTGAATTCATTTGATGTAAATTCTCCACCTCGGTCAGATCTAAGATATTTTAGGTTCCTACCTGTCTCCTTCTCAACTTTTGCCAAATACCACTTTAAAAATTGAAAAGCATCAGATTTTTCTTTTAGAAACATTACATGCATCATCCTGGTATGATCATCAACAAACAAGATAAAGTATCTAGCTCCACAGTAACTTTGTATACCCATAGGTCCACAAAGGTTAGTATGAACCAAATCTAAAATGTGTTCAAAAGTAAAGGTTTTACTCTTGAAACTTGACTTAGTCATTTTTCCTAACTGGCATTCTTTGCACATCACATTCTCAGGTTTCTTCAATCTAGGTAGGCCTCTTACTTTCTTCTTCTTACTTATCTCTACCAGATTGTCAAAATTAACATGACATAGCCTCTTATGCCATAACCAAATGTCATCAAGTTGTGCAATCATGCATATTTCTTTAGATAGGTCAAGATAGAACAAATTACCTCTAGTTTGCTCACCACTTCCAATCAGTGACCAGTAGCATCAAATATCTTAGCTTTCTTGTGATGAAATTCCACTCGATAGCTAGTTTTGTTGAGCTGAGCAACACTTAGCAAATTATAATTCAAACCTTCAACCCAATAAACATTTTCACAAGAGATTTTATCAGTCAGTTTAACCAATCCTTTTCCTCTAACAGGACATGGTGCATCATTACCAAATGTTACACTTTTACCTTTATAATGATGTAGGGTCTCAAACTTACTTTTGTCACCAGTCATGTGATGTGAACAACCATTGTATATAATCCATTTGTCATTCTTGTTCACATAGGAAATCAATGCATTTTTCTCATCCTCATCAGATTCATCTTTCATTGCAACATAGACTACCTCAATTTCAAAATCATTACTATCAGTGCCAGTCTCTTCTTCAACAATGTAACAAGATTTCTTACCTTTTCCTTTGTAGTCTTTGTACCTTCGGTAGCCTTTGTCATCTCTTCTGTCTTTGTGTCTGTTGTTTCTTTCTTCATCTTTATCCTTCCTGTCAAGACATCTAGCAGCTATATGATGGACTTTATTACATGCAAAACATATAATAGGGAGTTTACCTTTATATTTTCCTTTTCCTCTCCTCGGTCTTCTAGCCATAAGAGCTTCTAGATCTTCAAGATCTTCATCAGTAATGTCACTATCACTTTCACTGTCACTTTCACTTTCACTAGTGCATCTTTCTTTTTCTTTCTTCAGCTTATTCAAAACTAATTGTTACTTAAAAGCAGATTCAACATTTCCAATACGACCAATAGTGAAATTATCATAGTTAGACAGTTCAAAAGCAGTCAGTTTGCCAATCAAACCTTCCAAGGTAAGCACATAGTAGAGTTACATCTAGATTCCTGAATAGCTAAGATCTTAATAGCATATATAAGATGCAGGGTTCTTAGCACTTTTCCAATTATGGTCTCATCATCAATAGTTCAATTTACTCCTCTAATAGCATTCACAACTTCTTTTATTCTACCACAATATTATGCAATGTTTTCATCTTCATTCATTCTCATTTCATCAAACTTACCTCTAAGACTCTCGACTTTGGCTTTCAGCACATATAGATCACCACCATAGATCTTTGCAAGAGTGTCCCACATATCTTTAGCAGTTGTGTAGTCCTTAATATCCTCAAATTCCAGATAGCTTAGGGCAGATGCAATTTCTAGCATTGCCTGATTATGTTATTGCTTAGCTCTCATTTCCTCGGTAGTCAAAGGTGCAATAGGTGTGACATAGTCATGCTCAATGTAGTATTTTGCAGAATCACCAATACCAGCCAGATGCAGCTTCGTCAAGCTTTGCCATGTAGGGAAGTTATCTTTGTTCAGCTTCGGTACCTCCTTCTTATACATCTTGATCATTTGCTTCAAGTCTCTTTAAACTTGTTTTCTGTAGACACCAATAAGCAACATAGCTCTGATACCAATTGTTAATATGATTTAGAACAACAAAGAGGGGGGGTGAATCAATTGTTCTCAGGTCCTGATGTATAAAATAACTTCAAAAAATTTTCCTTAAATCAAATCAAGCAACCAAAACAAACTTGGTCATCACTGATTCAATAATAGAAACATATAACACTGCAGTTCACTACCCAGCTGTAACTAACTTGTAAAACATAAAAATGTTCAAACCAAAACATTCACACAAGTATTGACACCAGGATTTATAGTGGAAACCCAATATGGGAAAAACCACTTTGTAACAGGCTACTATTATTTTCACTCTTTTGAAGTGAGCTCAGTTAAAAGCCAACCCTGTCAAAGGTTACAATACACACTGTCAAGTGTGACCCGGTTAAAGGATTTCAATCACCCTGTTAAAAGTGAGCCTAGTTACAGGACTTACATACACTCCATTAGAATGCAACCTTGTTCAAAGGATTTAACATATGACTATTAGGTCAACCTCTGTTAAAAGGATTTTGACTATTACAATGGTTAGAAAGTAGCAGTAGTATTGATCTGAAAAACATACAACTTACTTTGCAAATATCAGATCTAATTTCATACATAAATGTTGGTTTACTGACTTTGAAACTTTTCCATTTCCATCTCTGATTTGCTCGGAACTTTTCTTCAAGCAATCACCACACTCCTCCTTCGGCCTTTTCACTTATACAGTCAATAAAACTTACTGTTCTTCCAGCATCTCCTTCACCCATGCCTTTTCATACCTACTGTTTAGGTTCCCTTAATACTTTTTCTCTGTTAGGTTAACTTATCTTTTGCCGCTTAATCTCCTTCATAGATCTTAGGGTTAGGTCAGATTCATTGAATCTACCCACTTCATGTTCTTCGTCTCCTCTTCTAGAATCATCTCAAATCTCATAAAGATTTACAATAAAACATTTTACAAAGCATTAAATGCTTCCATACAATTAATAAATAAAGTCAACATGTTTTACATAATCCAAGAATTCAATAATGTCGGCTCCAAATCTGAATTCACTTCAAATATAAAAATGTTGATGCTCGGTCAATACTATGATCATCCACTCGGTCTTCATGTAATATGCTTGGTCACTACTAAAACTATTTCCTCGGCATATACTGTCTTCATCAGCAATTAACTGATACTCGGTTGACACTAACATAACTCGGCTTAAACATGATTTCTTCATTTTTGCTCGGTTACGCCTACCAGTTTAGTCCTCAATCTTACTAAGATAAACAATACATTATCCCATCATTGTACAACATAGTCAAGTACACTTTGTAGTATCAAGATAACTCAACCTTTCCCTAGGTGCTATTGTTACCATCCTTTATTTCCCTTCTCACAATAGATATAGTACTTTCCTAAGTAGCAACAGTCTTACTAGTTAAGGTTTGACATCAATGACAATACAATAATTGCTTCAATTGCAGTTTCCAACAATATATATTGGATACACTTTAAACTTTCATAGATAAATGCCGAGTAAATTTTATATATTTTACTTGATCACAAAATTCATTTTGAAAATTGTTAAAAATAATTAGGGGAAATAAAATTACACAGAACCATAAACCTACTTTAGAGTGTACATTTTTTAACTTCACATTAAAGTTATTTAAAAAACCTTGCAAGCATACCTAAGAAACAATAGATATCTCAAGTTTTAGTGGACTGTATTTAATGCATCACCACTTTTGATGTGTGCTATTATAGAAACCATACCCAAAATAAGTGGTGTCCTATTAATTTCTAAGATTGGTATTAAACCCTTCAAAAAAAATCAACAATAGGCTTACTTTAGATTACAAGTTTTGAGCATCACATTATAGGTCATTCAAACCTAAAAATAATAGATACCTCAAAATGTAGCCAAGAAGAATGAACGGAGAGTGCTCTACAACTAGTTGTGTCTTTGCGTACATATAGGTTATCATTAGGGTTGTCATACTATTTTCCCTTGCCAATATTGTTATATCACATTTTTTGTGGGATTTATCACCGCCTCTTTTAATGGTTGCGACCACATTTGGCCCAATAGTTGTTGTTGGTGCTAAAGAGTTGGCTATTGGCATTCATGACTCCATGGAAAAAAGACCTAGGAAGTTTATTCCCAGAGTTTTCCATGAGGTAAGCCCTTTGGTTAACCTAATGTAATTTTGCCTTTTCCTGATTTTGACAAAGCATGTGAATGGCTTGAAAAATTTACTTTGACTAGCTATTTTTTTAGTCGAGTTCCTTTTGAAAGTGTGCTCTGGGATTGGGTTTCAAAATATTGGCTTCCTCATATGGTTCTCCTTGATGGCATCTAGAACCTCACCAAGGGGTTCTCTCTATTTTGATTTGGGAACCCTTCACATGTTGAGGGTGTTCTAAAAAATGGTCCATTATTTTTTCGTACTTCACTCCTTATTTTCCATCCATGGCCGAGAGACTTTCAGTCTCTGAAGATTAAAAAAAAAAACTCAAAGTCCTAGTGTGGGTCAAATTTACAGGATTGCCTTTTCCTTGTTGGCCTTTCTTACAAAACATTACTCAGACCCTTGGTCAAGTTGTTTCCATGAAGCCTAAGTGTTTTTACCACACTTTCCCTCATAAAAGGGTTTGTGTAGAAATTAACCTTGCACGGGTACTTACAGAAACCATTCACATTCAAATTGGTGGATGAAGTATCTCTCAACATGTCATGTATTTGAATTTTCACAATACATTTTTTCACTGTCATTCTACAAATCATAAGATTAAGGACTACCCTTTGGTGACTAACAAAACTAGGCCTTCTCCTAAGGAGTCAGTGGTTTCTCGAGGAATAGAGCCTTCTAAGGATGATGCCACTTGGACTATAGTGGTCTGTAAGGGAAAGCATCATTTAGCTTCTCAGCCAAAATAGGCTTCTCCAGCTTCAGCTTCACCACCCTCCACTTATGCGCCTACCCAGAATCCTAGGGTTGTTTCAAACCTTGTTTCTTAGGGGAAAAGTTCTTCAAGCATAGAGGTTTCCACCCTTCCTTAGCATTTTGTCATGGATACCAAGGTTTCATCACTAACTCAATTAGATAACGCAAGTTCTTTGCGTCGATAGTCTTGTAGCCCACCAAGGCATGATGAGACAGAGGACGCAGAGCCAAACCCCAATTTTTCCATGGTGATCTTTATGGACTACCTTTCATTTAGGTCTAGACTTCTTGCACAATAGTTTCTCCTCTCTTGGGGATAAGGACACCATGAATGATGGTTTCTAACACATTTCCTCTCTTGGAATGTTAGAGGTCTTACTGAGCTCTCTCACAATTTTTTTGTGCATGATTTTTGCCATCAATTTCCCCATACACATGTTCTATGTCTTTAGAAAATAAAGATAGTTGGTTTTCTACTTTCAACAACATGTGTTACTTGGCCTCACAATTTAGTTTTTTCCTCTTCTCATGAATCTGGTAGAGGAGGGGTGGTTACCTTATTAGCGTGACAGTGGCAGAGTACATTTATTGATCATGGTGAGGACCCCATACATAGATTGGTATGGGTTCTATTGAATATTAGTGTAGACATATAAAATTTAACTTTATTAATTAAATTTATTTTAATTAATATTCATATAATCAATTAATTGTATTCATCTACCTATTTAATTTAATCAATTAAACAGTTTCATTTCCCTTTTTGTATTTAAATATAATTTAAATACTATCCCAATGCATTAAATCAATTTAATATATTTGCCTCACAAAATCCCCCTTTAATAAATTTATGTTTATTAAAATTCCCCACAAATCTTTAATTAGTCTAAAACTATGATTAATTTTAATTTAATTTTAATTTAATCTAAACCCCTACCTAAAACCTAGTCTACACCCATCACCTCACTTGCTAAACCTATCCTCCCACCAAATCACTCCATGATTCCACCTAAAAAGGTGATTCCTAACCTCATTAGTGCTAATGAGTTTCTCACACATGTGTGAGAAACTCATCCCAAGGAAGCCACCAAACTTCCTTAAATGCTCCATCTCCCTTCTTACAACTTTCTCCTCCATTCCTTTCTCCAATATTGCTCACACGTGTGAGAAACCTTAGGCCCTTCAAACCTTAAATCCTCATCTTGTCTCAAGTTGAATTTTTTACATAGCCATCCCCTTTAGCCTATGTGTCCCTTATGTGGATGCCACATAGATGTCACCTCATCCAAGCCTCCAAGTTTCTCCAAAAATATATAAATAGAGCCCTTTCCAAGAACAAACCATCTCTCATTTTTATGCATTGTTATCATGCTATTTTAGCTCTAGAATTTTATAAGCATTCAAAATTATCTTAGTTTCTTGTTCTTAGTTTTGACTCTAGATCACATAGCATGCTTAATATAATGGTGAATCAATCTTAGTTTGCACATCATTTTATCTTTTTATCTTCTTCATCATCATCATCTCTTGATCATTTGTTTACAACTAGTTCCTCATACTAGTTTGTGAACTCTTTTGATCTCCTTTGTAGCTTGCATTGTAGAATTTGCATCACTTGGGGATTTAGTCACTTATTTTTTTGAGAGAGAGAACACCCTCAACTCTAAAAAGAGAAAATTAGACAAACCTTTAATGGTGCACTTGTCTTGGCTCTATTGGAGGTTGTGTTGGAAGCTATGTGTAGTTGCAAGTTTATGAACATGTTAGATTAGAATGAAATGATTATCTCATAGCATTTGCATGTTTGAACTTGATCCCAACATGTTAGGTTTCCTCATCTACATTTTGACACACCTGGTGGGACCTACGTCCCTTTAAAACTCAAACTTTTATGATTTTTTCATGACTTACAAGCCCAGAAATGTGTTTTGTCGTCTTGTTGAATGCAATGTCATTTGTAACCTGGCTTTGTCAACTCCTTGCAAGTTTTTTTTTCTTCGCTTCTTACTTTGTTGTCTCTGCTTTGACATACTTTGTCATCTTTGTATATTGTCATTTGTGCATTGTGTTGTTTGTGCTTCTTACTTTGTCGTCTCTTCTTTGACATACTTTGTCGTCTCTATATATTGTCATCTGTGCATTTTATTGTTTGTGCTTCTTACTTTTTTGTCTCTACTCTGACATAGGACACTAATGTTTTTATGTTTTAAACTACTTTTTTTCAATATTTAGTATTTTTTGATCTTGGGTTTTTGTCAGATTGACGATTTTATTGGAGGAAATGTTGTTAAAATTTAGAATTTCTCCTAACCATTGATATTTTCTCTTACTTCACACTTTGTCATTTGTGCAAGCTAAACTGTCATCTCCAATCATCAAAAATTATGCTAGTACGAACTAACACTTGTCAGGTAACATTTCTTATTTTGTCATCTGCAACCTAGTTTTGTCACCTGCGAGTTTTATTATCTGCTACCTGGTTTTGTCGTTTGCACTCTGTTTAGATTTTAAAAAAGGTAAATATTCTATTGATTTCAAGTTACTGACTTATCTAGTCTTTTGAAACATTCTTATTTTTTAAAAACACTATCTCTTGCAGGACATTTGGCCAAGACTTAACACATCAAACTACTAATCTTTTGGTCTTGCAGGACGTTAATTGAAGGCAAAAAGTAAGAAACTACTCACACATTTATTTTACAAGTTGCCTAGGAGATACAAATGAACATTATGTCTTTATTAAATTTGATTTCTTAGGCTCTTAACAAAGATTCACTTGTAGTGGTTTGTCAAGTGGTAGGGGATAATGCTCTTGTCATTTTTAAGACAATCAAAAACCTAGACCCATTTGATATCTTACTTAGAAAGGAACCTTGGGAATTAATGCATGTCTAGGTTATTTAGGAGAAAACAACATTGGATAGGAGAGTATGCTCTTTTTCCCTTTGTGGGAAAATAAAAAATCTAGACTCCTTTCATTTTCAATGCATTCTTTTAAGTTAATCCTTTAGAGGGCCTTCCACTGAGGGAAAAATCTCCCGAGAATGACCAAAGTGGGAACAAGGTGAAACTGACCCTTCCAACCCACTATAAACAAATGTCTCTTTGCTATTAAAGTCTTGGAGGATGTAGCTAGTTCTATCTTTGATATGATTTGGTGTGTGTAGGGCTTTGAGGCCTCAATCCTACTTGCGGTACTACACCATCTAAGTTACTCGTAGGGCTATAGGCTTTAATCCTACTTGCAGGACTACGAGGGATAACTACGAAAAGATGCCTTGACTATAAACCTTTAGAGTATAAGCTACCTAATCTACCCCTAGAAGTTTGATAATCTTTGTGCAAGGAGGATAGTAACCTCCCCAAGACACTCACCATATCATGTCATCCTTGAGCATTTGGAGTTGGATAATACGACATTGTTTGACCCATTGTGTGGTCCATAGTGGTCATATTCTGATTAGCTTTTGGGTGTGTGCCTAAGTTTGTGAGCAAAGGTTTTCAAAGCTAAGTCAATTCCATAGGGTATAATTGCTTGCGTGCATTTTTTATGTTACAAAACTAGTGAAAATATTTTGAACATACACAAACAAAGAGTTTTGCAAACAAATCTTTTGCCAAGTCAGTCTAAAACTTTGTCTCACTTATCTAGTCCAAAAATCACCCAAGCCTCCAAATCTTGTCATCCTTGGTTCATAATCATGTCCTTCCTATCTTACTATTCCATTTGTTGCTAGTGTTGTTACTATCGTCTACCATCAAGTCCTCCTTTTCTCCCCATATAGGCTTGTTAGAAAGTAAAGATCCCCAAGATAACTAAGAGGGGGGGGGGGTGAATCAGTTATCTGATAATTTAACCATTCAACTACTTTAAACAATATAATCAATGTAGTAATCAACCATAGAAAGATAACCATACACAATTGCACAATAACACAAGATATGTTGACTAGGGAACCTCTTGAAAAGAGTAAACCACGGTGGGAATGATGCCCACAAAATGATGCACTAAAATGAAAGTTCCTTGTTAGAGGATGGACCCTGTTAGGAGTCTTATGAAATACATTCAGTACATATAAATCCCTGTTAGGAGATTTTGAATCCCTGTTAAAAGATTCTAACCTGGTTAAGAGTTTATGGAAGACAGAAGGACCCACTGCCCAAACAGCTTCAAGGCAAGATCTCTGAACCCACTGTCCAAAAGATCTTAGAATTATTCAATAGAATAATATGAAATATATTACCTCCTTCACACTATTCCAAAACCACACTCTCTACTACACAAGATCACAATTCTAGATCTCTGTACTCACAAGTCTTCCTTCATCACTGAATTAGCTCTTTTCTTCACTTCATGCATATATTCGAATCTCAACTTTCACAATTCAATCCTCTCTACTCAATTCTCTTTTTCTCAAATCTCATTACAATAAGGAAAACATTCCTTCTTATATACCAAACTCAAATAATTACAAATGAGTTGGTCCTCAATTACAAAATAATAATTTCTACACGCTACACACAAAACTCACATAAAACTGTCAGCTTCCAGATATTGTAACTTTCTCCAAACATACCCTCAAAGTTTGTGTTGTGAACCACATCATCATTAATGAGTCTCCAGCATCCTTTTAATTGCACAAAATCAGATTCCATCCCAGCTAAGAGATATCCTCCGATTTTCAAAAATTGCTACACAGAAACACTGTCTAAACACTGCTTTCACCAAAATGTTCATAACTCTCATGAATGAATGAATTTATTTTTGCATTGTTAACCATAGGTTAATAACACACCAAAGAACATACCATCAACTATGCAAAATCCAATCTATAATACAACATGTGCGCAAAACAAAATTGTACCTACTTTCTTGCTGATATCCAGAATATCACTGTGTTGACATCAATGACAATCCAAGTCATGAATGCAACAACAACTACTACAGAATGACTGCCAAAATACTTTGAATTCATTCCTAACAATCTCCCCCATTGGAATTGATGGCAACATAGATGAAAAACATCCAATGTTCCAAAAATCCAATACTGCAACATCACTGCAAAATATCAAATTAAATCTTGCTTCATTCTCCCTTTCAGCTCTCTCATACAATCCACAATGTTTTTCATGTATATCTCTCCCCCATTGACATCAATGATAGAAATTCCATCTCTAAGTCAACAACAACTTAATGTCAAAAGACACTGTTCAGAAAAATACAATAACAAGAGTCCTCATGACTCAACTCATAAACTCCCCCACAGAGGAAGTTCCAACATCCAATCCAAAAGAAAGATAGGGCTCATATACCACTAGATGGATGCAATCATCTACATCAATTCTCAAAAACAAGTTGGGGCATAACCCCAAGCATACCTCTCAGATACACAAATGTATCCTTACGTAAAGGTTTTGTAAATATATTTGCTATATGTTCCTTTGTGCTTATGTACTCCAATCTTACTTCTTTTTCTACAACTTTCTCTCTTACAACATGATACTTGATCTCAATATGTTTAGTCTTAAAATGTAAAACAAGATTTTTTAACATACTCACTGTACTGGTGTTATCACAATGTATAACAACAGGCTCATCAAACTTTATTCTAATATCCTTCAATATCTGCTTCATCCAAATAATTTGATTACAATTGTTTGCTGCTGCAACATATTCTACTTTTGCTGTACTTTATGAAATACAATTCTGCTTCTTACTTAACCAAGAGACCAATTTTCCTCCAAGAAAAAAGGCTCCACCACTGGTGCTTTTCTTGTCATCAACGCTGCCTCCCCAATCTGCATCAGTATAGGCACATAAAGTAAAATCATCAGAATTCTCATACCATAATCCATAATCCATTGTTCCTTTCAGATATCTCAGTATCCTCTTTACTGCTGCATAATGTGATTCTCTAGGTTCTACTTGAAATCTTGCTACAATCCCAACTAAATGTGCTATATCAGGTCTTGTATGTGTCAAGTATTGCAATCCTCCAATCATAAATTTGTACTTTTTTTGCTCAACTATTGGTGTCTCATCTTTGCTAGATAACTTATGTCCAGTTACCATAGGTGTTCCAACAGGTTTAGAATCTTTCATTCCAAATCTTTTCAATAAGTCATTCAAATACTTAGTCTGACTTACAAATATACCTTCCTTGCTTTTTGTTATCTATAATCCCAAAAAATATTTCATTTCTCCAATCATGCTCATTTCAAATTCAATCTTCATTTCATCTGCAAATTTGTCATTGGCTTCATCTTCTCCTCCAAAGATAATATCATCAACAAATATAACTATAACCAACAAACCATTCTCAATTTCTTTTGTGTATAAGTTACTATATGTTGTTCCTTTTATAAATCCCAATTTCAATAAATACTTATCCAATCTTGCATACCAGGTTCTAGGTGCTTGTTTTAATCCATATAAAGCTTTCTTTAACTTACATACCATATCTCCTTGTGTCAAAGGAAAACCTTCAGGCTGCTCAATGTAGACTTCTTCCAATTCACCATTCAAAAATGCTAACTTCACATCCATCTGATACACTTTGAATTTCTTGTAAGCTGCATATGCTAGAAACATTCTCACTACTTCAAGTTTGGCCAGAGGTGAAAAAGTTTCTTCATAGTCAATTCCTTCTTGTTGTGAATATCCTTTACATACCAATCTTGCTTTGTTTCTTATCACTTCTCCTTGTTCATTCATCTTGTTTCTGAATACCCATTTTGTTCCAATCACATTCTTGTCTTTAGGTCTAGGGACCAATTCCCATGTCTTGTTTTTTTCAATCTGCTCCAATTCTTCTTTCATAGCATTAATCCAATGTTCATCTTCACAAGCTTCATTAGTAGTCTTAGGTTCAATTTGAGAAATCAAACATAAATGTACCTTATTTCGAGTCAAAACTCCTCTATCTAAACTTCTAATAACTTGCTCAATAGGGTGATGTCTTGAAATATACCTGTTAGGTGTCATAGTTACTGATCTTGTTCCAACTGTAGATTCTTCTCTGCTTTCTTCTTTGTTTTCTTCAGTATGACTTTCATTCATCAAATCACTGTTAGTTTCAAAAAATAATTATGTATTTTCAATGTTAGGCTGAGGTTGTGCTTCTCCATCAGATTCATAATCAAGCATTCTTTCCTGAATTTTAAACTTCTCATCAACTTTGACATTTGCACTTTCAACAATAGTCTTTGTTCTTTTGTTATAACGTCTATATGCTTTGCTTTTCAAAGAATATCCAAGAAATATTCCTTCATCACTTCTAGGATCAAAATTTCCTATATCATCATCTCTCTTAATATAACATTTACTTCCCAAAATTCTAAAATACTTAACTGAGGGTTCATGTCCAAACCATAATTCATAAGGTGTCTTGTTTGTGTCTGCTCTAATTTGTACTCTGTTCATAGTGTATACTGTTGTGTTCACTGCTTCTCTCCAAAAGGTCTTAGCCAAATCATTCTCAAACAACATAGCTCTTGCTGCTTTAGTTATTGACCTGTTCCTTCTTTCTGCAATACCATTTTGTTTTGGTGTTCTAGGGGTTGAAATTTGTCTCTTAATACCATTCATTTCACAAAAAGTATTAAACTCTCTAGATGTAAATTCACCACCTCTATCAGATCTTAGACACTTAATCTTCATTCTAGATTCATTCTCAATTTTGCTTTTCATGATCTTAAATTTATCAAATGCTTCAGATTTTTCTTTCAAAAATACAATCGACATCATTCTTGTAAAATCATCAACAAGAATCATAAAATACCTTTCTCCATAGAATCCTCTAGTCCCAGTAGGACCACTCAAGTCTGTATGAACAATCTCCAACTTCTCTGCCGATGTGAACTTCTTGCTGGGAAATGAACTCCTTTTCTGCTTTGCCATCATACATTCTTTGCAAATCATGTTAGTAGGTTTCATAATTCTAGGTAAATCTCTTACCGCAAGTGTAGTACTCACTTTGACAATATTATCAAAGTTTATATGACAAAACCTTTTATGCCATAACCAACTGTCATCAATCTTAGTTAACAAACATGTCATCTCAGTATGATTCAACTAAAATACATTACCTCTGGTTCTGGATCCTTTTCCAATCAGATTTCCATCTTTATCTGTTATCACACAAGTTTTCTCAACAAACCAAACTTGATAACCCTTATCAACCAATTGTCCAACGCTTAGTAGATTATGTTTCAATCCATCAACAAAGTAAACATCATCAGTGTTAGTCTTTCCATCAAGAGTAATAGATCATATACCCTTAATCAAACAAGGTGCATTATTACCAACTCTAACAATTCCTCCATCATAATTGTCTAACTTAACAAACTTTCTTTTATCTCCAGTCATATGATGTGAACAACCACTATCTATAATCCAATCAGATTTCTTTTCAACTTGAGAAACTAATGCTTTTTCTTCCCTTTCATCAGATTCATAACTTTCTTCTTTAATAGCTACAAATCCTATTTCCTCAAAGTTATCATTATCACTGTCACTTAAATGTCTTTCAATTCCTGCTTCAAGATCTTCATCATTTGCATAATAACATTCTTTAGATCTCCTAGGTTTAAAGTTGCTTCTATACTTCTTAACTCTTTTAGGACATTTAGATGCAAAATGACCATATTCTTGACAAGTCCAACATTTAAATATTTTCTTACCTTCTGGTTCTCTTTTTACAAGTAATGCAATACCTTCTTCAATCTTCTTATCTTCCTCAGATTTAGATTTGCTACTGCTAGCATAATCTCCATTCACACTAGTACTTCTTGATAATGTAGGTCTAATGTTAAGAGCACTGAATGATGTCTCCATTCTAGGTAGCTCTCCTAATAATCTCAAATTCATCTCTATTGTTTCTAATCTTCCAAGAAGAGTCTCTCTTGAAAAGTTCGGTGTACAAGGTATCACTTGTTCAATCATCTGTGGTGTCTGCTTGAATACTGGTGTCAAAGTTCTCAAAATTTTCCATATCACTTCATTCTCTGTCTTATCACCTCCACAAGACTTTATTCCTATTACAATCTCAGACATCCTACCAATATAGCTTCTAATAGATTCATCTTCCATCATTCTGATATCTTCAAATGCACAAATCCAATTATGTAATCTAGCCTTCTTTGCATGTTCATCACCTTCAAAAGTAGAATGTAAAGCTTTCCAAATTGCATGAGATGTTTTCAAACATCTTACCTGACTGTATTCATTCTACGGTAGTGCTAACAAAAGTGATTCTCTTGCAAGTATGTTACACATGAATAGATCTAGGTCATCTTTAGTTCCTGCCTCTAGATTGTCTTCCTCAATGATAGTCTTCTCATTTTTTTTAATCAACTAATAACTTGGTCCTAAACACAATAAATGTGTCTTCATCTTTTCTTTTCAGCTGTCAAAATTTACTCCATCAAACTTAGGGCTTTCTTTCCTGAAATTCGCCATGGATCTCCTTAAGTTGTTAAACTTTTCTTTCAAGGACCTGCTGCTCTGATACCAATTGTTAGAAAGTAAAGATCCCCAAGATAACTGAGAGTGGGGGGGGGGGGGGGGTGAATCAGTTATCTAATAATTTAACCATTCAACTGCTTTAAACAATATAATCAATGTAGTAATCAACCATAGAAAGATAACCATACACAATTGCACAATAACACAAGATATGTTGACTAGGGAACCTCTTGAAAAGAGTAAACCACGGTGGGAATGATGCCCACAAAATGATGCACTAAAATGAAAGTTCCTTGTTAGAGAATGGACCCTGTTAGGAGTCTTATGAAATACATTCAGTACATATAAATCCCTGTTAGGAGATTTTGAATCCCTGTTAAAAGATTCTAACCCGGTTAAGAGTTTATGGAAGACAAAAGGACCCACTACCCAAACAGCTTCAAGGCAAGATCTCTGAACCCACTGTCCAAAAGATCTTAGAATTATTCAATAGAATAATATGAAATATATTACCTCCTTCACACTATGCCAAAATAGCACTCTCTGCTACACAAGATCACAATTCTAGATCTTTGTACTCACAAGTCTTCCTTCATCACTAAATTAGCTCTTTTCTTCACTTCATGCATATATTCGAATCTCAACTTTCACAATTCAATCCTCTCTACTCAATTCTCTTTTTCTCAATTCTCATTACAATAAGGAAAACATTCCTTCTTATATACCAAACTCAAATAATTACAAATGATTCGGTCCTCAGTTACAAAATAATAATTTCTACACGCTACACACAAAATTCACATAAAACTGTTAGCTTCCAGATACTATAACTTTCTCCAAACATATCCTCAAAGTTTGCACTATGAACCATGTCATCATTAATGAGTCTCCAACATCCCTTTAACTGTGCAAAATCAGATTCCATCCCAGCTAAGAGATATCCTCCGATTTCTAAAAATTGCTACACAGAAACACTGTCTAAACACTGCTTTCACCAAAATGCTCATAACTCTCATGAATGAATGAATTTATTTTTGCGTTGTTAACCATAGGTTAATAACACACCAAAAAACATACCATCAACTATGCAAAAGCCAATCTACAATACAACATGTGCGCAAAACAAAACTGTACTTGCTTTCCTGCTGATATCCAGAATATCACTGTGTTGACATCAATGACAATCCAAGTCATGAATGCAACAACAAATGCTACAGAATGACTGCCAAAATAATTTTCATTCATTCCTAACAAGGCTAACAAATTTATCTTTGTCATCCCTCATCCTTTTTTCGTCTTCTTTGGAGTTAGTCCTTCCTCTTATCCTGAGATTAATCCAAATCCCACTCTAATCTTATTGATCATCCTAATCTGAGCTTTAGTTCTTCATCCATCTTCATCCTTCATCCCTATCCAACTCATCAACAAATCGTCATGTCACAATTCTATTATGATGATTTTGGCCATCTTATCTTTTCTCCCACTTTAAGCTATTACAATGATGATGATAGTCTTGTTGATCATGATGAGTACAATAAAAACCTTAGCAAGATTTCTTCAAGCATAATCCAAAACCCAATCATTCCTCCAAACTACCCCATCATGCCTCCATGCATACCCATTAGTACTCCTTATGTAATGCCCCTCCAACCGTATCAAGTCCTAGTTATGCTCACTAGAAATTAGGAAGAGCTACATGTGAGAATGATCCTTCTTGTGATGGTTTCTTAAACTGAACCTCTTCCAACTCACTGTAACTTCATATTTTAATTTGGGAAATAATAACATTGCATAGGTATGTTCTTTTGTATATCTTCCTATGACTCAGTGATATTTTAGGGATCACCTGATAGACCTATATGCTTATTTGTGAGATGCTCATTATTAATATTTATGTGTACCTTAGGTTAATTGATTATAATCACTTAAGGGTTAGATGTGTTACCTACTCTTATAAAGTTACTTGAGAGTAGACATGATTAATGCATTTAGGGTTATATGATTTGTTTATCTTGATTTGATAATGGGACATTTTGAGTACATGCCTGATGGTTAAATGGGTTTGTGAAAGTTAATAGATGATTTACATTTACATGATTGTGTTATGATGCATTCTTGTTATACAATATGGAAAGGAGATTATTCTGGTACTAACCACACTAATCTAATTATGCTTTGTTGATGTCACTTTCTGATGTGAGTGTAGGATGAGGGGAGGTAGTCGTAGTTACTCCTATAGGAGGTCCACATGATGTCACACTCTCCCTCCTTATTTTCCATTATTTGTACACACACACACACACATGTTGGTGTACTCGGTTGGTGTTGCAGGATGCAGGTACTGGGCATCAACTCCACGTGGCTACACAGGTCTAAGTGTGCCTTAAAAATCCTCGAACGATTTTTGTGTGGAGATATTACCAAGATTACTCTCAAGGTTACCTATGGACTTAGATTTCTGTTTAGGAGGTTACCCTAGTTGGGGGATTTGGAATGCAGTTTATGTTGTGGTTTTTTTATTCGATGTTGTTTTGAGATTATGTTAGGATTTAGAATTAACCTTGTTTATATGTATAGTATTTATTCTATAATTATGTTATAATTGATTATATTTTATATAGGTATGTGTATATGTGGGTGCACACGCATATACCCATGCTTATATAAATAATATTATTTGTATGTTTTAATTACTTATGTAAATGGTATTCTAATAATTAGATAAAGTGGATTCAATAAAGTGTATTGAATGAAGTATATTAAAGTGAAAATAATATTAATAATAAAAATAAATGCTCTTTGTAGTAAAACTAGCTATCTAGGAGAGAGTTGAACTTGAGACCTCCTAGAAGTTAGGCTAGTTGGTTTATGCGTGTGCTATGTGTGTTCCTTGGAAGTTATTTGTTTATTATTTTTGTTATGTTTTTCTTTGAAAGATATTTTAATTAAATTTATTAAAACTTTGTTAAGTGCTTACGAGGATGATTTGTTTATTTTCCAACCAACTATGGAAGTTGGAGAAGTTTCTTCCCGTAAAGAAACTCCTCCAACCACATAGTTGGAGGATAAATATTTGCATTTTTGTGATTTGGAGGGAGGAGTTTTTGGAAGATTTTTGGAGTGTTTTGCATTGATTTTTCCAAAAAATTATTTGAAGTTTCTATGAGTTTGAGAGTCTCTGTTTGGTGAAGACAAGTGTGGGTGGATTTCTTGGAGGTTGATGGCCAGAGGAAGCTTGCTAGGAAGCTATCTACTCAAGGCTTGAAGATTTTTAAAAAGTCTCCAGGCAAGGGAAGAGAATTCTCCACAGGACCCCAGGTAGGGTCTAAATTGGGATGAATCTCCATTCTTCCTATGTGTATATTTGTGCATATGAATGATAAGTTATTTGATTATTGTATGATTATTTACTGTGAATTAAAAAGGGAAGCTTATTTATGTCATGTTTTTTGTATATTCCAATTGTATTTTCGGGAAGTAATTTTATGAATGTTGTATAGTTATTTTTGTGAAATCTTCTTGGAAAGTATATGAATGCTTATGATTGCTTAGTATGGTGTATTATATTGATTTTTTTGGATTAGGGAAGTTTAGGAAGAAATAGGAAGGGTTAGGGAGGTTTAGGAAAGAGATGTAGTCATATTTCTCCATTGTTGCATTTGTAGGTCTCTCTGTGATTTGTTGCTTTCATTTTGCTTAAGTTTGTCTAAGGCTTGGGATTGTGTTGAGGATATTTTTTGGATGTGGTACTGAGGTCCCTGCATCAGGTAGACCTCGGGAAACCTGATGCAGGCACTCTCCACGCCTAAAAAAGTCAATTTTTGGTATTTTCAAGAAGTTTTAAATTTAATTTCGTAAAAGTATCATGCAGTGTCGTACAACATTGTAATCATACCCATATGAAACATGGTCAAATTTCATATGGAAATGCATACATTGTCGTATGTGTTCATATACAAAGTCGTATGGATTGTTTTTGGGTTTCAAGGGCTCAAAATTTGCAAAATTTGGGTTTAGAACCTCTATAACTCATTCCTTATGATTGGGTTGGAAGTTGTATCACCTATATTTGTCCTTAACTTGTTTTGTTGATGTTATTATGTGTTACTTATGTTGTTTCAATACTTGTCTTGCACTTAAGTTCATTTTATGAGGCCAGAACTCATTCTGGTGGCATGATTTATTCAAATATAACATTTAAGTATAAGTCTGATACATTTAATTTCTTATACTTTAAGTTATATTTGTATAAATACCTTCTAGGATGTTTGAGATAGGTTTCAACTTCATAGGAGTTAAGATGCAAATTCTAAATTTTGGAGATTTCTAAAAAATTTTAGACTTAGCCAAATTTTAGGCACAGGAGGTTTCCATAGATGGAATGTTGTGTTAATGCATGTGGAAATTTGTATCACCTATGTATGTTCATTTCTTGATTTTTTGAGGTTATATGGTTTACTTATTATGTTTTTGCACTTGGCATATACTTGAGCTTAGTTTATGAGGCTAGGACTCATCTTAGTGGCATGTGTGCATGGGAAGGTTCCCTAGACCTATAAATTAGCCATGGAAAGTTGTATTTATGCATGTGGAAAGTTTTATGCTATTATTTGAGGTGTCTCATGATATAAATCCTTCCAATGGTTCATGTTATGTATATAGCTAAGGTTAGGACTCGCTCTGAGGGCCTAAGTGTGCAAGGGAGTTTCCTAAACCTATGAATCAGGACATGGAAGTGTTATTTTTTATCTTTAGCTTGTGATGGGGTAAGGGAATAGGAACCCTAAGTGAGTGGCTCACCATAGGTGTTGGAACCCTAAAGTATTTGCTAGATGATCCTATGGGTGGGTTTGTAAAAAGTGATAACCTTAAAAATTAACATGGGAAGGGGGGATTCAAAAGATAATGAAAGAAAATATAATAAAGGCCATATAAACTTGATTGGAGTACCAGGACCAGGGATAACTACCAGGGAGGATCCCTACTCAGAAAGGGGGTACCAAGGTTACATGGTTGCTAGGGAGGATCCCTATATACAGGTGGCGTGATGACACTCACTTAGGTGGTATCTTAGAACCTTGACCTCGGTGTTATAGTATGATGAAAAATTATGTGCTTTATTCTTATTCTTTTGAGTCTTGGATTTATTGGTATTGAGACTTAGATTGCCTTAAGGTCTTGAGAGTACCTTGGTTCTATCTCCTAGAATGAGGGGTAGAACTTTACCAGTTTCACATGGTTGGGTGGAAAATCTATTTTGAGGTATTGTTTGTGGTTAATGTCGTGGCTTGGATTTCGAGTTGTTCAATGATGAAGTTTTTGTTCTTGTATCATGTATCTCTATCTTTTGTAATCAACATGTGAAGATGTATTGTAAGCCCTTGGGCAACTTGATGTAATTACCTTTCTGTATGCCTTCAGGCCATGTGTAGTAATTGTAATTATGTTTATAAATGGAAATTGTAAGAAAGACAGTTATGTATGTGGGAAGGGCAGTTCTAGGAATTTTCAAAAGGGGATAGAATATTGGTAAATCAATTAAGAGTTATGTTTAAGTAATTCCTACCCTATCTCTCTTATGCATTTTAAAATGAAATTGAAAGTAATGGTTCTATGCAAACCTTTTTAATGCAAGTACTTATGGATGTAAACTTCTTTAAAAGGAAACTTGTTTTGATATGTGGATTAGTGAAAAGATATGCTAAGGGTTGATGGGTATCTCCAGGTGAAAATATTAAGGGAAAGGAAACATGTATGTTTTTTAAAGTATTATTAAGATGTGATTCTTTCCTAATACTCTTAAATGTCTAAGTTCAATGTGTGTGATGTAAGGTTATTTAAACAAGGTTTTAATCTCAATTCTTAACTAGATATATACAATGTCATAGATGATAATTTGTGGTAGTTATACTTGTGACAAAATGATTCAATGGGTGGTTAGGATTGTGAGCTATTAAAGGTTAAATGCTTTACAGTCTCTCTATTATGATCTTTAAAATGAAAATGGAAAGTAAGGCCTTTTAATAGAAATTTTTTGTGATGATAGTGCATAGATAAGGTTAAGAAGAAAACAAATGAAAAAAGGATAAATGTATTTAGTGTATTAGATAAATGATGGGCTTTTGATTCATTTCTAAAAGTGAATATTTATGCAAATTAGGTAAAGAAAATAAACTCAACTAGTCCATTAATGTAATTGGTTTTGATGTGGAATGAAAGCAATGTCTGAATGTAAATTAAAGTTGAAAAGGAAATAGAATCCATTTGATTAAGTAAAGAAATACAATGTTTGATAAGTTTGAATGGTAATGATGATAAGTTAGAATGTTAAGAAAAAAAAAAATAGTTGTAATTTTAGGTCATAGACTTGATTCCTTATGGGTTCCCTGGTGGGGACATTACACCTTATCATACCTTTGACAAGGGAAATCCATTATTGCATTTATCCATGTCTTCTTCCTATGTTGTACCCATATATCCCCTTCATACATCATTCTTGCCTCCATCTTCTCCCATACTCATATCCCAAACACCATCTTTTCACAATGACCCTACAACCTACATCCCTAATCCAAATCCACCATCTCATTATCCTCCAAGTCCTCCATTGAACCTTAGTTATCCAATGCATCACCCTAATCCCCCTACTCTTTCCAATCCAATTACATCTACTCTATCCTACATATCTCCTCAAACTCAACTTAGTCTACCATCTTCCATTCTCTCTTATGTTACCACAAATCCCCTTCCACAATCTGCCTACATATCTCAATCCACTTCATATTCCATACACCAATCCATCACTACTCCTCCATTAGTTAGTCAATCCATTTTATAAGTCACCTCCATGCCTACTTATGTGAAATATCTAGTCATGCCATCTTCCACACCCATTTCTACACCATCATTCATTCAACCAAGATTACAATCCACCACCACACCTTCATATGTGGACTACCCTAGCTCCCCACCATCAACACATGATAACCCTTCACCTCAACCTCCAACATGAAAGTCTCCAAGGAGTTTCACAAGGAAGCCAATGGAAAATCCCTCTCCTAAAGTTGATGAGTCATGTCATCTCACTCCCTCATGTGAATCCACTAGTGATGAGGCACATCCACCTCCCACCTCCCACACCTATCATTCCTCTTCCATCACCCACGCCTATTCTCCTTCTTCCATCTACCCCACTTATTTATCCTCTTCCATATCCTAACATCATTGAATCCCTCCCATCAATTGACTTCATCCAATTCCCATCCACATCTCCTCCTCCTTGCATTATAAAAACCCTATCCAATGAGCCTCATGAGTCCACCCTTCTTCCCTCAATCACAATTTTAGAACCTCCCACCCTTCCATCCACTCCATCTAAAGAGTCCATCCATACATCCCCCATCCCACCATTAACAACAATCCAATAATGTCAAGATCTTATTCAAAAGCATGTTGAAATATCCATTAAAGTTTGAATGAATATTGTATCATTCCATCCACCCCAGCTCAAGTTCCTACCATCTCACTTAATCCATTATATATCCCACCACCATCACTATATCCCCTTGGTTCACTTACATTCATCCATGGTGGTCCACTTGAAGTAGAATAAATAAATTTCATATCTACCACCACTGCACCTAATAATGGTCTTGCATCTTATTCCACAAGTAAGAAGTATCCTCACTTGGATCAAATGCTCAAGAAATAGAATTATCAAGGTAAAGGATTAGGAACCTATGAACAAGGTACCCTGGAGCCCATCCATGGAAAATAACATCCATGATCTTATGGTCTTGGTTACACATCTCAATCCACTTCATCCAAAAATGTTGGTACAACTAATATGAAATTCAGGCGTACTTCCAAACCCACCATCACATCTTCACATTGTTCCTCCAAAACATTTAACTCCATCCCCTCTCCTCCATCATTACAACCCAAGACAACCTATCACATTCCTCCTTCATCCTCTAAATCCATTTTGGGTCCCTATATCCCAAAATATACCATCACATATCCGCCACAAACCCAATCCATGTTGGGCTCTTACATCCAAATCTCATCCCTCAGCTTATCCTACTAATTCCAAAATCCACCAATCCCATATCCATATCTCCCACTATAAAAATGCCATTCCATACATTCCTAATCAGGATCAACACAGGTACATGTCCACACACATCATCCCCCATCATCTTGTTATAATTCTATCCATATCTCCTCCATCGCATTCAATTTCTCACACTCCTTCCAATCCTCCTCATAATAATTTGGATGCCAAATAAAAAATTTATAAAGATAACTATCCACAAAAATCCAAATATTTCTATGTCCACTCTAAAAGATAGATATGATAGGGTCTTCATTGCTCCTCACATTATCCTCTATCTCCCTACCTCACTCGTCCACCTATTCCTTGGAGACCCTATCATATCCATCTTCCCATCTCCTCATCCTTGTTCCAATTTCATCTTGTGATGAAGGGTGCTCCCCTTAATACCAAAAACACATAACAGAAATAGAGAAACAACAACGGTAATATGCAAGAACAGAAATTTGGCTTCTTATTATCTCCACAAATGTGGAATTACAAACTTTCAGAATTACAATATGCAAAGCCACATGGGCATTCCCTTACAATATTCTGTAGGACAAAGCCTCGACCTATTACCCAGATCTACTACCCAGAACTATTCTGAACTGCCTAAGACAATAATACAGCCTTCCTTATATAGGCAATTTTCCACCGCCTGGGAAGGTTCCAGAATTTTTAGCCAATAAGGCCGACCAAACTTAGAATTATTTTATTTTACATTTTATTACATCATAGTCGGCTCAAGATAACCTCTGAAACCTGAACATAAATTTTGAAGAAAATTATTTTCTGCCATTTCAGGTGACCCAACTTCTGAAGACCATAAGTCATCACCAGTTGACCCGATCGGCTATTATAACCCCATTTCGGAAACGCCACGAAGCGCTCTACAGGCTTGATTGGCGCAAGCGCTCGTCACCCAAATTTTTGACCTCATCCGGGGCCTCTAAAGCCTTCAAAACTAAGTTCAAAGTTTTTGTACCCTGCTACCAATACCGAAAATCTTCAATATCTTCCAATATACACTTGATCTGGCAATGAAACTTTACTGGCAGACTTATATGACCAAAATGAACCTCCAAGAAAGAAATCAGATCATTCTGAGCACATACGAAAATTACCAAAAATAGTAACTTTCCATAAATAGCAGCTCTGCACAAAATAACCCTTATTGAATATAAAAACATAAATATTTTTGGGTGATGCAAGATTGCTCTTACACCCAGGATGCTCCTGCATCAGACACCCGGGGTAATTTGAGAAGTGACCCTGTCACGACTCAGGTGTGCAGAGGAAAACCAAGATGGCTAACCTCCTCCTTTGTCAGCCATGATGAATCTTCAACAGGCCGTCCTTTCCACTTGACCAGATATTCTTCATATGTCCTGTTCCTTGTGCTTCTGCCAACACGACTGTCCAGTATATCTTCGATCTCCTTAGTGTCTGAACTAGTTGCTGGAATACTCCACTGTGCTGTTGTGATCTCATTTTCAACACCTCCTTCATGATACTCTGTCAGATCTGAAATGTTAAACACTGGTGAAATATTTAGCTCAGTAGGCAATTCTACCTCGTATGCATTTCCTAATCATGTTTCTTCAGTATCCTACATGGTCCAAACTTCTTCATTTTTAGCTTGTTATATGTACCAACTGGAAACCGCTCCTTCCGCAAATGAACCATGACTTCATCACCAACCTGAAATTCCTTATACCTCATTTTCTCATCTGCCTTAGCCTTATACTGTGCGTTCATCTTGATGAAGGGTGCTCCCCTTAATACCAAAAACACATAACAGAAATAGAGAAACAACAACGGTAATATGCAAGAACAGAAAATTGGCTTCTTATTATCTCCACAAATGTGGAATTACAAACTTTCAGAATTACAATATGCAAAGCCACATGGGCATTCCCTTACAATATTCTGTAGGACAAAGCCTCGACCTATTACCCAGATCTACTACCCAGAACTATTCTGAACTGCCTAAGACAATAATACAGCCTTCCTCACCTCCCCATGGATGTTCTTCAAGTGTTCTGCAAAATCCTCAGCTTCAGCACTACTTATTTCTCCTTTATCTATCTTCCTCAATTCAGATGCATTTCTCGGACTACTTCCATATACAATCTGGAATGGTGATTTGCCAGTGCTTCTATTGACAGAATTATTGTATGCAAATTCTGCCTGTGGTAAAATCAAATCCCATCCTGTTGGCTTATCTCCAACCAAACATCTCAGCAAATTTCCCAAACTTCTATTCACCACCTCTGTCTGTCCATCAGTCTGTGGATGATGTGATGAACTGAATTTCAAATATGTCTTCAACTTCTTCCACAATGTACGCCAGAAATATCCAACAAACTTAGTGTCCCGATCTGAAACTATGGTCTTTGGCAAACCATGAAGTCTCACTACTTCTTTGAAAAACAATTCTGCTACATGAACAACATCATTAGTCTTCTTGCAGGGAATGAAATGTGCCATCTTTGAAAATCGGTCAACTACTACAAAAATTGAATCATGTCCCCGCTGTGTCCTCGGTAAACCAAGAACAAAGTCCATACTGATATTCTCCCAAGGCTTCTCTGGTATAGGTAATGGCTGATACAACCCTGTATTCTGCTTCACTCCTTTTGCCATCTGACATACTCTGCAACTCTGTACAAACTTCTTCACATCTTGCTGCAATTGTGGCCAATAATAATTCTCACCAACCAAAGCAAGGGTTTTATCACGACCAAAATGTCCAGCCAATCCTCCACTATACTTCTCCTTGATGAGATTCTCTCTCATAGAACTTTGTGGAATGCACAACTGACTCCCTTTGAATAGCATATCATCCTGGATGATGAAATCCAACCATTTCATCCTGTCTAGAGTAACAGGTTCTGTACAAGCTTTCCAAGCTTCACCAAAATCAGGATCCTCTGAATACAAATTCTTGAGTTCCTTGAACCCAACCACCTCAATCTGCATCTCTGTCAGCAATAGTTGCCTTCTGCTAAGAGCATCTGCAACCCTATTAGACTTTCCACTCCTGTGTTTCAAAACAAATGTATAACTCTGCAAAAACTCAACCCATTTCAAATGCCTTTGATTCAATTTTCCTTGGCTATTCAAATATTGCAAAGCTTGATGATCAGTATACAAAACAAACTCCTTAGGAAGCGGATAGTGCCTCCACTTTTTCAATGCCTGAACTATAGCATAAAATTCCTGATCATAAACAGAATATTTTCTCTTGGCATCATTTAATTTCTCGCTGAAATAAGCAACAGGTTTACCTTCTTGGCTCATAACAGCTCCTATTGCAGTACCACTAGCATCACAATCTACTTGAAACACCTTATTAAAATCTGGAAGTGCTAAAACTGGTTATTCTGTAACTTTTTGTTTCAACAATTGAAAACTCTTTTCTGCCCCATTAGTTCACTTAAACTCTTTTCTATCCCCTCTCATTGTTTCAGTCAAGGGTCCATAAATACTGCTAAAATTTTTGATAAACATTCTATAAAAGCTAGCTAGACCATGAAAAGATCTTGCCTCAGTAGCACTCCTCGGAGTAGGCCATTCAAGGATAGCCTGTACCTTCTCTGGGTCCATTTTCAGACCTTCTGCTGAAACTACAAATCCCAAATACACTAACTCCTTCTTCACAAAACTGCACTTCTTCAAATTAATCAGCAATTTCTCTTTTCTCAACTTCTCAAATACCATACGAATATGCATCATATGCTCATCCAATGTCTTACTAAAGATCAAAATATCATCTAGGTAAACAATGACAAACTTACCCAGAAATTCTTTCAGAACCTCGTTCATGAGCCGCATGAAAGTGCTCGGCGCATTGGTTAGCCCAAAAGGCATGACTAACCACTCATATAGTCCTTCCTTTGTCTTGAAGGCAGTCTTCCATTCATCTCCTTCTCTGATCTGAATCTGGTGATATCCACTCTTTAGATCTATCTTTGAGAAATACACAGCTCCACTCAAACAATCCATAATATCATCCATTCGTGGCAATGGAAACCTGTACTTGATTGTAATCTTATTTATTGCCCTAGAATCTGTACACATCCTCCATTCTCCATTCTTCTTTGGTGCTAATACCGCTGGTACAGCACAGGGACTCAGACTCTCACGGATCAATCCTTTTTGTAACAGTTCATGTACCTGTCTGTTCAACTCCTCACTTTCTGCAGGTGTCATTCTGTGTGCTGCCTTATTTGGCAAACTCGCTCCTAGGATCAAGTCCATCTGATGACTGATCTTCCTGACTGGTGGTAATCCATCAGGCACGTTATCGGATACAATATCCTGAAACTCATTCAACAAATCTGCAACTTCTACAGGAACATCTTCTACTTCCTCTTTACCAACTTTTGGAATTAAAGCAAAACATACATGCTCATGCCTCATACCATCTAGGAAATTTTTTCCATCAACAAAAGTTATCCTTGCATTACCACATACCTTTTCTTCAGTCTCCTTCAATGGTTTTAGCTTATGTCGCACTCCATCCTTTGTCAGGGAATAGGTATTCGCACGACCATCATGTACAGCACATCTGTCAAACTGCCATGGTCTACCCAACAACATATGACATGCATCCATAGATATGATATCACACAATACCTCATCTTGGTATCCGCCAATCTTGAACTTCACCAGGCATTGTTCATTGACCATGACCTTGTGGTCATCCTATACCCAGGCAATCCGATATGGATGTGGGTGTTTCTGTCTCTTGAGCTTCAACTTTGTCACCATCTCTTCTGACACCAAATTGTCAGTGCTTCCACTATCAATGATCACATCACAACATTTACCTTCACACTTGCACCTGGTGCGAAACAGGCTCCTCCTTTGCTCAGGTTCATTCTCACCACTCAATAGGACTCTTCTGTTAATCAACGTTTCTCCTCTTTCATCATCTTCAGAATTTGATGATCTGGCATCTTCATCTACATGTGCAACTCTGGCCTGGCCTTCATTTCTTCTGTCTATTCTGCCTTGGCGCTGAGGACATTCAAATGCCCTATGACCTTCTTCTCCACAGTGAAAACATGTTCCACAGAAGCCACCTCTTCCAAATCCTTGTCCTCTTCCTCTTCCTCTCTGATCTCTATTATTCTGATCCTGGAAATGATTAGAATTATTTCCTCGCTGATTCTGACTGCTACTGGCCTCATCCTTCTTTTTCGGATCTTCATTTCGGCCACCATATGACCGTCCACCAGATCGTCCACCACGACCTCTTCCATTTTGTCTGCTCTCAAACTTCTTGTTCAGCTTTTCCTCTACTTTTAGGGCAAACTGGTATGCCTCTTCAATACTGTTCATTCGAACCAGATTCAGCTCCTCCTGAATGCTTGGCCTTAACCCATTAAGGTATCGAGCAACTTTCTCCTTATCAGCTTCTACATGGCCTGTTCTGATGAGAAGTCGGTAGAACTCCTCTGTATACTCCTGAACAGATCTTCCTGCTTGCTTCAAACTCTGCATTTTCTTCAGTAGGTCAAGCTCATAATCAACAGGAATGAACTATCGCTTCAATTTATCCACCATCCGATCCCATCTTGTGATTTTATCTTTCCCTCTTCTATTTTGCTCTAATTGAATTTCTTGCCACCAGATCTTCGCATGACCTTTCAATCTGGCTTTCGCAAATTTGACCCTATCAGGATCCTCAACATCTTCGTACTCAAAATATTCCTCACATTCATTGATCCAGTCGATCAATTCCTCTGGGTTAAGATTTTCAGAAAATGTAGGAACCTCAATCTTAGGTCTTTTCCCAATCTTGGAAATCGCCCGAAAAAGTCTTTCTTCCTCCTGGTTCACAATTTCAGCTTCTCCTTCTTGATATTCTTCTTCGGCTTCATCCTCACTTTCATCTCTGACATTAAGATTCATTCCTCTGTGAATCTCTTCTTACAATGCTCGCACTTGTCTCTGCAGCTCTCTAACCTCAGGTGTTACGACACCAGCTCTTCCGCCACGTTCCTTTCGTGGAGGCATTTTCGCGATGCGCGCTGAAACCCTAGCCACGGTCCTGGTGCAAACTGCCTCACAGTCGGCGATCTATTTACACACTCAAGAACTCCTGCTCTGATACCACTTGATGAAGGGTGCTCCCCTTAATACCAAAAACACATAACAGAAATAGAGAAACAACAACGGTAATATGCAAGAACAGAAAATTGGCTTCTTATTATCTCCACAAATGTGGAATTACAAACTTTCAGAATTACAATATGCAAAGCCACATGGGCATTCCCTTACAATATTCTGTAGGACAAAGCCTCGACCTATTACCCAGATCTACTACCCAGAACTATTCTGAACTGCCTAAGACAATAATACAGCCTTCCTTATATAGGCAATTTTCCACCGCCTGGGAAGGTTCTAGAATTTTTAGCCAATAAGGCCGACCAAACTTAGAATTATTTTATTTTACATTTTATTACATCATAGTCGGCTCAAGATAACCTCTGAAACCTGAACATAAATTTTGAAGAAAATCATTTTCTGCCATTTCAGGTGACCCAACTTTCGAAGACCATAAGTCATCACCAGTTGACCTGATCGGCTATTATAACCCCATTTCGAAAACGCCACGAAGCGCTCTATAGGCTTGACCGATGCAAGCGCCCGTCACCCAAATTTTTGACCTCATCCGGGGCCTCTAAAGCCTTCAAAACTGAGTTCAAAGTTTCTGTACCCTGCTACCAATACCGAAAATCTTCAATATCTTCCAATATACACTTGATCTGGCAATGAAACTTTACTGGCAGACTTATATGACCAAAATGAACCTCCAAGAAAGAAATCAGATCATTCTGAGCACATATAAAAATTACCAAAAATAGTAACTTTCCATAAATAGCAACTCTGCACAAAATAACCCTTATTGAATATAAAAACATAAATATTTTTGGGTGATGTAAGATTGCTCTTACACCCAGGATGCTCCTGCATCATCTTGTCATCCATCCTTTCATCTCCTAGTCCTTATCTTCCTCCATTCCTTCATCCAAATCTTTCCATCGATCAGTTCTCGTCAACTCATGCTTCCATCTCTACATCCCTAAGCATTCCTCCATCTTTCCATCACCTGGTACATCCCTTGTTATTGATATCTAGATCTAGAAAACCCCCATACATCCAATATCATTCATTCATATCCCAATGCTCCTAGCAATATAGCATCATATTCAAATCTTATCCATATCCTCTAGCTATCCAAAATCAACCATCAATCAACCCATCTGGAATTACATCCTAAGTCTTGTTCCCATCCGTGTTGCAAGCCTTGATCTCAATACAATCATCATCATTGGGATACATCCTTCCCAATCCTTGTGTTGTTTTGGGACATATCATTCCTTCATCACCCTATCAACCATCAATCCATCTTGGCTTTTTAGCTTTCCCTATGGAACATCATGCAACACAAATCTTTGCATCATCAACCTTCATCCCCAATCCCATTTACATATTGTAACTTGTATCTTTCACATAGCATTAGCCGTGTCTTCACCTAGGCTCATTTGTACATATGTATCTTTAGGTTTCGTCCTTTGTGTTAGTCAGTCCTTGTGTCATCAGGACCTTTGTCCTAATATAGTTAGTGCTTCAACAATCATCCCCTGGTCCTTTTGAGGTTTTTATAGGAATCCTAGTTTAATAATCCATCATTGGTCTTTGCAAGATATATTTTTCCTCATATTAGACCAATCCAATCAATTCTCATCCATCATCCTCCTTATGGAAAAAGGTGTGTGAGATACTTATTTTTTTCATTGGTGCTTTTGGATCTTTCTTTATCTTTTGAGCTTCTCTATTTCACCTCCTTGTGGTCACCATGATCCTTTATATCATGGTGTGTTGCAAATGGGTAAACCAAGGGCAAGGTATTGATCTCTTTTTCAACTTGTGAGTCAGTCGGATGTGACCCTTGTATATCATGATCCATTTGTGGTCACATAGTGCACTTGGAAAATATTGTTTATTTATGGGTTACCTAGTATCGTTTCCAGCTTGAATCCTTTGAGGCCCATGTGTGATGCTAGGGCAACCCTTGCATGTTTGTTGTTTCAGTCTCATGTGTGTGCTAAAAAGTAGTCACACTTCTATGAATCATTACATTCAAGAACACCTAACAATGAGGTCTCAAATAGCGATTCACAGCTCTCTATTCGTGGAGTGCAAGGGTTGTATATGAGGCCCTCAGATTGACCTAGTTAAGCCCATGCAAGTACACCAAGAAACGAGAGATTCAAGGATGAGAAGCAAGAGTTCTAATCTCCATTGATCTTTAAGTTATTGCATGTAGATGAAGCTAATCTAGATGATTTCAATGCAAGAAATAAACTACTCTATTGAAATGCAAGTTTTACTCTCCTTTGCTAATTAATCTATGTGAAGATTTAAGCTAAAACAATGAAGGAAACTAATCTAAGATGCTATGAATGTTAAGCTATATGTAAATATGAAAGCTAAAATGTAATGAGATCTCCAAAGCTCCAATGTCGTCAAGAAAACATGCATCATAACAATAACATGAAAATTCTGGGATCCGAAATGAGAAGGAGAGGGCTCCTTATATAAGAAAATGTGGAAGAGAATGCATCTCCAAGAGCAATGTGGGATAAATGCAAAAAAGAGGAAAGAAAGCTCATTTTTAGAAAGTGTGGAGAGAAAAGGAATTTTCTTTATTTTATTGATTTTTATTTCCCTTTTTCATCACAAAAGAGCTTTAAGAGGATTTTTTATTTATTTAAAAGAATGATTCTCTATTAATTAAATAAGATAACATTATTTAATTAAAAGAGAGATATTATTCTAAATAAGATAAAATCATTTAATTAAAAGAGATTTTAATTAAATAAATTTATTTCATTTAAAAGATATTTCTTTCAATTAAATAAGGTTATTTTATTTATTTAAGAGGGAATATTTCTTTTAATTAAATAAAATTATTGATGAAACGATCAAACCTTAGGAAAAATTGAAATGATTGAATTATTTAGGATTGATCAAAGAAATTGATTTGAATTTTGCAAAGTATTGATTTAGGAAATTTGATAATTTAATAAATGGGGCCCAAAGTCTAGGCGACCATTTTAGGGTGCATACATTTGCCCCTCTTTGGGTAATGTGTGATCATTTTGGGAACACATGTAGCCAAAGAATGGAATTGAAGTGTGTGATCGATTTGGGATCACAAAACAACCCAGATGTGTGTTCGACGAATGGGAACACATCAAGGCAAAGATAAGTTGATTGAAAAAGACAAGGCCAACACCCTTGTAAATAGGTAATTGTCAAGTCTCAAGCAAGGTTTGATTGATAGGTTTGATAAAGCTGAATCAAGGATTGAAGTTTGATAGGTACTGCCCCCTCATGATTGAAATTGAAATGAGATGGAGGAGAAACAATGAATTCATAATTTTGATCAAATCAAACTAAAGATAAGGTTCTTTATGTAAGATGAAAGATATAAGGATCACAGAACCAAGGTAGATCATCAAGAAAGATTATGCCCCAAGGTTGAATTAGAAGAAAAGAAGTGGGGTGAAAGCGAATGGAAGATAGAAGTTTGGAAGAGATGGAAAGAAATAGAGAAAAGAAAGAGAATTTTTTCCACTAAAGAGGATGCCCCTAAATCAATCAACTATTTAAGATAGGAAATTTTGATTGAGATCATGAAAGAAGATAAGAAAATGAGGATCAAAACGTGATCATAGTTGATTAAAAGTCCACAAGAAAGATGAAGGAAAACCCTCTCAAACTCATAATGTAGCCTAAAAATGCAAATTAATCATGAAGTCTAACAATGCAAGCTACATGAAAATGCAAAGGTGTACTTGCAATAGGGCAACTATAACATAGGATTTTATGTTCATCATTTGTTAGAGAATGTAAAGAACTTATTTTCATCATTAGGCCATTATTAACAGACATCAGAAAATCATACAATCAGCACTAGTCACAAATGCAACTATGAAGATATGAATATGATTTATATCGGTTTGGAATGTGGAAAAATTCTAACATGAGCGTCAAAGACATAAGGGTCAAGATGACTTCAATGTTAGCTTACCCAATTTAATGTAGCAAAACCACTCTCTCATCAAGGCATAGATGTCAGGATGACCATAAGAATGGTTGTGTGAAAACAGTCAAGGATGATGTTTCAAATCTCCTAGGTGTGTCAAGGGAATAACAAGAGACACTCAAGAGCTTCGAGAGCACACCCACAAGCAGAAAGAAACAAAAACATGCCCCATGCCCCAAGTCCTCTAGCTATGCATCATGGAGAGACTTATTAGACAAGGGCACTCAATGAAAATCAATAACAGTCAGCACACAAAGAAAAGATCAATCACATATCTCAAGCATTAAGTGTTGTGTTTAAAAATTTAAGTGTGTTCACTGATACTGAGTTCCAAGGATAAGGATCAAATGCTTGCAAGCAAGTAAAATCTCATGAAAAAACTAGATAAGACCAAACTAATAAGTGTTGAAAAACACTCGATGTCAGGGGTTGTGTTGAAAAACACAGTTGGGGTGGTGTTTAAAAACACCATTCGCGAGGTGTCCTAAAGACTAACGCATCCAAGAGACCAAAACTGATCACAGTTATGCCCCCTAGGCAAAGACAAAGACCAATTCCAAACCAAGGCAAAAATGACAAGGCATGATGGAGAAAGGTTTAGTGTCGAGGACGCATGCTAAGAAACAGGGGTGCAAAGGCCTCAAGTAGCGCCTGTTTCCAGGTTTTCACCACTTGGATTTTTTTTTTTTCTTTTTTTTTGTTCTTTTTCTTTTTCAGGACTTTTTATATTTATTTATTTATTTTTCTACCAAGGCGCCCGTTTCCAAGTTTTCACCAAGGCACTTTTTCTATTTTTTTGAATTTTTGAATTTTTTGATTTTTTGGTGAGACATCAAAGCGCCTATTGCTAGGTTTTCACTAGGATGATCTTTTTTAGGACATTTTCTGATTTTTAGAATTTTTTCAGCATCATATATGAATTTTTTTGGTATTTTTTTAGGATCAATAAATATATACAAAGGATGCCCCTAAACAGAATGGTCATCATGGATAGAACTTCTTCAGGTGCAAGTTATTGATAGGATTAGGGAGCTTCTATCCCTCTTCAGTCGATAGTAAATAAGCACCTATCCCAAAAGTTGCAGTAATGATGTATGGTCCAAGCCAATTCAGTTCAAATTTGCCCTTTTGTTCTCTATGTTGTTGGTTCTTAGGATTTTCTCGTAAGACAAGATCTCCCACTTGAAATGCTCTAGGGTGAACCTTTTTGTTGAAGGCTTTGGACATTCACTTTTGATAGACCCTCATATGGTCAAATGATGCTTTACGCTTCTCATCTAGAAGTTCTAATTCTTGCAATCTCATGGCGCGGTAGTCTTCATCTGTAACTAGACCTTTGAGAGAGACTCTAAGTGAAGGAATCTCAACCTCTAAAGGTACCACTACTTCAACACCATAAGTAAGGGTGAAAGGAGTAGCCCCTGTTGGAGTACGAATACTGATTTTATAAGCCTATAAGGCTGGATTTATCTATAGATGCCAATCTCTACCATTCTTATGAACTGTTTGATGTAAAATTTTGAGAATGGTTTTATTTGAAGCCTCTACTTGTCCATTTCCTTGTGGGAAGTAAATGGAGGACCAATGTTGTTTTATCTTGAATTTCTGGCAAAGTTGTGTAAGGTCCTTGTTTTTAAACTGACCTCCATTGTCAGTGATTATCTCTATAGGCACTCCATATCGACAAATGATATGGTTCAAAATGAATAGGGAAATTGTCTTGCCTGAAGCAATAGAAAGTGGAACAGCTTCCACCCATTTGGTAAAGTAGCCAGTAGCGGTGATGATAAATTTGTGTACACCTGATGAGTTGGGATGAATCTGCCCAACAAGATCAAAGGCCTAGTGCTAAAATGGCCAATGAGATATGGAAGGAATGAGCTCCCTACCTGGAGCATGTATCAGGTGGCCATGTTTTTGACACTTTTCGCATGATTTCACAAAAGCCACTACATCCATTTGCATAGTAGGCCAATAGTACCCCACCCTAAGCAATCTTCAAGCCATAGAAATACCATTAGAATGTCCCCCATAGATGCCCTCATGAATATCAACTAGCGCTTGATCAGATTCCTCCTTTTCTAAGCACCTAAGAAGTGTCCCATCTAAACCCCTCCTATACAAATCACCAAAGATGAGGGAATGGCGAGAGGCATTTCAGGTAAGGTTTCTTCTTTTAGATCGGTTAAATATGTCAGGGATGATGTCATCACGTAGGTATGAGTAAATGGCACTGTAGCAGGATGATTCATGACTAACAAGGGTATAGATTACATGGCTTTCTTGAGAGTCATAAATGGGATAGTGTAGCTCTTCCACTAGGAATTCAAATCTAGACTCATGCTGCTCTAACTGAAGGAGCGAAGGAAGTGTAGCCATAGCGTTAGCTGCTTTGTTTTCTACTCTGGGGACTTGCTAAAATGTGACGAATGTGAAATACCATCTTAATGAATCAACCATTTTCTTATAAGGTATCAATTTCTCATCTTTTGTTTGATATGCTTCATTAACTTGGTTGATTATCAATTGTGAATCCCCATAGATGTGCAGCTCTGTGATATTCTATTCAATAGCCATTTTGAGTCCATTTGTCAAGGCTTCATATTCAGCAATGTTATTTGTACATGGGAACAAAATTTTGTAGGACTTAGGAATTGTGTACCCATGGGGAGAAACAAACAACACTCTAGCTCCCGAACCATTTTTCATAAAAGAGCCATCAAAGAACATCTTCCATGTTCTCTTAGTCATGTACATTAGGTGCTCATCTAGAAATTCAACTTGAATAGGCATGCTATCTTGAATTAGAAAATCTACCAATTGATCTACAATGGCTTGGCCTTTTATAGCTTTGTGCTTAACATACTCTATGTCAAATTATGAAAGAACCATCATCCATTTAGCAAGTCTACCTGTGAGGGCAGCCTTACCGAGCAAATACTTAAGACGATCAATCTTTTCTATGAGGTGTATTGTGTGCGCAAGCATGTAATTTCACAAATTTTGGGAAGCAAACACCATAACAAGGCAAGCTTTCTCAATACCAGTGTAATTAACCTCATATGCAACAAGAGTCTGACTGATGTAATATATGGCTCGTTCCTTCCTAGTGTCATCAAGTTGAGCTAATAATGCCCCCAAGGAAGATTTTGTTGCTGAAACATACAGTATGAGAGGTTTTCCTAAGATAGGAGGCATCAAAATTGAAGGATTTGCCAAGTATTCCTTGATTTGGTCAATGCTCTTCTGACAATCCTCATTCTAGACACATTTTATGTAATGTCTTATTAAAGGGTTGAGCTCTATCCACCAGTTGTGAAATGAACCTCCTGATAGATTGAAGTTGTCCTTGAAGACTCCTCATTTGGCTAATGTTTTTGGGAGGTGGCATATCCAAGATTGCTTGAACCTTTTCTTTGTCCACTTCTATTCCTTTGGCTGAAATGATAAATCCTAGAAGTTTTCCAGAGGTGACTCCAAATGCACACTTTTTAGGATTTAATCTCAACTGAAATTGCTCCATATGATCTAGAATTACTTCTAAATCATCCAAGTGTGTGTCTCTTTTCTTTGACTTAGCCAGGGTGTCATCCACATAATCTTCCATATTCTTATGCATCATGTCATGGAAAATTGTTGTCATAGCTCTTTGATATGTAGCTCCTGCATTTTTCAATCCAAAGGCATGATGTTCCAACAATAAGTACCCCATGCGCAAGTGAATGCAATCTTTTCCTGGTCCTTAGGAGCTATCTTAATCTGATTATACCCAATAAAACCATCCATCAAGGAATAGATCTCATAACCCGCAGTCATGGCCACTATCATGTCTATGTTAGGGAGTGGAAAATCATCCTTTGGGCATGCTCTATTGACGTCTTTGAAATCTGTGCAGATTCAAATGGACTTATCATGTTTTGAAACTAGTACAATATTGGATATCCATTCTGCATAGTCAATAGCCCTTATAAATCCTGCACTAAGGAGTTTTCCTAGTTCGACTTTGACTAAAAGAGCAACATGAGGATGCATTTTCCTCAATTTTTGTTTAACTAGTTTAACACCTGGAGCTATGGATAAGTGATGCGTAATGAGATTAGTGTCCAATCCTGGCATGTCTGAGTAAGTCCAAGCAAAATCAACCTTCTTGTTCTCTAGGAACTTGGTATATGATTCTTTTTCCCGTGTTGATAGAGACTAAGCCAAATGTACTATTTGTGGTGCCTCTTATGTACCCAAATTTACTGGTTGTAGGCTCAACAAGCACTGATGATCTACCTTGAAAATAACTGGGAAGATGATCAAGTACCTCATCCTTAGGTGCCTCAAAGAGGTTTTCACCTTTGGATACGTCATTTATTTTTACTTTTTTTAGTTCTGACACCGCCACACAGTGGTTTTTGCCATCAGAACTCCTATTCTTTTTATTTTATGTTCTCTTTATTTTGTGACTAAGGTACTTGATATCTGGTTATGTCATGCTTGTAGTTGGTTCACTGGTGGAAGAGACTATAGGCTCAAGAGCATTTAGGTAACAAGCTATCTCATAGTCATTCTAGAGAGTTAAGAGCTAAGGCTCTTGATAGTGTTGAGACCAATCAATTAAGTGGGGGTGAGCAAGGGGTAATTCAATGGCTGGTTCAATGTTGTGGATACAAATGGTATCATCTCTGGTGACCACAGAGTTAGAGTCTGTCAAGTATTCTTCTAAGTTACCCAAATCAAGATTCGACCTAATAATCAAAGAATCATTCACTAATGCAACACGTGGGTTCCAATCCTCTAGCTCTACACATGACTCGTCAGCTGACTCAGGTTGAGAACTATAGGAATGGATGACATCAACACCCATGTCAACTATGGAATAATAAGAGAGAGAGTCCCACTCATACTCATGTGAGTCTATTTCTGAATCCCAGCTGGGATGTTTACACCAGAAAGGCTTGGGACACCTTGATGTAGAAGCTTCAATGTCATGAAGGGTAACACCTTCTCTTGGGTCAATGTCTGATCCATCTTGTTCTATGCTTGCAACTGTTGCATGAGTGGTTGTATTATTTGAATCTCCCCAAAGGAGACTAGTAGAAGGAATCCAATTGTCACACAAGTCTTGTTGATTTGTCAAATTTGGTATGTATTATGATTCATCCTCACTATCCAACTCATCAAGGATAGGAACAGTATTCTTGTTATTATTTAGAAAACCTAGGCCAACCGTCTTCTTAGACCTACGTCCAAAAAGAGCATGATTGAGAGGTTCATCTCTAGCATCTAATCTGTGACTGAGAGGGCCACGTCCAGGATAGCCCATTTGTTTGACCAACATATATCCTCTCCCATAAGCCTTAGGAGAAGGAGAGAAGTTCTCATTATGCATATACTTCTCCTCTTTGTAGATCCAATCTTTAACAGCTACTTCTTCTTTCTCATCCTGGATAGGCATCGAAGACTCGACAAATGTGTCAAACAAAGTCATGGTCGAAGAAGAAGGTCTCATCTCTTGAGAAGGCTTACCATAAGACCTAGGGGAAATGGGCATCTTTGTAAAGGAGTTAAGTTGGTATCCCCCATACCAAGGTCTATTGATTTGAACTTATCTTTGCACTGTGCTAGAGTTGCATTGAAATCCTCTGCTTCTCTGTTGAGGGGAACATGGGTCCCTACCGAAATGGAATTGACAGATAAGGTTCTATCCCCAGGTATACAAACTTCTACTCCGTTGTAGGGGAACTTAACACACTAGTGGTAGGTGGATGGAACTGCTTGCATCTCATGGATCCAAGGCCTACCAAGTAAGCTATTGTATGCCAGAGGACCAGCATCAACAATTTGGAACAAAATGTCTCTCTCAACGGGGCCAATCCTGACAGGAAGAACAACCAACCCTTGGAACTCCTTTCTGCCTCATCATAGGCTTTTATAGTGATCTTCTTTTTGGTATCGATCACTTCCTTAGAATAGCCCAAAGTTTTTAATAGACTCAAAGAACAAATATTGAGCCTAGCACCCCCATCTATCAACACACACCTGACATGGGTTTTATGGATCATGACTTCGATGTGAAGGGCAAGATTATGCGGGTGGTTCAAGGCTTTGTCATCATCTTCTGAGAATGTAAGGTAGTGAGGACTGGTAATATGATTAACCATGCCTTGAAATTGGTTGACATCTAAATTGTTGGGAACATTGGCTATGTGCAAAGCATCCTCAAGGACCTGTTTGTGTCTTGGGGACAACTCTAAAAGCTCCAAGATTGAAATCTAAGCTGGTGTTCTTTGTAACTGATCAACAAGGTTATAATTCAGCTTGGGGTTGACAACTAGTTTTATGGTGGCATTCTTGGATACCACTGGCTTTGGTTTATTGGGCTGACCTGAACTCGGCCCTCTAATGATGACAAGGCCTTGACTTCTTGTGACAACATTAAGAGCCTGAGATGACATCCTAGAGTGAGGACCCCTCAGCACCACAACAGGTTCTTCATTAAAGATAGGGGGAGAGTTCGCGTAGGATTCATAACCATAGGGATCCTTGTTCCTCGTCATGTTGACACTTTCCTCCACAACTTCAAGCATGTTGACAACATTTTCTGCAGTTGTGTAGGTGTAGTTGATTGCAGCCTTTCCATCCTTATATTTAGAGGTTTCCCCCTTCTTGTATTTGGGCAAGGGCTCTTTGAAAGCCTTGTGATCAACATTGGTGTTCAGACCATCCACCTTAAGCTTTCCATTTTCAATGAGATCTTGGATAATGTGCTTGAGTTTCCAACAATTCTCAATGGTATGACCAATGCCATGCAAAAAGCCTTTTCATCCCACCAATGTGGCTTAATATTAGGTATGTAATGCTTCACGAGATCTTGTGGATGCACAAGATTGTTGGCAATGAGCATTTTGAAAACATCCTCATATGAGTCACCAAGTTTGGCAAATTGACATTTTTATTTCTTGGGTTTCTCTTGATACCTTGGCCTGCTCTCTTGTTGAGGAGGTGCATTGAGCTTCATAGCTTGAACTGCACTAGACAAGTGAAGGACACCTTGATCCTTAGGTTGGGGAGAGTCTACAACTCTGTCATTGACCACTTGTTTGTTTTTGTTCCAATGCACATTCTTCCCTTTATCCTTGTTGGAATTATTATTGTTTTGACCATTGTTGTTATTGTTGCCATGTCTAGTCAAAATTCCTTGCTCTTTTAAAACATCCTCAATTTTGCATGCGGTGTCGACCATGTTATCGAAGGAATTGAAGATCATCTTTCAAACCTCATACCGCATTTCAGGCACCAAGTTACTGACAAGGATGTCAATTTTCTCATCTTCATGAATGGTCCTCAGATAACGAGAGCACTATCACCTCCACCTTTGCAAGAATGAGACAAAGGATTCCTCGTGGTTTTGCTTTAGGTTACATAGGTCCAACATAGTGACAGATCTGGAAAGATTGTACGCAAAATGTTGAACAAATCTATGAACAAGCTCTTTGAAAGTCTTGACAAGGGGAGTTATGTTGGTAAACCATTCCATTGCTTGCCCCTTAAGACTCCTTGGGAATAACCTCATCAGATAAGAATCATCTTGGTGAAACTCAAAGCTCATAGTGTCAAATTGGCGCACATGATCATGTGGATCGCCACTACCATCATATTTGTCATATTGAGGGAGTTCAACCCTTCTGGGAAAATCCTTCATGCTCACACTCTTGTCGAAAGGATTAGGACAAATCGAGTCAAGAGAAATGAACTCTTAGGTGCCAAAAGTTTCTCCATCATTTTCTTCATTTGTCTAATTTCTTCCTCTTGTGATGGACTTTGTTTCTTAATTTTGTTATCCACATCAAAATTATAAGGGACTCTTACACCCTTGTTGATTAGACTTTCTAGGAACTTATCTTTGTTCTGTTCCAAGTACTTCTCTACATACTATTGGAAGAGCAGCTCTTGTTGCATTCTCATGAAGTCTTGAGAATTAAGATCAAAGTCTGAGCTACTGCCTCCATGTTGGGAACTATGATGAGCATGTTGTGAAGGTTTCCTCGAGGTACTAGGAGGTGTTTGTCTCCTATAATGAGCATGTGGGGAGATCCTTCTTCCTCTAGGACTAGGAGATCTAGAAGGGGTTCTTGAATGCCTTCTACTGCGTGGTGTTCTAGAAGGAGTGGAGGAAGGAGAGTTGTTTCCACTATTGGCACCCCTATTATTGAATTGGGTATTAAGTTGTTGGGCTAAAAGCCTATCTTGCTCTTCTTGAGAGGCTTTCCTTTCCAATTCTAACAAAGCTTGTCTCTTTGCCTCAAGTTGTCTAAACTCTTCTTGCTTCGCAGCTTGCTCATCTAGAAAGGCTTTCTTCTTGCGCTCAATCCTTTTAAGCCTTTCACTTGTATACCTTGAGGTTGTTTGAAGTGGAGAGTTTGGTCTTGACTTTTTGAACAAGTCATTAGTATACGTTGCATTGACATGAGCATCACCAGGTTCATTGTCTTGGTCTTCGTGTTGTGACCATTGTCCTAGGTGAGCTTGTCTCTCATGCCTTTCGGCTCTTTGATATGCATCTAGGTACTTGGTATTGATGGGAGGTGAACCAAGTTGAGCGTCATGAGAGGAATTACCAAATAGAATGTTGTCTATGTGTCTTTCGTAGAGGTCATTAAGGCTTTGATCCATAGCTTCCCTCTCCCACCGATTCATGGTATAACTCATATCCATACCTGAATGGGAAGATGCTAAGGGGGTCCTCAACTCAGTAGACTTGCTCCTAGGTGATTGGTCGAATATAGGTTCCTTTCCCTTATGCTTTTGACGAGTTTGGACTGGAGGTAATTGATTAAAGACAACTTGAGGTCGTTTCCCTTGACTCACTTGATACCTTGTCATAACCGACATGAAAGGAAAAGAACTCAGTGATAAGATGACCCTAAGATATGTTGGTATCAAACTAGGATAGTAAAAGTGTTCAATTGTCCAAAAGAGAGATGGTGAGATAGAAAATTGTAAAAGGTGTAAGTCAACACTGCCACAGAGGTGCCCAATCAACGGATAACTATCCTAGCACATATGGATCAGGAGGATGATCTTAACCAAGTTATATCTGATTGAAATTGACTTTGGGTGGAAGTGAATTAGACAAAAGACTACTAAGACTCTCCAAGTATGTTATCAAAGAATCTAAAGGTGTATCTACTCAACAAGGACAATTTTTGACTTACCGATTTCAAGCAAGGTTACTTGTAAAATCAAAGGTCACTAATTCAAGAGGTCAAAAACACAATAATCTCAAGTGAAAACATGCTTCCAACAGTAGGGTGTGTGGCCTGATCTGATCTGAATCAACTAAGGAGGGCTAAAAATGACACTAAGCAACTTTGGATTGCGGACAGTAGTGAGACAACAAAAAAGGTTATGTGTGATAGTTTCCAGTAAGCAGTGTGACAAAAACTGGCAGAATGATATTTCACATAGAGCAGTGCGATAGAATCTAGGTAGGTAGTGCGATGGAGTATATGACTAGTAGGCGATAAATTACCAGAGACAATGTATCGCATGACAAACTTCAGACCAATTGCGATGGGACTTCAGTATCATACTATTCTTAGGATAGCAAGTGTATAAAACTCAGAATCTCAATCTATTATTTGTTTTAAAAAGTTTAACCAAGCATATCAACAGATTTCCAACATTTATCAAGCACATAGAACAACAACCATGGAGTTTCAGCAAGCAAACATCTTCAAACAATGAGCAAGGGACAAAGCAACCTTGCTCATGAACATGAATATTGACTTAGTATGCTATTCCTTAAAGATACTACTTGTGTATGTTCTCCAAAATGTTTTCCCAATCACACACAGAGTCCTAAAAAGAAAAAATTTGGTTGCACTATGGTGTTTAATAATGGCTTGACTTTGCAACTTTTACAATTTCAAGAAGGCGAACTCCAATCCAGGCACACCGGGGTTTTGATACATTTTGAGAAATTAATCAATCAAAGATGCTGAGGAGATCTAATAGCCCATCAAGAAATTGTACCTATGGAGATTTCTTCCACAAGGACATTTGTATAGCGGTTGTCACTACCACGATAAAAGTGGCTATTACCACTTGAGGTTTCGTCAATGTGGTTTACCTAATGAAGGGAATGTCCACTACGGTTAACCCTCTCTAAAAGGTGACTCACAACAAGGACCACATGGGGACTTGGCTTAGATCCAAGGGTCTGAGTTTCTATTACTACCCAAAAAGGGAGTAGAGCATAATCCTCTATCCTTTTCTCTTCACCCAAACATAGAAGACAAATTCATTCCGATACACTAAGACTAAAACTATCTTGCCAAGATTCGCAATGTCAATAACTCATGATCTATCAACCTCTCTAGAGAGAGAATGCATCAATCAAAAAGCCAAAGACTACAAATCCAATACAACACAAAGACAATTTCAGTAACCTCCCTACCTACAAGGGTTCTCTCATTGAGAAGAGTTTCGCTAGAAACCCACTCTCTCAAGAACCACAAATAGTGTTAATAGGGCCTACTTATCTATGTGAAACACATATGCAGGAAATGAATCTATATTCTTTTTAAAACCCCAAAATCAAAATGTGGTTTATGAAAGCGATAAATCACTCAAGCCAAACACACAAGAGATTAATTTTATGTCCAAAATCCAAATTTTATAGAGATTGTAGTAACTCACCTTAGGGCAAAAGATTTGTAATCCAAAATTTAGCATACATCCGAAAGTACAAAATCAAGACAAATCAACAGCAAACCGTAAGCATTAGAAATCAATAATCTAAAATTACAAATCTACAAATTCTGTCTCTGCTGTCATGGAATTTCGCATGAGATAGTACTCAGGGCCACGTGAGAAAATACCGAACCGCACACGAGAAAGCACAAGTGTGCGCGAGAAAGTACGAAGGTTCACACAAGAAAGTACATAGGCTCGTGCGAGAAAACACCTTTGTCGTGCGTAGAAGTTCTAGTACTAGCAAAACTTCACACGATACAGTGAGAAACTTCACGCGAGATTCTGTAATAGTGATGTATGGAAGTATAGATAGAAAATTAAAAAAATCACAGTTTTGATAGAAAAAGTGCTAAAAAAAAATTTCTTCTTTTTTGCAAGCAAAAAAGAAACAAAAAATAATGTCCCACAAAGAATGACACCTTTAACCTCAAAAACTATTTCAAAAACACCAAAACAAGCAGTGAAAATGTATAAAAAGAAAGACAAAATAGAGCCGTTCTAAAAATGTGTGCTAAAAAGTAGTCACACTTTTGTGAATCATTACATTCAAGAACACTCAACAATGAGGTCTCAAATAGCGATTCACAACTCTCTATTCATAGAGTGCAGGGGTTGTAGATGAGGCCCTCAGATTGACCTAGTTGAGCCCATGCAAGTACACCAAGAAACGACAGATTCAAGAATGAGAAGCAAGAGTTCTAATCTCCATTGGTCTTCAAGTTATTGCATGGAGATGAAGCTAATCTAGATGATTGCAATGCAAGAAATAAACTACTCTATTGAAATGCAAGTTTTACTCTCCTTTGCTAATTAATCTATGTGAAGATTTAAGCTAAAACAATGAAGGAAACTAATCTAAGATGCTATGAATGTTAAGCTATATGTAAATATGAAAGCTAAAATGTAATGAGATCTCCAAAGCTCCAATGTCGTCAAGAAAACATGCATCATAACAATAACATGAAAATTATGGGATTCGAAATGAGAAGGAGAGGGCTCCTTATATAAGAAAATGTGGAAGAGAATGCATCTCCAAGAGCAATGTGGGATAAATGCAAAAAAGAGGAAAGAAAGCTCATTTTTAGAAAGTGTGGAGAGAAAAGGAATTTTCTTTATTTTATTTATTTTTATTTCCCTTTTTCATCACAAAAGAGCTTTAAGAGGATTTTTTATTTATTTAAAAGAATGATTCTCTATTAATTAAATAAGATAGCATTATTTAATTAAAAGAGAGATATTATTTTAAATAAGATAAAATCATTTAATTAAAAGAGATTTTAATTAAATAAATTTATTTCATTTAAAAGATATTTCTTTCAATTAAATAAGGTTATTTTATTTATTTAAGAGGGAATATTTCTTTTAATTAAATAAAATTATTGATGAAACGATCAAACCTTAGGAAAAATTGAAATGATTGAATTATTTAGGATTGATCAAAGAAATTGATTTGAATTTTGCAAAGTATTGATTTAGGAAATTTGATAATTTAATAAATGGGGCCCAAAGTCTAGGCGACCATTTTAGGGTGCATACACCATGCAACACTAGTGACAGGGTCTTGAGTTCCTAGTAACCTTAGCAGGTCTCTAATGTTTCTATATCAAACTAGGGCGTGCTCTTTGACATTAACACAATTTAATCCCCAAGTCCCATTTCGTTGGTTGCATTAGATTCATGCTTGCATTTTTGCTTTTGGGCAAGGCTTCTATTTATTCACTATCCCCCACCCTCTCTTCGATCCCCTCATTTTTTCCTTCGCCTCCCCCATCTTTTCTCCTTATTCCTCTCTTGTTTGTGTCTATTTTGAGAAAATTTCACAAAGCTTTTCCTTTGTGTTATTTTCTCGAGGGGGCATAACCTCTTACCATCGTCACTTTGGCACGACTCTTAAGCACCTAATTTCGTCTTGGGCAACTTATTTTATTTTCTTTGACACAACGTCACTCGTGATCTACCACATCAAAGAGGGTCAAAATGTAGATGTCTAAAAATTAAAATTATTTTAATTAATAATTTCTATAATCAATTAATTATATTCATCTACTATTTAATTTAATCAATTAAATGGTTTCATTTCCATTTTTGTATTTAAATATAATTTAAATACTATCCCAATGTATTAAATCAATTTAACACATTTACCTCACAAAATCCCCCTTTAATAAATTTATATTTATTAAAATTCCACACAAATCTTTAATTCTTCTAAAACTATGATTAATTTAACATTAATTTGATTTTAATCTAAATCCCTACCTAAAACTTAGTCTACACCCATCACCTCACTTCCTAAACATATCATCCCACCTAATCACTCCCTAGTCCCACTTTAAAAAGTGATTCCTAACCTCATTAGTGCTAATGTGAGCAACTCCTCCCGAGGAAGCCACCAAACTTCCTTAAATGCTCCAACTCCCTTCTTACAACTTTGTCCCCCACTCCTTTCTCCAATGTTGCTCACACATGTGTGAGCAACCTTGGGCCCTTCAAACCTTAAATGCCCATCTTGTCTCAAGTTGACTTTTTGGCATAGCCATCCCCTTTAGCCTATGTGTCCCTTATGTGGCTCCTACGTGGATGCCACATAGATGCCACCTCATCCAAGCCTCCAAGTTACTCCAAAAATCTATAAATAGAGCCCTTTCCAAGAGAAAACCATCTCTCATTTTTATGCATTGTTATCATGCTAGTTTAGCTCTAGAATTTTATAAGAATTCAACATTATCTTAGTTTCTTTTTCTTAATTTTGACTCTAGATCACATAGCATGCTTAATATAATGGTGAATCAATCTTAGTTTGCACATCATTGTATCTTTTTATCTTCTTCATCATCATCTCTTGATCATTTGTTTACAACTAGTTCCTCATACTAGTTTGTGAACTCTTTTGATCTCCTTTGTATCTTGCATTGTAGAATTTGCATCACTTGGGGATTTAGTCACTTGTGTTTTTGAGAGAGAGCACACCCACATCTCTAAAAAGAGAAAACCAAACAAGCCTTTAAGGGTGCACTTGTCTTGGTTCTATCAGAGGTTGTGTTGGAAGCTATGTGTAGTTGCAACTTTATGAACATGTTAGATTAAAATGAAATGATTATTTCCTAACTTTTGCATTTTTGAGCTTGTTCAACAGAGGTATGTTTCCAACATCTACAATTAGCAATCACCATTTTGGTATTATTAATATTTATGCCCCTAATGATGCTGTGGAAAGAGCTTTCCTCTAGTGATGGCTTGATTATTCATTGCTGACAACCACTTGGGTTTTGTGTGGGGATTTTAATATGGTTGAAGTGGCTTCTGATAAGGATGACATTTCATAATTTTTATGGACAACTGGTGAGTGTGAAGCTTAGTTTTACATGCACAATAAATTGGGGCTTTATGATCCCAATACTAATTGTTGCCTCCCACATGTAGCTTGGCATACTTGGAGTAATTTTAGAGCTAGATTTCACAGAGTTTTTAAATGTCTTGATTATGCCACAATCTCCTCACAATGTTTTTTCTCCTTTGGGATAGAGCAACTCTTGCCAATTTTTCCTTTATCTGATGTCACTTTATCAGATTATTTTCCTATTAAATTTTCTATAGAATGGTGTGCTCCTTTTCCATGTGCCTCTCATTCTCATTTTATGTTTAACATCTCATTCCTGAAGCATCCACCTACTCTAGCCCACATTAGGAATGTCTAGAATTTGCAACCTAGGTGCACTCAATCTACAGGTTGGATTTCATGGTGGAATGGTGCCATTATTCACACTACCAAGTTCCTCCTCTTTTATGGCAAGAAGGTGACACATTTCCACCACTAGTATTATGCATGATACCACCAAGGATTTGCGTTCTGATGTCCACAACTTCATAGTTCATCCTTTTTCAACTGATTTATAGTTTCAAGTGGCAACACTTTGTCATTAGAAACAGATAGCTGATAGTTATGCTACTAGAGGAGCTCAAATAAAGGCATGTTTGCATTGGTTAAAAGTGAGAGATCATGCCAGTAAATAATTTTTATCTTCTCTATGCCCCAAACATTCCACTTCAAGTATTAAATGGATCAGGGAGCGAACTCAATGCTTACTGAGTTTCCAGACATTTTGCAAGCTTTTGTTACTCACCAAATCAAAAAGTTTTCACAACTCAACCTCCTTCTCCTTCTAGTCAACAAGCCTTAGAGGATTGTCTTGCTACTATCCCTCCCCATCTGTCACCTTCCAAACGGGCTTTCAGTGATTAGACATTGTCTATTCAAGACCTTAGGGAAGCAGTATTTTCCAGGGCAGATGACAAATCCCTAGGATGTGATGGTTTCCCATGTGAATTTTACAAAGCTCTCTCGGATTCTTTGGGGTCTGACCTTCACCATGTTTATTTAGAAGCTTTACAAATAGGTTCTTTAGGACCACAAATAAACAAGAGTAATATAATATTCATACCTAAAGTTGTCGATCCTAAGGATATTTGTAATTGGCATCCAAATTATTGCTAAGGCCTTGTCTCTAAATTTTTTTCATTTTCTACCCCAGATTATCCATTCAGAGAAAACTGGTTTCATCCAATCTAGATATATTCTAGACAACATAATTGTTGTGTGGGAAGGTATGGAATGGGCTCGACAATCTGGCCAAAATACAATTTTCCTAAAAATTGATTTTGCCAACTTATGATTGTATTGAGTGGCCTTTCATTTTAGCCATGCTATCAGCCCTTGGCTTTGGTCCTCTCTTTGTGTCCTTTGTTCAAATGCTTTTCACATACGCCAATTCTTGTATTACCATTAATGGTCATAGGTCTGTCAATTTTGGCCTTTATTGATCAATTCGACAAGGGTGCCCCTTGGTCCCTGCTTTGTATGTTCTTGTTGTTGAAGGATTCTACTATTTGTTGGCTTCAACCATTTCTACAGGTTGTGTTCATGTGGTATTTCTCTTCCTAACTCCTCTAGCTAGCTTGTAAATGGTCATTTTGTTGATGATTCTTTTCTTACTCTATTGAGGATGAAGACAATATCCAACATTCTTTACAATGCTTGGAGACAATCTACTTGGCTTATGGTTCTACCATTCAGTGACACAAGACCCTCTATTATATACAATCATTTTTTCCACCTCCTCAATGGCTCTTACAATATGATTGGAAATGGATCCAACATGGTTAGGTATTTTATTTTCTGGCTATACCTTTTGCTTTTCATGGTTCAACAACTGAGCTTTGGAACACGGTTCTCTCTAAAATTGAATCCAAGCTGGCCTACTGGTTAACCGAACCACTTTCTTTAGCGGGTAAGTTTCAAGTTTGTTCAAAAAAAATTTCCACCACACATGTTTATTACTCCAAGTATGCTGGTCTCCCTCCAAAGAAACTTACGACAAGCTAGAGAAGCTTCTTCGTGATTTCTTATGGGCTTCTGACACTCAAAAGCATGGCTTTCATTATGTTGCATGAGAGTATTATTGCATGGCTCGTCATTCTGGTGGCCTTGGTCTTATTTCTACACACAGGCAAGGACATGCTCTTTGTGTCAAATGGGTGGTTCACTTTGTTTCTGGAGATGAGGCATGGAAAGTTCTCCTTCGGTAATGCATCTCTTTTGGATTCCCTACCCATTGTCCAACCTGTAAAGATATTGGGTTTCAAACCCTTTTAATTATGAGGGATCTAGTTCAAATCCAAGGTTCCTTCATGGAAAAAAGTATTTGGCATGCTTAGGAAGAAACAAAGCCTTGGCTTCGGTGGCATGGGTCTTGTTTCAAAGATGGCTTATCTTTCAATCGATACAATCTCTGGTGGACTCCATTGATTCAAATGCAAGGTCTTCCTCTTGCTAGGATTGTGGGTGTTCAAGCTCTACACTTTCATAGGCATGCCATTCAAACCCAATGGACCTATTCTGTAGATCTACCATGTCTCTTTGCACTTGGGAGGATGTTCGGGTTCCGTTGCATCTAACCCGTCAAGATAGAGATACTTTTGAGTTGCTTGTTTCCCTCTTACCAAGAGAACTTCTGCATAACATTGGCATAACAAGTCTTACACCATGGTAGAAAGATTGGAGATGGTATCCAAAGAAGTTACTTTTCAATGCTATAAACCACGTCAAGGTTATTAGTGGCTCTCTCGTAACTTGCCTATGATGGATGTTTTAAATCACTATCATCATTTGTAGTCTTCTCATTCAAATTGGAGATTGCATTTTATTGCAATTTGGTCTAGTATTCAACAACCTAAAATTGCTCATTTTACATGGCGTGTTTTGTTTCAAGACTTACCTTTGGGTTCTTGTCTTCTCCATTTGGGCATTGCAGATCCTCGTTGTCCCTTCTGTCATCAACTTGAGTCTTTTCTTCATCTTTTTTGGTTATGTTGAAGAGCTCAAAACCATTGGGCCTAGATTCACAATTTCTTTTCCCCATTTCGTCCCACCATGTTCTCTTGGCAAATGGTTATGTTGGGAGATAATCTTGTGCTTCCCTTTCCTTTCCTTCTGCTTTGGCACATTTTCAGAATGGAGATTCTCTTTGCTATTTAGAAAGATAGAAATGCACTGGTCTTTTCAAATACTATTATTGACACTTGTGTCTCTATATTTGTTAAAGCTTGTATTTGTAATAATGTCATGCTTCAGATTCAAGTCCAAGCAGATAAAGTTTCCCTTGAGGTGGCACACTTGTAGGAGCTTCTCCAGCATTGGGGCAATGCCCCTTGCACTGTTGCTAGGGTCCCTCTAGAGGCTTCTACTTTTGATGGTCGTTCTGCTCCTCGTAAGAGATGACGTGCACTAAGCTCTTTCAGCGGACAAGATGAATCTCACTCTCAGCCACCTCGTCACCGTTCTCCTTGACAAAAATCTTCACCCTGAGATTCCACAAGGCCACCTCGTGTTTGAGGCTCCTCCTCAGCCTGGGCTCCTGCTTCTGTTTCTTCAAGGGCTCCTCCAAGAACTGATGATTGGCCTTCTTAAGAACTTGTTTTGGGTTGGCCTTCTTCAAACAAAGGGTTCCCCAGATTGCCATTAGCTATCTCTCCGCGGCGTGAAGCTTTGGACAATGATGATGAAAATGCAGACAACTAGACTTTACCAGACCCAGAACCAACTCATGAGTTGGGATGGGGAAAAAAGGACAATTTAGACCTGTCACCTCCTTCGACTACTACCTCAGCTGCTTGATGGTGTTTCTCTTCAAGGCTTGACCCTTTTATTTTGATCTCTTCTGATGTTGGGCTCTCCCATGTGACTCTATTTTTTTGGGGACTCTTTGTTTCTAGGCTCTGCCCATGTGATTCTGGGGCTTGCCCCATGTCACTTGCGAGGAGACGTCATTTCCTCCCATTTTCTTAAGTGTTATTTTGGTCTTATGAATTAATATATTTGGGTAGGACTTTCATTAAAAAATGTAGTTGACTATATTAATGCTTTACCACTTTCAATGCGCATAATTATAGCAATCATACCTAGAATAAGTGGGATCCTATTAATTCCAAAAATTGATGCTCAACCCTTTGATATTCTTTCAACACAAACTTACTTTAGATTATAAGACTGTAAATTTTAAAGATCACACTATAGGTCATTTAAAAAACTTTGCAAGACGATCCTTAAAGAAAATAAATTTAATGCTTCACCACAAGATTAGTTTAGAGTATAAGCTTTGATTATCAAACTATAGGTCATTTAATTTTTTTTCCAGACAGATTATATATGTATGCATGTGTATGTGCGCACACATACATATACATATACATGTATGTATGTGTCTATATACATATACATATATGTATATAGACACATACATACATACATCTCACATACACATATTTAATTGCTATTACAACTAACCATACCTAAAATAAGTGGGGATCTTATTAATTCCAAAATTTAATAGTTAACACCTCCCAAAAAAAATTTCAACCACAAATTACTTTAGAATATAAAATTTGGACATTTGATACTTCACCACTTTCAATGAATACTATTACAACAACCATACCTAAAATAAGTGGAATCCTACTAATTCCAAAACAAATCACAAACATGACTTCCAACACTTCATTATTTAATCCAATCCTTTGCTTCATCGTAAATAACCACAAATAATTTCAATTATATACAATTAATGATCTCACTATAATTCAATGCCAAAAATGATTAGCAATATTTCAAATTTTCTATTATTAATAACCCACAATTACTAGAGTAATACAACCCAACAACAACTAACTCCCACTTCAATCCCATAATCTTTATCCCCACTCATTAACAATTGACAAACAATACATATTGTATCGCAACAAAACATTCCACAAAAATCAGCATACCCATGCCTTGAAATTAGCAACTTTTCTCCGTCTATAATGAATGCACGTCGACTAACAGAAACGGTGCAAATACAATGGATCATGAATTAATATTAATTAATCCCCCCAAAAAAATTACTCTTCACTTTCACGCCAACGGCTCTATTATTCTCGCCAACAACCTGAAAAAGCCTTTGAAAACAGAGGTTTTTTAATGCCCGCAAAAATCTCTGCAAATTTTGGCAGGCGACTCACATTTTACGGCATTCGCAAACTTTTAGCTGGAAGATCTTCGACACCTGCCAAATTTAACCTGCTTCACGAACGTCGAGAACTATTTATGAGCAGGTTGCCTTGTGTGGAAAGCAAACCGCTGACACGTGGAAGCGAATAAATGCAGTTAAGCTTTCACCTTATTTGCGAGATAAGCAAAGCATAATTACGTGGCCGCCAAGACCGCGCGCCGCGCCGGAATTAACAGATCCCTAGTTTAGGGTGAGAGCATGTTGGAATTTGACGGTCACCCCTATCTGTCATATGATTTTTTTACGACGGTTTGGTCAATTTAATGTCTTTCATTTTACGTTTTAAGAAAAATATGAATTCATATTCACAAACACATACAATCAAACAAAGAAGCCCACATACATTTAAAATATGAATTGTCATTTTTTTTAATTTACAAATGATTTAATAAATTATTTTAAATTTAAGTATTTTATTTTATTATTAAATATTCGTTCACTATAAATAAGAAAAAGATTAGAACTACAATAAAATTTAGATGCAATTGATGATAATATGAAATATAAAATTAGAAAAAAGATATAAATTAGCAATATTTGCAAAAATCTTAAATTTACTAACATGTTTCTAAATTCATATATGTTTTATTTAGAAAAATATTCTAAATCAATAATATACAATAATTATATAATTTTTTAATATAAATATATAATAAATAATATTAAAATTTATATGCAAGTTTTTAAATTCATATGTTTTATTTGTTATACAATTGATGAAAAATTAGAAAATAACTGTATAAAATAAGAATATATAAAAAATATTAAATTAATTAAACAAGTTTCTAAGTTCATAATTTCATATATAACTTCATATGCTTTATTTAATTAGATTCTAAATTAATAAAAATATATAATAAATAATAGAAAAATAAGAAAGTAAGTATATTGCATATTAATATTGTAAATCATAAAGCAAGTTTCTCAAATTCATATATATTTGAAGAGATCCTAAGAGGATGAACCAAGAGATCAAAGATAACAAATACCCTCGGTTGGCAAGCCTTAAATGCTGGCCCAAATTTAGAATAAGAAAAACATCATTTAACATCATTTGGATGGAAGACATTCTTGTATGGACATCTTTCGAAAATACTGTTGATGAAACGCTGAAGTAGCCTATTTATCTATATTATTTGTTTTGTTGTTGTGAACTTTGGATGAGGCTTGGTCTTTGCTATGTGAATTCTGATATCTATTGTTCTCTTTATTCTTAATATATATATATTGATGTGAATAATAATAAAAATATATATATATATATTATTAAATAACATATATTTTTATATTACTTAATGACATTGCCTATATTGACAGTTTATTAATTAATTTATGTGTCATCTATCAATCATACAGTCCAATAAATTTCTAACCTATCATATACTATTCAAAAGTGAGAAAACTATTCAAAAATAGTGAGAAAACGGTCAAATATGGCCATCAAATTTGAGGCAGGCCCGGGTGACAGGATGGAGAGGAATGCCACATAGGAAGCGTCAGATAGGGTGGGGTGCCATGTGGCAGTTGCAGAGGAGGCACGCGTGCGGGCAGTATGTTCCCTCACACGTGTGGGGGAAGCGTGACGGTGAAGAGAGCAGGCGCCGCCGGAGGATTAAAAATCGAGGGGGCAATGGCGGCGGAGGTAACTTGGGCTTTTTACCGAGGCTAGGGGGTTTTTTTATTAGTGACTTTTTAACTTTACCGCTTTTCGCATCGCAGCTAACGCGCCTCATTATTTCTGCAGGCAGGTGCGTAGGAATCGCTGATACACACGCTTTATCTTTTAATTAAGACGTTGTTTATCTGTTTGGGTGGGTTTATTAGCGGTAAATTTTCTGTGCGGTTTTGGATTTGATATGGTTGTGGATTTGACATGGGTTGTGGTGATGGTGGAGTTGTGGGGAGAGGGATGAGATGGAATATATGGGACGGCAGGCTGGATTAGGTTTGGTTGGTGGAAGGGTAAATCGGTGTTGTTCTGGAGAGTTTTTTCTCGTATTTTTGGGGTTTGCTGGCAGAGGGCTGTGAAGGTTTTGGAGTTGGATTCGCATTTTGGGGGCAAGATTGGAGTTTGGGAGTTTATGAGAGTCCCCGAGGCTCGGGTTTCGAGTCTGCTCTCGAAAATGCAGGTGGTTTTGTGTGGAGTTTCGTAGGTGGATTGTGTGGATTTGGGTTCGTTTTCGGGGCAGGATGATATTGCCATGGTTGGGAAAGTCGTCCGGGAAGAAGAGTGGAAATGGCGTTAAGAAAGGGAGTAAGAAGGGCAGTAAGGAGAGCGGTTTTTTCGAGGCGTTCCATTTGAGGAGATCATCCAAAGGGGCGAATTCGAGGGAGGAATCGGATGCGGAGAGTGCGCTTCCATCGGCGTCCACATCGACGTCTGTGACACGCTGCCAGAGCTTTAACCATGCCGTGCCTCTACCGCTGCCCGTCGCGGCTGCTGCTGTGGCGCGGTGTGACTCTGGAATCAGTGTGAGTGCGAGTCAGCCCCAGTCTCTGAGAGACAGATCTGCCCGCCTCGCCACGCTCTTGCCCCTGCCTTCGCCTGAACAGGGTAATAACAGGCTGGAGAGTGCAGATGGTGCGGTATCCGGGTCGGAATCTAGCACGAGTTCGGTCGCCAGCGACGATCCAGCAGACAATCATAACAGGTAAGCTCTTAATGTATGTGTGGCTGAATGAATGCAAGCGATTTTAGAGTTATAGGTACGCAGTGGTTGATAATGATAGCCGTGGATTTGCTTATCCATGGCTCTACGAACGTAAATTAACAACTTTGGCTGTGAATTTTCTTTTTATGTGGTTTGTTGTTGTTTTGATTGATAGTTTGGCTATGAATTTGTTTTATCTAGAAGTCATTTTGTCATATTAGTCGACAATGCTTGATTATTTAGGGCTTTTGTCGTATTGATTGACAATTATGGCTGCGTGTGTTGATATATACATGATCATTGGCGTATTGTTTGCCAATTCTGGCTATGCGTTGGCTTATCTAGTGTCTCTGGCATTTTATTGACAATTTTGTGGTATGTTTTTGCTTGCTTAGGGTTTTTTGGCATGACAGATGTCCTCTTTGGTATAAAGTTGGCTGTCCAGGTTTTTCTTTTTGACAAATTGTTTGACTATTCTTAATATGAAAATTGTTTGACTATTCCTGATATGAATTTGTATATCTAAGTTTTTTTTGGACAGTTAATTGACAATTTTGCCTTTGGGAATAAAGCATAATATATGCAGGTTTGGTCTCAAAGCCCCACAAGAAAAATAAGAAGAATCGAAAACATAATGAGCAACCAAAATCTAATGCTTCTTTGCTCAGTAAACCACAAAATTTGCCCGTGGCATCAAAGAAGGGGTTTTCGTCAAATCGAGAGACGCTGCCCAAGCAACTCCAGATTCCGGTTAACAGAATTCTAGGCAATGCAACTGACAGTTCTGCCATGTCTAGTCCTTCTAGTCCAATGAAAGCTTTTGCCTCAGAGCATCCTTCACCTACAGGTGGAGGTGCTGGTGTTCCAAGGTTTTATATGGACTCGTGTATTCTTGGATCAGGCAATTGTTCGAGTCCAGGTTCAGGCCAAAATTCTGGGCAGAATTCCATGGGCGGAGATATAATAATTGGGCAACATTTTTGGCAGCAGCAGGGCAAAGGCAGCTCTGAGCGTTCACCTGTGCTAAGTCCTAAGATGCGGAGTCCTGGTCCAAGTTCAAGAGGGCAGAGTGTTGCTGTTTCTCCCTTGCATCCCCGAGCGGGCGGATTAGGACCTGAGTCTCCTACTGGGAAACATGAAGATGGGAGGCAGCCATTGTGTCACCCATTGCCAAGGCCCCCACGATCGCCAACCATTTCCTCTCCCTACTCTCCCTCAGGAAAATCTTCAGGAGCACGTAGTCCAGCAGGGAAAGAAAATCCTACAAGTCCAGCAACACGATGGAAAAAGGGGAAGCTGTTGGGAAGTGGGACTTTTGGCCATGTTTATGTTGGCTTTAGCAAGTATGTAGCTCAGAACACATAAATCTACCATAATAATCTTATATCAAGTTACAATAATCATTCTGTAGTAGTAGAATATGGTTACTGTTATCCGCCTTGCTTGTCGCCCCATTCATAATTTTGTAGCGTATTAAAACTTTCCTCTCCTTTATTTTTTTTGAATTGCGTCCTCTAATCTTGAGGGACAGTCTCCTTTGTGGTGGCCTGTGGATATTATTAATTTAATTTCCCAATGTATTATTGTCATATCGGCCTACTTTGTTGTCTGTGGACATTACTTTTACAACAGCTTGAGGTTCTCTGCCAGGTGCCTTTATCATTCAATGCCCTTGTACTGACAGGTCTAAGGAGCTGTTTCTGTAGTAACTGATTTTGTGACCAGAAAATTCTGATGTGAACTGGCGTTCTTTATTCTCACTCGGACTTTCTAGCGATGTGAACTGGCTAGAATGTGAACGAGCCTATAGATAATATTTCTAAGGATTTGATCCAGTAATTTTTCTTGGTGAATGAATTGGAAAACCTATTCATATCTACCTCATTGGTAGAGCACCCCATCCCAGCATTATGACAGGAGGCTCAGCTGGTCCATGCTTTTCATTGTTGGATCAGAGTCAGACTTGGTAAGCACAAGCTGGAGTGAAATTGAGTGGTGGTGGTGTAAGGTTAAGTGACTCACGAGGAAAACTATAACTTGTAAAGGTCACAGTAGCTTGGTGTTAGGGGTGGCACAACATGCCAATAGGTCCTATTTTTGAGCTCTAGATTGTTTCTATCTTTTGAATTTATTTGGTCAGTGTTCAGCCTCAGAAGCACAATTTAAAATTTTAACCTAAGATGGCCATATGGGGGTTGCATTTCATTCACATTTTAAGGTGGCGCTCTTTTATATTTGATCAGATGATATTCTGGACAAGCCTATTGTTTAAAACAAAAGGATTAGATTCAAGGTTAGCATAAAAAATAGACCGACCCATTTACTAGTAGTTTGTGAATTTTGTACCTTCAAGTTACTGTAATGGAGTCTTTTATCATTTACACTATTGAGATATTAACCAGCTTAAAAATATTGGCATATGGCTGTTGACAATTGACATCATGCTTTACTTTATGAATATGTTGCCTTTGCAGTGAAAGTGGAGAAATGTGTGCAATGAAAGAAGTTACTCTTTTTTCCGATGATTCAAAGTCAAAGGACAGTGTGAAGCAGCTAGAACAGGTAAGCAATTGAACACTCATGTCAATTGTATTTATTGTACAGATATTCTATTGCTTAGCATGACCAGGGTTCATTTTCTTGGTCACGTATGCAAGAGACTGAATACCATATTAAGATAATATATGATTGTTTCAAGCTCTTATGCGCATTGTTTGAAACTCTTCTTTTTTGTCATCCTTTAACAGGAGATAGCCATGCTTAGCCATCTGCGACATCCAAACATAGTGCAATATTATGGAAGTGAAATGGTATGTGGAGTTTTGGTGCTTTCCATTGTAAGAAGTATAATGTTAAGCTGCAGGCTGGTTTTTTACCCTTCTAAATGGTGGTCAGAGTTTCTTATATTAATTTCCATTTCTAGTGGACTGGAAAATCTCTTTCATTGTTCAGTTTTCCATTTGAACCGACAATTGTATTAAGAAGAGATTGTTTGATAACAATGCTGTATTAGGCTAAATCCTTGCTGTGGTTTACAGATGAAATGCTTAATGATATCATGCCATTATGGTAAATTAGTGGGAGGTATTTAGCATAAGCAGTTTGCTCAATGCATTGCATTGGTTTGGCTAAAATGCATTCATACTCTTTTTAATTATGGAACAACAAGAGTTGTAGCTATATTGGTCTCATCCATTTGAGAAATTCTTTGTTAGAGTAGCCATAAGTTTTTTGATAATTATATTCTATGATAGGTTCGTTTACCATTTTTCTTTATTATTATGATGATGATTGGAAAAAGGTAGTTGAGGTTTATTGAAGGATGAAGTAAAATGAGCAATGAACTTTCTTTTTCTTTTCCTTTAAAGTGTCTGATTTCTCTGCTCTTTTTCCATTTTTTGAGCATCTGGGAAGTGCATTTATGAGATCATTATATGTTGGAGGTTTATAACTATCTTAGATGTGATAATGGTCTCCTTGTGAATTCAACTTGAGGTTCTGATGTAGAATGATAGCTGTATATAGATTGACATCTTTCTTGTTGAAAATGTTAATTTGTTGTTGGACCATTTGATCAGTGTTTTGGTGAGTTTACAGCTGTTGCTACCTGTTCTTCTTTTTGCATCTGGGTGGATGAGACATTTCTTTAAGTTAATCTTGAATTGACTCTGTCTTCAAATGGGTTTTGTTTTGTTAGTAGCTTAGTGGCACACAAGGGCTTGCCACCACGTGAGGGCTTTATCCTTAGGTGCACTTAACCACAATATTTTGGTTCTTAGCAAGTTTATAGGATCTGGATGAAAGCTTCAATTCTTGTGTTTGTTACATTGATTAAAAGTTGAAGCTATCATGTGATGAGCACAAATCAGATTAATTCTAAATTGTTCAGCATGGTATACTTCCTTTATATGAAGGTGTTTCAGTGTATGGGATGGTGTCATTGTCATGAGGCAATTCTCTGATGGACATGTAGATGTATCTTAAAAATTTAAGCCCTTATTTTGGTGGGTTCAATCTAGACCAATGTTTATTTTCTGAATTGTAAATGTTTTTTTTTCAAATAATAAAAATGTTTCGTCTATCTTAGGTGGATGACACACTATATATATTCCTTGAGTATGTTTCTGGAGGTTCTATACACCAACTACTTAGAGAATATGGCCAGTTTGGAGAGCCAGCTATTCGCAGCTATACTCAGCAGATTTTAGCGGGCTTGGCATACTTGCATGGTCTTAATACTGTCCACAGGTAAGTGCACTATTTTGTTATTAGTTATGTGGTAATGAAAAGAACACGCTGCTCTTTTAGTTAGGATTCTTTTTACAGTATCTTTTGAACCTTCTTTCCCAAATATAATTTCTCTCTTGTTTTCTGGTGGTATTTGTGAATGGCCAGATATTTCTAATTTCTGATTTTGCAGAATTGTTAATTGTGCAGAGACATCAAAGGGGCGAATATACTTGTTGATCCTAATGGTCAAGTGAAACTTGCAGACTTTGGCATGGCAAAACATGTAATTTTTCTCCAGTATCTGAATACTTTGTCACTGTTCATTAGTGTTTTGATAACAAAGATAAGCTCCATTACATAAATGACTATAATTTCATCTGCTATAAAATATATTCTTGAAAAGCCAATGCTATATTGCACCTTTGTTTCTACGTCATGTCATTTATTCATGTGATTCCAGAGATTTTGGCACCAATGTAGCATTGCATGTATGTTAGGGTAAAACTTATTCAACTCTCAATGCACAGTAGTTACTGTAATTTTCTTTTGTATTGAAGATGTTGTGGAGTCTATTCACACAGTTGACAAATATTAAATAAAGAAACAAGAGATTTTGGGAAAAGCTCTGCAGGTTTTCTTAAGGTCCATTGTTTTGGATCACAGATTTAAACTGTCATCATAATCAGGATGGTATGATAGGCTTTCTTTTAGGGACAAGTTGTGATTGACAATATAAACTTGGAAGAAGTACAGGAACATCATGATTCTTAATGGTATATGGATCGTAATCCCTTGACTAGTAATTTTCACTTGTTATATCCTTTGCAATTAGTGATCAATACACTTAAGTTAAGAACAATGGGAATCACAAGAGTAATATTTCATGTGCTTTACTTTTTTAAATTATCTCTCTACATCTACTTCATAAAGCCACTCTTAACTTGTATAACAAAGCAAGTTTGCCAAACATTCAGCTGTCCCGAAAAACGCCAAGGTGGACGGGGATGTGGGCTCCAGGGGTGGTGATGTGTCCCGGTGTTTGTTCAGCAAATAGGAGAGATCTCTTGTAAATGATTTGTATCTCATATAAACTAGCGTTTTGCTCTCAGTTTTTTCATTCTGTCCTCTGTTTACTTATGAAGCAAGTTGCTTTCAAATGGGTTAAAAACTTGGAACAACAGCTTAAATTTGTTTCAGACTCATTTAATCCGATTCTAGGTCTACATGAATGGGAGAAGACAAATAAATAATTAGCCACTGAATTACTTGCTGTGGAAACTCCTACTTATCAAATAAAGAATTAGTTGCTGATGTCTATACCTTTTTTCGTTACTCTGGTTAAACAGAATTACTGGGATGAGAATTTGTGCTGACAGGATAAGACCAAGCTCATGCAAACTGCTCTGATATGGGCATACTGAATCACTTCAGTTTGTCAAACTAACAATCAATCAGTGTGGCCCAGAGAACTTAAATCCACATTAGTCACTGTAATATTTACATGCAGGTGTTGAGGCATATGTAAACTGAAATCCACCTCAGTCTTAACTTAGGGCAGTGAACTGGGCCTGTTGTGCATGTGAGCTAATTACAATGACTTTGATATCTACAAAATAGGAGATACCAATGAAGTGATTCTTGTCAGGTTGTTGGACTTAGGACCTATCACATGCCTTGAATTTGTTAGTCCTTATTTTCTAGCATAGATGATAATAGCTATCAATGGGATCTGTTTATGGTCTACTGTGTGACCTGTAGAATTCTCCAATTCACCCCTTGATAGCCAGGCATCTGGTGAATGCACCTAAAAAGCAACCCTTACATTTTGCATTTGCCTATACAGTATTTTGCAAAATGAAAGATCTTGTTATTCTCATTGGTCCATGTGGATGCATACTCCCCAAAAAGCCCCATTTCCCCTGTACAGATATGTTTCAAAGACTTGGGGGAAACGTCCCCCACAACACCAGCACCTCTGCTGAGGACGCCACCGGGTCTTCATATATGGAACATGCCATCACATATCAATTGCACCCTTTAACTTTGTGAAAACTAGTTTGCCTTTCATGGGGCTTTGGCAGAGATGTTATATTGCAGATTTTGCCTTGAAGATATCAATTCAGCTCAACTTTTATATCAGCGCCACACACACACACACACACACACACTCCTCTCCTCCACCCAATTGCCACTCTGTTGTTGCCTTGCCATCCCCAAATTTGGGCCCTTGGTTCCCCTGTCCCTGAAACCTGTCCTCGCATCTCTGCATCCTCCTGTCAAGAAACTCTGGAATTATGTTGTTCATTGATCTATGTGGCTTGAGAGAAAGCAGTTCCTTGCAATGCGTACTTGGATTCAATGTTAATTTCAACCAACTCAACACAACTTGCTTTGGTTTTATATTGCTGTCAGTTTCTTCACGGATTTCTTAGTGAGAGTGTCTTTGCAAGTCTTTACTAAGGCGTTTAAATTGCTAATATTTATTGTGAGCAATTATTATATCTTAAAATGCAAAGCAATAGTTTCCAAGGTCTAATAATTATAGTTATAGTTGCCTACTCTGCAGAAGTGTCTTTGTTTTTTGCCTGCTGTGTGCATTTCTTGTTATTCTGCATTATATAAGTTAATTATAAAGATTGAAAATTTAATAAAAAATCTCACCTAGTTGGCGTTTTTTTTCTGTAAAATTTCTATGCAAGCCATCTAAATGTGTTAAATCTACCAGATTTTCCCTTCCAAGATAATAAACAACTGCTAGTTTTGTAGGCTTTCTAGTACTATATTTGGCTGAAATTCTCCTGTAATGACAAACTCTAATTGCTTTCTTTGTATGCTGGCCTGTTATACTTCATGCCTGGATGATTTAGCTTGAATTATTCAATTTAAATTTTATGTTTGATAGTAGCAATCAACTGCAATTTGCTTTGTATAAACAAGCAGAAGTACTTGTGTATGGGGCCGAACATTTTTAATTAACTCTATTTTATTTTTGTCATTTTCTGATATAAAACATATGGTTTGAATATGCTACCCCATGTTTGTATTTTGCAAGCTTTAGCAATGGGAGATTAGTCTGGTGCAAAATGGGAATGTTTGCTTCCCTCTAGTTGATATAGGGTCAAAATAAATGATTCAAATATTAACTTTATGTTGTGTTGTTTATGCTGTGTTCCTGGCTGCAACTTGGGTGTGTAGTGAAACCTGGTGGGTTGTATCAAGTGACCTGGAGTTTGTATTTTTGAAAAGTTTCAAACAGTTTCATAAATATCATCTAGCTTTGACCCAATGCTAATCCTTTGCATTTTTTCCATTTACCAGATTTCAGCACATTCATGTCCTTTATCATTTAGGGGAACTCCACACTGGATGGCTCCTGAGGTATTAAATTTGCTTTCCTTGTCGATATAGCATCATAGTTTGTTGGACACTTGGTTTGATATGCCCTTGGAACATAAACAATTGTCATTTTCTCTGCCGATTCAGGTCATTAAAAATATAAATGGCTATGACTTAGCGGTGGATATTTGGAGCTTAGGTTGTACAGTCGTGGAAATGGCTACTGCAGAGCCACCATGGAAGCAGTATGAAGGGGTAAGACAGTTGCTACTGTTTATGATTGCTGGTGCAACTTCAATGAGGAATGAATATTCATGTATTTTAAAACACTATTGGCTTCCTCTTAGGGTGCAAACTGTATATTCGATTTTATTAACTTTTAGTCAATTCCGCTTATGAGTGGCTGGTATTTGGAAATCCTTAAACTTATATTTTAACTAAAGTATTTGGTTAATGTTTGAGATTCTATGGTAGATTTTAATTATGTGCTTCTGGAACCCCTTTCCGGCATAGGCCTGGCTTGGTTACACCAGAAGCATTTAATCAAGTGTAATATTATTTTAAAATTCAAACAGAATTCCACCTAATATTAATTTCAATAGTTTCCTGTTTCTCTACATTCCCATGCCTCTGCATATGTATCCCATAATTATAAATTTATATCATTCCTATGACAGGTTGCTGCAATGTTTAAAATTGGCAACAGTAAGGAGCTGCCAGCAATTCCTGACCATCTCTCAGAGGAAGGCAAGAGTTTTGTGAGGCTTTGCTTGCAGAGGAATCCTGTAAACCGTCCCACAGCTGCTCAACTCTTAGAGCATCCATTTGTGAAAAATGCAGCACAATTTGTAAGGCTGGATCCTGGGACAAAAGCCATGGAAACAGAGGCATTGCCCTCATCTGCTAGTGGCATTAGAACTTTGGTATGCAGCCTCTGTTATAATTGTCGTCTTTTAGTTGGCTTGCATTCTTCTTTCATTTGGAATTTTGGAGTCTTACGATCTACGTGTTTTGTGAGTTGTCTAATGGTTCTGAATAGGGGCATATAGTTTCCTCTCAATTTCACATTCAATTATCTTTCTTACCTTCATGTGTTTTATATAAATGAATGTTTACCAATCTGGAGATATTAAATTTTTCATTTGGGGATACAGTTGGTATTTTTAATACAGTTGGTAGGGGATATGGTTGGTATTTTTAATTTATATACTGTTTAAGGTTTTAATTATCCTATCAGTCAGTTGCTTTCACTGCTATTTGTTTTGATGTTATCATGGCTCTTCTTTTTATCTGACGATTTTGCTATATTGAATTTGGAAATGGAATGGTACAGTACTTCATTCTTTCCATTTGATATTGGACATAACTATTTCTCATTTCATAATAGGGTTCAAGGTTCTGTGTGCATCCCTTTTGAAGAGTATTATGTCATTGAAAACTTCAGTATGGAAATAATCCTTTTTAAGGTTGTAGTAGAGTAGTGCTTCAAGAAATTTCGAGATGCCCTCGAAGTTGAAAATAAGGCTATTCAAGGTTTTTTTCCCTTGTCTGATTTCCAGGGAGTATTTCCAATGTTCTGATCTGCGAAAACATTGAGGAGCTATTTATTGTCGTTGATGCAGAACTTTGTGTGTTTTTTTCAGAAAAAAAACAACAAACTGAATATTTTCCGTCAATTGGTAGAAGCTAGAAATTTACTTTATGTGAAAATTTGCAAATATAATTGAAAAAACTGTAAATAGCACAAACCACAGTTGCTGGAAACTCCTCTGTCCCTCCTTGGGCATGTGTATCCCCGTATCCAATTTGGAAACGTATCTGATACTGCCCGGATACACGTAGAATATTGTACCCATGTCTGCCTAAAAAAACTTGACTTTCCAACCATGCTGAATACTATGTTATTTGATTTTTTTAAAGATTTGATGTAAATCTTCCCAATCTTAATTAAAAATAACTTCATTAATGCAAATTTTTTAAAAAAAGATGGTATAAACAAAACGTGCACCAAATGATAAAGACAAATAAAATGTATTTCTATTTCAACAACCCAATTGTTTGGGTTATCTTCTAATCCAACTCTACTATTTTTGCATATTGTAAAGTGTTAAATTAACTTATAAATATTTATGTAGAATCTATGTATCAATATTGCTTTTGAAGTAATGAAAATCTCCTCTAATAACTTAGAAAACTGTGTTAAATATGGGTATGTGTTTTTTTATTATTGCCGTATCCAGTCGTATCCATATTGGGGGTCTTCAAAAATGGCCGTATCCGTTCTTGATACCGTACCTGTATTTGTATCCATATCCGTATCCATGCAACTTTGGCACAAACAAATAGTTCATGTGATTAGTCTGATGTGCTTATTTCAAAATTGGACAATTACTCAAGTTTGCTGAAATTAGCACATACAGATTTTCTTCCTACTAATGTCGTTGTCCCAAAATGAAAATTTGCAAATCACATCATGTTTTTCATGGTTTTCGCTTATATTTGCATTGTTTGTCTTCAAGAGTTAAATTTTGCTGATGCAGGACTTATTTATTTGTAATCAGTGGCATTGATGTATTTGCATGTTGTTTTAAATATTATTGGCTAGCATTTATCGCAATTTTCTTAACAGAAATGGTCTTTAAAAATAAAAAATACTCGTGTAGCAATGAGGGGAAGTTCCTAATATATTGTCTATCTTTTGTTAACATTAATGATTATGTGCTTAATAATTGTCAAATGTCCCTTTTCTGAGTAAGTACAGCCTACACTAAACTTTTATCATGTGTATAATCCTTAGTTACTGGGTTCGCCCCTGGACCCCTCTGGACCGGCCCGGGTACGAACTAGTCTGTGGTCCGGGTCCGGGTCCGGTTTGCCTGTGGGTCCGGGCAGGGCTCGAACCCAGGCAGGCTGGTTCGTCCAGGCCGAACCCAGGTCGAACCAGGGCAGAACCAGGTACATTTTCACTGAGAAACATTCTATAATTTAGTGCGGAAAACAATTATTACAGAATTTGAATAAGATCTTTAACATTACAAAACAAAATTTGCTGAAGTTCAGATATTTATTACATCAAATTAAACTAGCCCTCTCGATTTCCAGTGAAATTTGTATATCCAATTGCTGATAATGACCCCTGTCCGATTAATTGGAAGCTCCCTATAGTGATAAATCATATTTTAAACATTAAACAATATCTTCAATAGGTGAAGGGAGTTGCTAGCTACTTTTTTAACATTTATGGTTTTTCAAGTAGGATGTTAATTAATAATTACAAACAAACAAGCTCTTTGTACAGTGAAAAAGTAATAAGCATTTGAGGACTTGGAAAGTGAGAATGTTATTGATGCAGCTGATCCCATTGGCATTGGCACTGTTTCTGAATCAACTTGCCTTTGATGATGATGATGATGATGAAGAAGAAGAAGAAGAATAGATAATTTATTAGATGATTGAAACTTAGTATAAAGTTCCAATTGTTGAAAGTCAAAACAATGATAATTGAACTCAATATTATTAGTTTAATATTTTGATGTTGATATGATGCTATGATTACAAGTTTATGGTGTTTTTGTTGTTGTTTTTATGATACTATGTGACATTCTAATTTTAACTCATGCTTCTAGGCTTCATAAATATATATATAATTTAAAATTTTTTACATGTTTCTTTGAACTCGAACCCAAACCCCTTTTCAAAATTTTGTCAAACTTGCAAACCGGTTCTTCATACCCGAACTTAGAACCGAACTCGAACGGGTAACTTAGGTATAATCTAAATCAGAACAATGTTACTTGTTTCTAAATGAATTATACAATTCAGTATTATGGGACAAAGATAGGTATTAATAATATCAGATTTCCACAATCCATCAAGATTATTGTGAGATTTTTCTGGGTAGATTCTGTAGGATGTTGAAAAACAATCTTAAACACTACCCAGAAAAATCTCACAATAAAAGATAGGTATGTCATATTAATAGTTTTAAAATTGTAATGCTTCAAAATCACATGTAATGTCTGAGACATGTAGATGATTACCAATACATACAAATTCAAAGAAAAACTGAGACGTGCAAATAAACCCCCACAAAAAAACAAATCATAAAAAGATAATGGATGATAAATATCAATTATTTTATTCTAAAGCTGTCTAGTTCTTTTAGTGTGTGTATATATATATATATATATATATATACGCAGTTACACCCATCTACTCAAATTTTGGGTTTTTGCACCAGGCATTCCATACCTGTTTCCTGTGTATCCTCTTAGCCATGGAACCTTGATCTTTCTTTCTGGAATAAGTTTTATTTCTCCTACACAGTTAAGGTAATGCACATTAGAGATCTCAAAATATGGTCATTTGTTGACATGTCATGGGTATTTCTACTGGATTTTGGGTTTCTGCAAGTTGTATCACAAATTGTTTTCTAAATGTAATGGCTGTAATTAGTTACTTCTTAAAAGTTACATTTTCTGCTATTTTCTACTATGATGCTCACCAATTGTGCAGTTCTGCCAAAATTGCATTTGATTAGTAAAATTTAACCATTTGTATTTCAATATTGTTATGCAGAATTCTACACAACATCCTGCACATTCAAGACATCCCTCTTCAGTTGAGGCAGACCACTCAACATCACGTTCAAGAATACAGTCAACCCACCAGCCTTCAAGGTTTCCTCCTTTTCATATTTTTTATTCTGGTGATGTCTTTCTACTTCTGATGACAGTTTGTAAAATGGTTTCCATGTATGAGCAAGAACTTTTCTTAAGTCAAATACTTCTTCTGCAGTGATCAATTTTGTGCACAGAGGAATATTTCCTTGCCAGTATCTCCCTCTGCAAGTCCGTTGATCCAGCCACGGTCTCCCAATTATAGATATGACACTATGTCCCCTTCTCCTATATCAACCCCAATTCTTAGATCAGGCTCCTCAACTCCAGTGACTGGAGGTTATGGTGCTATCCCATTACAGGCTAGTGCAGGTGCAAGACAGACGGTGTATGTGCGGGAAAATTTTGGTAACATGCCCCAAATGATGAATGGAATGTACCCTATTGGTTTTGGTGGCTACACTGATTCTAGGCCTGATATTTATGCGGGAGTGCAGGCACCCCTTACCCCAGAAGGGTCCCCAAGACTGCAGAGTCATCCGGTTGCAGAAAGTGATGTACCGGGGAAATATGGTAGAGTATTGAGAAATGAGAATGGACATAGTCAAAGGCAATATGGTGGTCATGGGTTGTTGGCAGAATTTGAGCTTAAGAAACTTCAAAAAAATCCTTCCCAGGTTGTTGGCTTTGATTTAAGACCTTTATCTCCCATCCTTGGTCGTGCAAATGGTCATGAGCATTGCCTGAAGGTGCCGAAATTTCTTGTGACATTTTGCATGTTTGTTTTTGAGCAGTCTACCAATTTTTTGTTTATTTATCAAGTTGAAACCGAAACTTGCATGTTGTATCAATCTAATGAGTTGAACAATTATTTGCCAGGTAGTTTTGCATCAGAACTGTCAACCTAGCTAGTATCCACAACTGACCAGGATTGTTTGTACGGTAATCCTGAAAAAATTGCGGAACAATGTCCGTGGCCATATTAATGGGTGTGCCTGTTCAGGCTCAGCACATGTGTTCTATGCAAAACAATTGGATGGAAGCAATGAAAACTCAACTTCTACAGTTCCTCATCAGTCAGTAATGTAAGTAAATTATATACTTATGTTATCGTCTTTATGGGTTATATGTTTTTTATGTAAAGAGCATATTTTTCTTCTGTATTGAATCTGTAACCAAGCCTAACAGAAGCTGACAGTGGTGGATACTTGCGTTGCAGAAAGGGAGATAATAGCTGCAGATTACTGTAGTGTTCTTTTTATAACATAATAACTGTGACCATTTTGTCGCAATCAACCTGTAACAATAATATTGAATATATAAGGAGTGAAGATTTGTTACTCTGATGTTGACCATGGGCTTTCTTTTTAGAAAGGAAATTTTGTTGAAGTGGCTTCTGTTTTAGTGTCCCTATTTATTTGGGCCGAGTGTAACTAAATTGCAAAAGCAAATGAAATATAATGAATACAGTCTTGTAATGCAAGAATTTTTATTGCAGTTTCCCAGGATAATGAAATCCGTGCAACATTTTAATCAAGTCAATATAATGCAAGTTATTATGTGGTTAACAAACTATCATAATGCGTGACATCGAGAAATTGAAGAGCCAAAAATCTCTTGCATATTGGAAATGGTAACTTGGAAGATGAACTTCACTTATTAACAAGCAGTTAGAAGATGTTCTAGGCAGTGTCTTTTGACAATGCTGGCCTTAAAAAATAAAAGTATCCTTCAGGACTAGACACTTCCATTTCATGAAGTACAAAATATGGCTTGCAGTGAATATTTCTTCTTTTTGCCTTGAGTGTTTTTTTCGTAGATTGAAGGTGACTTTTATGGGGCCTGATATTATTTCTGCTCAACATGGACTTTATACCACAGGCTAGCTGTTGTTCTATGAAAAGACTGCTGAGCAAATTTGTACATTAGAGAAAAAACCACCACAAAATAATGATCTCATTTCCTAAGAGTGCCTAATCTGACGCTGGCAAATAGATGAATGTAGGCGCAACAACATGTTACAGTCAAAAAAGGGAATTAAACAGTCAACCAAGAGGTGAATGTGGAGTTGACTGCATGTGTTTTGTTGGCACAGTGATCTTCGGTGGTTTTGTTGGTTGTCCCCTCTACCTTTCAATTTTTGGTAGGGTTGGCATGTCAATTCTGTGTTGGTTGTTCAGTTGGTAGAGCCCTCTCCCAAATCCATACGTGATTGGGTTGGCGCGTTGATCTATGGCTAATTGTTTGCTATTGGTTGGGGAGGCAATCACTTCGTACTGCCTTCTGAATCTTGAATTCATATAATTTACGCAGCATCAGTGCCCCATTAGAGGGAGTACAAGGACTGCGGATGGTTATCTATGACACAAGTGCTCTTTTGATCAAGCCTTTTTAAAAAGAAAAATTGCATTTATCAAATTCCCACTGTTTTTTTATGTTTGATTATTATACATCAATAATGAAATGGGACGGGATTTGTCTTCTTATGCCAAAGATTATTCTGGAATTTGCACTAAGTACGTTAAATTAGAAAGAACTTGCAATTATAAAATACCTAAGCTTTTTATTTTTGATTACTATGGATCAACAACGAAATCTAACAGGTTAAGGTTCTCATGTTGAATTATTACTCGGGAATTTGAAACGGCTGTAACAATGGGAATTCACATGTAACATGTTGGGCATATTTTCCTGGTTGGGCATTTTTGCATGCTTAACGGACTCTTGCTCACCGGATTGGGCATAATGTTGTCGGAATTTATGTTTTATTTTGAAGGTTTTGGTGCCTTGCATTTACTTTTTTAATATTGTAGACTAAAGTACATAATGGAGAATGGTGAAAGTATATGAAATTGGTTTGCAGAGATGTTTCCAATGCTTGACATGGGGATAAATTAGCGAAAATAAAAGAACTCTTAAGGTTAATGATTTAGTTATTGACTTCAATTGGGTAAGGGTTCTTTTAATAGCGTGAGATTTTATTCCCAAAATTGGGGAATATATTAATTTTTTGGGGTATGAAAGAGGAAGTATGTGCTGACCAACTCTTTGTATTGGGTAAGGAGTCATTTACGAAGTACGTGGCAACTAAGCCGTTGTTATTTATGTAGATGGTGACTTCGCTGATTTAGTTGGGCTCTTATTTTGTGAGACAGAGTTGACTTACTGTATTTCATTGTTTGTCTAATTTGGCGAAATTGACCAAATGCTGTCTTTGATCAGTTTAGTTTAAATTTTATTGCCATACTATGATTAGAAAGGATTCGGTTAAGCTCCCTACAAAATGCTGCCGATTAGAAAGTCTCCATTGTCTTTGCATTTCTTGGTACATGTTGCTTTCTTGTTTTTTAACCTGTGTATTTTATTAAGATTTGTACAGAAAATTACGTGCACATGTTGGCCACGTTGATGAATGTACAATGGAAAATATAAGTTGAAAATGTGGTTAGGGACACAGGATTTCGGCATGCACAGAGGAAATGAATGAATGAATGAAGATTTTTAATGATCAGGCAGTCTATAGGACTGGAGACTTTTAGCCCAAAGAACATAAAAGAAGCACCTGCCCAAGTCTGGAAGCAGCCCAAGGGCGGAAACTAATCCCTGCAGCTCAGTTTTCTTCTGCTGTTAATTTTGACCAAATAATCTGCCATCCGAATAATCCGATCTTCAAACAAGGTATCTAAAGATTTAACGTTTGGGATACTAAACAGTACAAAAAAGAAAAAAAGAAAAAAAGAGGGGGAATTAAACAGTCAACTACGAGGTGAATGTGGAGTTTACCGCATGTGTTGGTTGGCATAGTGATCTTCGGTGGTTTTGTTAGTTGGGTCCCCTCTACCTTTCAAGTTTTGGTAGGGTTGGCATGTCAATTCTGTGTTGGTTGTCCAGTTTATAGAACCCTCGCCCCCTCTATACGTGATTGGGTTGGCGTGTTGTTCATGTGGCTAGTTGTTTACTATTGGTTGGGGAGGCAATCACTTCTGTGCTGCCTTCTGAATCTTGAATTCATATGATTTACGCAGCATCAGTGCCCCATTAGAGGGAGTACAAGGACCGTGGATGGTTATCATCTATGACACAAGTGCTCTTTCGATGAAGCCGTTTTAAAAATAAAAAAATTGCATTTATCACATTGCCACTGTTTTTTTATGTTTGATTATTATACATCAATAATGAAATGGGACGGGATTCGTCTTCTTATGCCGAAGATTATTCTGGAATTTGCATGAAGTACGTTAAATCAGAAAGAACTTGCAATTGTAAAATACCTAAGCTTTTTTTTTATTACTATGGATCAACAACGAAATCTAACAGGTTAAGGTTCTCATGTTGAATTATTACTCGTGAATTTGAAACGGCTGTAACAATGGGAATTCACATGTAGCGCGTTGGTCATATTTTCCTGGTTGGGCATTTTTGCATGCTTAACGGACTCTTGCCCACCAGATTATGCAGTCACTCGACTTGTATTTCTTTCTAGCCCCTGGGCATAATGCTGTCGGTATTTATGTTTTCTTTTGAAGGTTTTGGTGCCTTGCATTTGCTTTTTTAATTTTAGACTAAAGTACATAATGGAGTATGGTGAAAGTATATGAAATTGGTTTGCAGAGATGTTTCCAACGACTGACATGGGGATAAATTAGCGAAATTAAAACTACTCTAATGTTAATGATTTAGTTATTGACTTCAATTGGGTATTTTTACAGCGTGGGATTTTATTCCCAAAATTGGTGAATATATTAATTTTTTTCGGTATGCGTGGTTGGTCTGGGGTCCAAATCCCTGAGATGAAAGCGGAAGTATGTGCTGACCTACTCTTTGTATTGGGTAAGGAGTCATTTACGAAGTACGTGGTAACTAAGCCGTCGTTATAACTGATAACTACTCATTCACGATTGTGTCGATTTTAATTAATCTGCTTTGCGGAGTTGACCTAAGTGGTTAGATTTTCTATTTGTTTACGCTGCTTTCAGTGATCCCAATGTGTACATATTTATGTAGACTGTGACTTCGCTGATTTACTTGGGCTCATATTTTATGTGTGAGACAGAGTTGACTTATATATTTGTTTACGCTGCTTTCAGTGATTTCAATGTGTACATATTTGTGTAGATTGCGACTTCGCTGATTTAGGTGGGCTCTTATTTTATGTGTGAGACTGTTGACTTATTGTATTTCACTATTTATCTAATTTGGCTAAATCAACCGTATGCTGTCTTTGTTCAGTTTAAATTTTATTGCCGTACTGTGATTGGAAAATCTCCATTGTCTTTTCATTTCTTGGCACATGTTGCTTTCTCGTTTTTTTAAATCTATGTATTATATTGAGATTTGTCGTACAGAAAATTACATGCACATGTTGGCACGTCGACGAAGGTACAATGGAAAATAAAAGTTGAAAATGTGGCTAGAGAACGAAGGTTTCGGCATGTACAGAGCGAAGGAAGATTTTTAGTCCCTGCCTATATATAGGCAGGGAACTAATGTTGTCATTTGCCTCTATCTAATTAGTTTCCACAATAAAATAATTAAAGTTCTAATGTTTAGGAACAGATTTGTGCTGTTTTATTTTTAAAATAATTTCTAATCATTAATTTCTTTATTTTGATTGGTCACTCCTAATTTTGATAGGGGTTTTTTATTTTTTCAATCCAAAAATAAGGAAAATAATACTATCCAGAAGTTTCCATGACACCAGTTTGGAAACGATCAGATTTCCCCTCCATGCATTTGATGTCTTTGGAAACAAATGGCACAGGAATACACTCAGACGCCATGGCATCCCTCGTATGCTCCTCATGTAGCCCCTTACAATACAACAACTTGATATCTGAAGTAGCATAAAATCCTTGGCCCAGCGCCTGAACAGAATTCAAAGCCTTTTTGAAAGCCATGGCAGCACCAAACAATTACTCCAGAACCTCAGTACTTCATATGGATGCTCAAATTTTTCATCTGACTGCGAGAATTTTCATCCGGATGCTCTAAGTTTTCATAGAGGTGCTCGAAATTTCCCTCTGTATGTCCATAAACGTCATGTTTCTCAAAATTTTCATTAGTGTGCCAAAAATTACCTAGTGCTCTAACAGGTGCAGAAAATTTTGAACCGGTTCCTTAAATTTTTCATTGAGTGCTCAACAATTTCATCTAGGCACTCAAATGTCCATACGGAAAATCAAGTTTTACAAGTGGGTGCAATCCAAAAATGTCGTTTCTCATAGGATGTGTCGTAAAGTGACAAATTGGGGTCCTTTTTGGGCCATTCCTTCGTTGCCTGCACTTCCAGAGATCTGTACAATGCCTACATCCAGTTTTCGCAATTTGGGTTCTATTCATATGAATACGATTCATACACCCAAATTCTGATCCTCTTTCGCATCAATTTGAAGCTGAATTTGTCAGAAATTGGCATCCGTCATGCTAGTTCCAGATGAACTGATCCACACTGGTGGTATTGTTAACCTGTTTAGGGATCACATTCAGAGCACGCTCCACTGACATAGTAAGAATCTCAGACAAGCTTATATTTGCAGTATTGAAAAGAGTAGATCGCTTGACTTATCAAAGCCATTAGATGGACATGCCTTCTTGAAATAGGATATGGCAGAGTAGCAGCGGCAGGACGAGGATGCGCAGGCAAGAGGGGTCTCTAAGGTAGACGCCATTGTTTTGGAATCTTTCATTTCTCCCTCCCAAGAAGAACAACTACGCCAACTTTCCGATTGGGAGCCTTTTGAATCATAGAAAGAAAGCCCTTCCAAGTTGCTGCCATCTTCCCAACAAACAACGCCAACGTCCTCTCGCCTCTCTGCTCAAGATAAATTCACAGTGGGTTGTCGTCCAACAATGATATATACACCGACACACAAAACTCAAATGAGAAAGACCAGGAAGAAGAACAACCTCCTGCAAGTGCTAATGATGATGATGATAGTTTTGAACCCAAGTTTGAGAGCGACGAAATTCAAAGTTAGATTGGAGCTTCCCTTACCTGAACCCTCTTCTATTTCTTCCAAGAGAGTCAATCCAAATTCAAAGTCCAAGAAGAAGATTAACCCTAAGCCTGTTGCTTGTCGCTGAATTATGGACGACGAAAAGGAGAAAACTCAAATGGAGACCACTCATAGCGTTGAAGCTCTTCCCGACATTGTTGAGATAGCCCCGTCGATGTGCCCAAGCCTGCTACGCAATTGGGTGCTGCAGCACACATTGACCGATTTGCCAACCGTCCAACCCCGAATTTCAATCCGATTGACTCCCGGTTGGCCCCAAATCTCTATACTCAATTTGACAACTATCCAACCCCCAATTTCAGTCCCATTGACACCCGGTTGGCCTCAACATTTGATAATTACAGTTGTGTTAATGCACATTTAACTTTTTTTAATTGTGTTAATGCACATTAACTTTTTTAGTTCATTAACTATGATTTAACCATCGACCAAATTTACCTTTCATTTTTTACATAAGGCAGGGACTCAAGCTCCATTAGAGCTCTTGTTAATGATGTTTACAAGATCTGGCAGTCAATGGGACTGGAGACTTTTAGTCCAAAGTATTCAAAAGAAGCACCTGCCCAAGTCTGGAAGTTAGTCCAAGGGTGGAAACTAATCCCTGCTGCTTAGATTTATTCTGCTGTTAATTTTGACCAAATAATCTGCCATCCGAACAATCAGTTCTTCAAACAAGGTATCTAAAGATTTAACGTTTGGGATATTCGTATATTTGCTTTGGATATCATCAAAAGCCGTGCAATCCATGATGTAATGCCATTTTGTTTCCATTGATCTAGACATGGAAATAAGACACCCTATCATCCCATTCCTCTTTGGGTTTTTTCCACCTTCCTAATTCACATCTAAGATGGTATGAGCTTGTTTTTAATTGGACAATTAACATTTTTGCTTTCCATTTTATGTCCGCCTCTATGTAATATTTTGGCTGGTGATCACCATGTGGGACTAAAATGTTTGATGTAATATTCTCTTTTTCATCCAAGTTGTTTTGACCACAATGTCATTTTAGCTTTTTCTCTCACTTTTTGATTTCAGGGATCACATTTGAACATTCATGCATATTAATTCCCCATCTATCTAGCTACTTGATATTTTGTTTCATCAAAGTGTTTATTCTTCTATCTAATCTTTCATTTGTCACAAGTTTGGACGAGTGATGATCTTCCCTTTTCTATGTTCACTTCAAATAGCGTAACAACATAATCATTGCAACGGTTTCAATCGGGAAGGCCCCAACTTTCACTAAGATGATCTCGTATGGGAGAACGGTTTTAATTTTGAAGTTATTTTATGACAAGATATCTTTGTAGTCTTTCTATTTGCCTCCATCTTGATATTGAGGTGATGTTGCCCCAAACCTCACAACCATAAAGAACCACCAGGGTAATGAGTAACCCAAATAATGTCTTCTTAGTTTTCCAATCCCATAACTCATTAGATATGTATCTATTTTGAATCATGTATAATGCTTTCTATCCCCCTTGTATCCGCTTTGCCCTACAGGCTTCCTAGCAAAGGTTACTATGAAAGTCTAGCCTCAAATATTTGTAGTCATTTACCACTTGCAATGGGCTGCCTTCAAATTCAAACTTTACTTGCTTCTTTTTTCTTCTCATGGTAAAGATCATAACTTTGGTTTATCCAGTGTTCACTTGCAGTCCCACTTCTTAACAAAAAGGATTCTTGAGCTCTAAGGATGATCTTGAAGACCGTCGACCGTCTTGGCAAGAACAGCAAGATCATCCATGTATAACATTAGTTTTATTATAAATATAGCCAAGTTCAGACCTCCACAACACAAGATTTGGTTACCCAATCCTCCAATCTGTCAATACATAACCCAAATAAGGTGGGGGGTATGATAGACACCCTTGTTTGACTCGAATGTCGCTTCTAAAACTCTTTGAAAGCCAATCTTTAGTTCTGATTTTGGCTTGCACCTGTTCATAAAGCCTATGGCCAGTAGCCCTATAGTGATTCAGAACCCCCAATTCTTCCATCCTCTGCCACAGTTTACTTCTAAAAATCGTGTCAAATGCTTTTCTAAAATCTACAAAACAATGAAAAATCTCTCCACCTTGTTTTTTCCAAACCTTCTAAACCCAATGCCCAAGTATGATTGAATGGTCAATAATAGAGTACTTTGGTTTGAAGCTAGCTTGACCCTTTGCCCTTTTCTCTTCTTTTTTGGCCCAACGACTGATTCTATGTTTTGATTAAGTAAAAACAGGTTTTGAAAGGACTCAAAACCTTGTACAATAACTCAAAAGATATAGCAATAAAAAGCCCAGATACAACAGTGGAGACCACCAACACAATAGAGGGAGCAACCACCAAAAAACCCTCACCAATGGACAACAGTCCTCAACAAGGGACCTTACGATTTAAATTTAGAGCCACCCTTGTAGGACTGAAGATTCATATCCAAAGGAGGAATGGATGGCTTTGGTTTCTTTCCTTTCACAGTTGTCCAATCGTCCTCCAACTTAGCAGCATCATTCAACCAAACCCCTGAAGAAACATAAGAATGGCCGACCAGAGAAGAATCAGCCCCAAACAACACATTCTCCCTAGGAGTAACTAGTTTGGGCGAGCCTACAGCAATAGCATGCTGGACAACAAAGTCAACACTCTGGAAATCAACAACAACCATAGCATCAATAGTCTAGACAACGGTAGCAGGCTGGACAACAAAGTCCACAGTCTGGACAACAACAGCGGCCATAGCATCATCAAAATCTGCAGGAACAGCCAGAGCTGGCTGAGCCAAAACCTCATCCGTCTTCGCACCACATCCCTTAGAAGCAAGAACCTCCTGAGAAGAACCCACAACCTGCTCACTAACCGCAATAGAAGATTTATTCACAGTATAATGCTCGATAGAGACACCCGACCACCAAGAAGGCAGTCGTTTCAATTTTACCTTCTCAGAAACACATCGAGCAGCCACATGGCCAGTCAAATGACATTTCTTGCAGTGGAAGGGAATACCTTCATAATCTAGAGTCTATATCTAAGAGCCCCGAGGAGAGGCCAAGCAAATTTTCTCAGGGAGACCCTTGGAAACATCCATCTCAACAAGGATGTGAGCAAAAGTGAATGAAGAACATCAGAGGTTACTGAATCCACAATCTGGAAATCCCCAAGAGCATTCCCCATAGTTTCCAAAATAGAATCCAACCAAAGATGCATGGCAAGATTTGGAACCCTGACCCAAATAGGAATCTTGTTAAAGGATTCAGAAAGCGGGTTGAAATCCTTATGCCAAGGTTTGGCCATCAGGGGGTATCGGTTATCCCAGGAGAAGCTATAATCACACAAGATAGACTTTCTATCTTCTGCATTACCAAATTTTACAATAAAAAAACCCCTAGTAGCAAGGTAAATCTGAATATCTTCGGATAAGATTAGCTCCCAATGATTGGAAATCCAAGCATGAAGAGCAGAAAGAGAAGGCCAAAAGCCCCTAAATTTAAAAATAGCAGCATGCGAAGAGAAATCCTCAGCAGTTTCAAATTTTTTATCTACTACATCAGAATTTAACTACACCCAAATGAGATTACTCACAGTCATAGGGGAAGCTACTCGGGTCCTCTTAATCCCTGAAGAGCGAGAAGGAACAGTCCCATAGAGGCCAACCTCAAAAGCGACAACATTAGCATAAGAACCAGAGGCACCAACAGCAGAACCTGCCTCAAGAGTAGCCACACCAGCATATGAAATCGATGAACTTCCCTTGGCCACCTGAGATCTAGTGAGGGTCGACTGGGAAATCCCTGGCAAAGTATGAGACAGCCCATGAGCTGCAACCCCAGCCGCAACAAACAACTGCCCAGAAGCAACACCCTCAGGCAGAAAGCCATCAGACGCAACAGGGGAAGCCCCAACAGCACACATAGAAACCCCTGCAGAAAGATTAGCATTGAGACGACCAGGGGGACCCCCGCATAGGCATGGGCGGGAACACTCGCAGTTTGAACGGGAGCAGAGCGCGTCATTTGTTTTAGATCAAGTATTTGTGACTGATTCTATGTTTCATCATGCTTACAAAGAGATTACTAAATAGGGGGTTGACCATTATTGTGCGATAATTTTTTGGATTATTGACATCACCACTCTTGAGAAGTAGAATGACAATACTAGTTGTCCAATTTGTTGGAAAGCCATTATGAATTACTTGGTTAAATATTTTTTTAATGAGTGCAGCGAGAGCTTCCACCCCCCACTTCAAGAATTCAGCATGAAGACCATATATGTTTTGAGCTTTTCCACTAGCCAGTCTTTTAATTCTTGTCTTTATATCCTTAGTTGAAAAGAGTTTAATCTTAGAATTGATGATCGGGGGTAGTCTTATGCCTCGTCCTCTTTCATACAATTCCTTGGCGTAGCCAAGCCATTGCACGTTTGATATATTGTTTTTCAGTTTTTGCTTTTGCCTGTTGTAGTTCTTTGCAAAAACTTTGAGAGTTATGCTTACCCAGAGAAATTAACTCTTTTCTTCTCATTTTCATGTAGTTTTCTTTTTTGGATCTAACAAGCTTTCCATAGGCTATTTTGTACTCTCTTTCCTTCCCAATGTTTTAAGTTTTCTTTTTGCTGTCTTGCATTCTTCATCAAGGGATTTGTTGGAAAATTATTTTTGATACTTCTTTTGGCTTTAACTCTCTTGCATACCAAGAGCTCATTGTGGATTGATACCATAAGATTGTTGTTGTTTATAAAAAAATTGTCTTTGTTGTGGCTATCTATGCCTATCTTGTCTTGCATTTGTTTTTCGATGACATCTTTGAAAGTGATTTGATTCTCTTGGTTCATACAAATTTTGACTTGTGGAGCTGCCTCTTTATCTATATGGACATTGACTCTTTGTTGGACGGATGTTTGCATATTAATCTTTGCATAGACGAGATTATGATCAGACTTCATTTCTACAAGAGAGCTACCAATTTCCATTTCTTGTATTCTTGGGACAAGCTTCTATGAACAAATGATATTATCTACCACACTTAGCCCATTGTTAGTTTGACATGTGATGTTCCTTGATCTTGGCCACATTCTAAGCCCATTACAAATGACCAAATCATAAAGACTGCATAACCCCAACAACTTAACTCTAAAATGAGAGATACCTCCTCTTATTTCTTGGGAGATCCTTTTCCAAATTAGAAATCCTTCTTTTTCTAGCCACAATAGGTTACTAATTGAACCTTCCTTCTCTCTGACACAAATTGCTTGATTATTTGAAGTTCTTGCATTAAAGTCCTCTATAAGAATGATCTCCCCTAAAGTGCAATAATCAATTATGTCCCTTTTTATGGCTTCATATGAACTTTCTCTGATTAGCTTATTTTTCTTGTATGATTTTGAGTCATAAAGCAAAGTAACAAGCAGCTAGAAAGACAACAAACACTTTGTTTGAAATCTTCACCCATATGAATTGATTGTTTGGCCTTTCTTTTCCATTTTTTTTTTATCATTTCCTACCATGTATCTCATACTAAGATTGTCAATTATTGCTGGTAAATGTACTTGTTTCTCAACAGATTATTGTTCTTCAATTTTAAAATACCAATATTTGGAACTTTTTTAAGAGGGAAAGTGTCACTACACTGCCACGCTTGAAAAACTCGTATGTTAGCTCAAAAATTCCCTTAGATTGTGGACTACTTGTCAAAGTCTTTCATGCCAAGGTGAGAGGAGATTGTTATGCAACAAGTCATGATATGGGCGTACACCCGTTTTTAAATTTTAATCTTCTGAAACAAAATATGTAATAACTTTGGATAATGATGGATGGGTGACAAATTCTTCAAAACTAGTGTTGCTAAAAAAACAAAATTTCTGTATTTGGAGAATGATGGGTGAGTGATTGGAAGAATCAAATGTTAGCTTCGAAACATAAAATTTGATAACTTTGGATAATGATGGGTGAAGGAAGGCTACAGTTTAAATGGACAATTGGGAATGGTTATAATCATCTTAGATTTGAGATCGGAAATAAATAGTCCTCAAAGAAAATTGGGAAGAACATAATTTTTCATCATAAAGTGGAGCATACAAGCATATTGATATGCAATATGATAAAGGGTGGATAGATTTGATATGCAATATGATAAAGGGTGGATAGTTTAAATGAGCTATTGAGGAGATGCAACCTCACAAAACAACTATCTTTATTTATGTATTTCCCACATCAAAAGAAAGTTGACATTTGGTAAGTATGCGACTTGAAAATTGTGAAAGATGGGACACTTGATCTCATAGGTCTCCATACAGTTGCATGGTTTATATTGGCTTGCAGCCATTGCTCCACTTTTTATGTAGCAAATTGTGGAGCAGGTGATCCCATTAACATTTAGTTTTGCTGCTTAGATTTTTAGCAGCCATCTTAAATTACATTTTTAAATGAGATTACTAATATTTGGACAAAAATTGGAAGCAAATAACATAGAGGGAACAATATATATGGAGCCATGCATCATTATTTTCAATATGTAGATGCTACTTATTTCTAGTTGCTCTTTTTTTAAAGCTTAATTTTCAATTCATAGGCAGTAGCTGCTCCATTGAAATAAAAAATAATTCTAATTTTTTTTCCCTTAATTAAAAACTAACATGAGTCACTATTGAAATGGAAAAGAATTCTAAATTATTATTTTTTCTTAATTTAAAACTAGTATGAGAATACTTTATCTACTTAAAATTTATGCAGAAATTGTACTTAAATAACCACATAGAAACGTAGGATTAGAGTGTTAGGCTAGGTTTCATGGAAGGGGACTTCCTAAAAAATAGAGATAAAATTGCTTGCTACTTTTTAGGAATATTTTAAAGATGGTGGTCCCATAAATTTTGTAGTCTAATTTAGTTTAAAAGTTTAAACACCTATATTTAAGGAAGCTGGTGGTTTCATAAATAGAATACCTTTGTCTTCTATACTTTGTGCATGAAAAATATAAGTAAAAAAATTATCATCTACAAAATTATTTATTAAGAAAATTTTAAAATCAAATGTTCAAAAAGTGGCAAAAAGCATTCCTAAGCTGTTGGGACAATTTCTTGTCCTACCCCTTTTTCACCTACTTAAATATGAACACTAGAAAGTAGGAGCTCCTATTTTGAAGGAGAAGATTCCAAATAATCGGCTTAAACCCTCATCATGAGACCCCTACCTTAATATCACACTTCTTTTTGGCCTGCTAGTCACACTAGTGCTATATGATTGTGAGGTTTGGGAGAGCAACCTTTCTAACTACAAGTGGAAACAAATTGAAAGAATACAAAAATATCTTATCACCACTAGTCTTATAGTCAAATCGACAATTCTGTATGAAATTCTCTTAGTTGAAGTAGGTATGTGTTGTCTTTGGCAATGTTTGTCATTGATGTCAAAAGATTGTGAGTTGGTTGAAGTCATAATATGTTGAGCAAAGTTGGTGGTATGGTATTGTCAAGTGTGTTAATGTCATTTGCAGATTTGACAAAGGATTATTGATGATTGAAAACAGAAATAAACCAATTAATAATTACATCATCCTTAACAACAAAAATGATGGTTCTTATTAGTATAAGAAATGGTTAGTCATTATTTTTGACAAAGGATTATTGATGATTGAAAAGAGCTATCGGTTTTGGTTAATGAAAAATGAATCAACATGTATGGAGTTCGATCTGCAGACAAAGGTTCTACTGATTTGAGTTGGAAAAAGTTAAAAATGAAGAACCAATGATTCCTCTTAATGATCGATTTTGTTAATGATTTGCTGTTATCGATTTTTAACTAACCGAATTGGAAGTAAAATCTTTTATTTTCATAGTCAAAAACTAATCTGCATTATAGTTATCAGTTTTTGGGAACCGATTTACAGTTTAAAGATTCATGGTTGTTACGAAGATTATAAAATGCAATCAGACAGTGATATCACTTGTGAAGAGAAGAAGAATATACAACGCCTTTTGATTGAAATGGAGATGAGATTTAATTTTTCAAAATACAGACAAGACTGATCGATTGGTGAAGAAAAATGATGTGTGGAGAGATTTCAACTTGAAAGATTTACTGGTCATATTATTCTGAGATTTTTGATAGTGATAGTAAGAGGTTATGTTCAAATGTTTTGAAGTATTTCTTGAAAGTGTTTTTATTCTATTTACATCTGTTGTTGTGAATGGATGATGATGCTTATTTGAAAGAAACATTTATTATATCTGCTGCTTGATGAAAAACATCAGTAAGAATAGGATTTATATCTGATTCTGTTCTTATTTAATCAGAAGTATTTTTGACAATTTAAATACAGTATTCTGTCAAAACAGAGGAAGGGTGTTGATACATGAAAGTGTGATTAATGGTTAAATGATCTTATGTTAAGATGGTACGAGTATAGACATCTCTGATATGCAGATTGGTGAAGATTCTCCAGAAGGTGAAAAATGGTGCTAAAAAATGACTTAAATAACGTGAAATGAATTTCTGATGTTAGATGCTTAATCATAATAATAAGAAAGTGGTTACAGAGAGAGACTGGGTAATTGGTTACTTCTTGCAGATACAATTACATCATAATCCTAATGTCTTATTTGCAGAAGCATATGCAATGAAAACTTGGTAATTGAAAGAGGAGGACTTTCATGTTAAATATTGATCTGTCATTTGAACATACTTGTGACTGTGAATGCAGGACAGATTAATATGAATAAGAATAACAGAGATATGTCATGTGTTTTATTGATTTGAATTTATCAGATTACAAAGCTTTTGAGTTAAGAGCAGTGACAAGTTAAGATCACTGACTTGAGATTGAAGAAATCGTGTGGCAGAATTATGATTGCAAGTATAAAACATTGCGAATATGGAGGCACATTTGTGAGATGGTAAATTGGCATGTTTGTCATTGATTGGTGCAGGTAAGGAAAAGAATGGTAACATCAAATATTTCAGTGGTTGATGACAGTGTGTTTGTATTATCCTGATTGTCATTTTCTGATGAGAACAGATTGTAAGAGGAGATTTGTAGAACAGAGACAAGATATCTGAGGTGTTATGATTTGTACCAAAGTGATTTGTATTGCAACAGAGTATTCCACTGATCTAAATTTTTTTTTGTGTTCAAATTTGAAGTGGGTGCTTCACGAGTGTAAGGGATGGGTGTTCTTTGAAGTGGGTGCTTCTAAATCAAGTAGGGTGTTGGTGCTCTTTGGAATGGGTGTTCCTAAAATGTAATGGGGTTGGTGCTTTCTAGAGTAGGTTCTCTAAACATTTTATAAGAAGGCATAATAAATAATATTTAGAAAGTGTTTTTTCACTCTTAGAAGTTTTCCACTATAAACAAAGTGTCAATGTGTGCATATGTATTATTGCTTATATCAACTTGCATCTAAAGTTGTTGATGTTGAAGTAATCATTGCATTGGTCTAAAGTTAAAAGATTGAAAATGTTTTATCGATCACCGATTCACCCCCCTATGTGATCTTGGTATTCTAACAATATGTTCCTCAAGTTAGTGGTTGGGAAGAGGCAAACCCGTAGAAAGGTGTGGATATGGACAAAGCAAATGAGGAGAAAAAAAAGTTCAATATGTGAAAGAGTTATATCTCACTTGGAACCATGATAAAAAAGACTACTTACGTGGGGCAATCAAATGTAAAGCTAGATTTCTAGTGGCACAACTAAGAACCAGATCTCATCATCTATGGTGCAAGACGAGTAGATGGACGGTTCTCAAGGAGATTTGAGAAGAAATAATATGTATTTTCTATAGCCAAAGGGGTTGTTGAAACTGAATAGCACTTTATTTTTCTATGTGCTGCTTACCAGAGCATCCGTGAACAATATGAAAACAACTTATTGTTTGACAAAACAAGACTGCACAAAATTATTGATTTTCTGATAAAGATTCATAACAAAAGAAATGACATTAAAAAAGCGTGAAAATAATATAAGTTTTGATACTAATGATCGTAGACATCATTATTATGCGAGTTGTTTTTTAGCAATTGCTATATTTTGGCTCACTAAGCCATTATCATGTGACATGTTTTACCAATTGCCTTAACTTGACTTTTAAGGCCACTATTATGAGCTATTGTAAATTTAAAAAAGAAATTTAGAGGCGACAGCTTGAAAGCAGTTGTAATTTTTCTTCACTTTTTTTGCAGTCATTTTAGTTGTCAAAGAGTAAATAGTTTTTGGTTGTCCAAATATTATTTATTTCCATTCGTTTGCCCTAAATGTTCGTGTATTACATTTAAAATATAAGAATTGGCGGGGTTCCTCTGTAATGAAACATTTGCATAGCATTTGAGACGATTAAGAAATAGAAATGAAGCGTATTAACAGTGACTGCATTGCATCTCTGATCTGAAAAAACCAGGGCTTTTCTGGCAATTTTCCAAGTTCTACAAAATTTAATTTACTAGGTGTTGTGTACACCAAATTTCGATGTTTTCTTGTAGACTCATTAAGAACCTTTTAATTTCACCAGCAAATCGAAGATCTATTATGGAAGACACACATTTTTACATTGCAATTTGAATTGTTCTTTATATTTTATGATCACCTTATACACTAACATGTCCCTAAAGAAAATCAATTATATCACACTTATTGGATGCGACAAAATTATATGACAAACTTCTCTTGAATATATTGTATTTGTTCTTAATTTAATCACCCTCACAAAAATGTTTCATTTTTAGATTTATTTTAAATTTAATTTTGGTGATGCCATTTTCATAAAGCCTCTTGACAATACATAGTCATTCCTTCTAAATTACAAATCTACAATTATATATTGATAATGAACAATATTTGAAATTAATATTTTCTATGAACAATCTATCTTATAACATATGTAATTGACGTGTAGTATCCAAGATCTATCAAACTAAGAAACATTAAACTTATATGAGATTTTAAACATTTTCACTCCGGTAAAATTTATTTGAGATCTTAAACTTCCACTCTCTTGTTGGTTGTTTGAACATTGAAAAAAAAAATGAACCATCTTGGTAAAGCCTCTGGAGGTATACTTGTGGTGAGTTCTATTGAATATGGTGAGCACTTTGTTGTTGCTTGTCCAAACTGCGGTGTAAGAAAATTAGTTCTTATAAAGAAAATATATATCTTCCTTGAGAACCAATCTTATAAGCTATGATGAATAATTGTTTAGATTTATCCTTTTACAATTATTCACAAGCAAAAACTATAAATGAAAATATAAATGTTCAATTACAATTTAAAATGTTTATTTATAAAAAATTGGTTAAATTATCTCTCCATGCAATAAATTACAAGTTAGTTTACACAAAATTAAAAGCGATCTTAAAGAATGTTTTGGAACTTTCTAGAAGCCTTGGTCATACACACTAAAAAATAGCGTGGACATCTTCACATTAAATTTTTGACTAACAAAGATGCAAAACAAAGCCTTGTATTGTACATGATAAGTTATTACACAAAATAAATATAAGGAGCTTACAATGCACATAAGATATTTTAAATAGTAGAAAGATTGAAAACTAATTATTCTATTTAAAAAATATAAAATTGATGAACACAAAAAGGAGAGGGAAGATATCACTAAAGATTATTGCTCTACTCTAATATAGAACTTGTACACAAGAAACAAGATTTTGGTTTTGATTGTTTGAGGGGCTTGCTTTAGTCAAACCAATATTTAATATTTTTACCTCCACAATAGCTATAATTTTTTTAAATATATAAAAATATACAAATGTGATTGATTCACAATGAAAGTATGATAAGCTATGATATAAGAGGAACCAATTGCATTATATTAACATATAAAAGCTTTTCCCTCATATTGTTAAGGGGGGTGATAGTATAGTTGCTATTTCTTCTATTCAAGTGATGCTTATCACAAGGAAATTGTCTACTATTTTGTCATGATTTGGATGCATAAGTAGTGCTGATCAATGCCATCTACTTATGGGAGACTGAAAACAAAAAAGATTAGTTATAATTAGGAGATGACTTGAGGCAACATATGCATCATGTCAAAAAATTATTTCTATAATTAGGAGATGGATTAAAGGGAGGTAATAGGATGAATTAAGGGGTACAACGAGGATGAATTTAGGGGGAGCTAAGAGGATGAATTAAGGGGTCCTAAGAGGATGGCTTAAGGAGAGATACACAAGCCTTAACTCAAAGTATGTGTCATGTAAGAAGATTAGTTCTATAACCAAGAGATGACTTAAGAATACATAAGATGATGACTTAAGAGGAGCTAAGATGATAACTTAAGGGGTCCAAAGAGTGGATTAAGAAAAGATACAAAGATTTGACTCAAAGTATGTGTCATTTGAGAAAATTAGTTCTGTAATAAGGATATGGATTAAGGGGAGCTAAGAGGATGACTTAAGGGGTTCTATGAGGATGGATTAAGAGGATATATAAGATAATTGATTCAAAGTATGTGTTATATGAGAAAATTAGATCTATAATTAGAAGATGGCTTAAGAGTAGGTAAGAAGATAGCTTAAGGGTAGCTAAGAGAATGAATTAAGTGGACATACAATTACTTTTAAACTTTGTAGGGAATAATGATAGATTAATTTAAATATTAACTATTGATTATATGCATTGAATATATTTTTAACTATATACTCACATGTATTTATTTATTTCATTGTACCATTTGCATCCTCTCTCTTTTATAACACTTTCTTCCATAGAAAGTATCCATAACTCTTTATTAACTGACTACTTTTTATATTTGTTCAACAACCAAATGTAAGTAATGTATAATCTTCTTATGCTCTTTTATAATCTTCAAATACAACAAACAATTCTTTTGTATTAGATATTTTCATAGCTTAAACTATGCATACATATATAATTTAAATATTATAAAATAATGTAATAAAATAAATAAAAATTGAATTAAATTATCTTCTTGTAGAAGGTCTAAAATGTAATCATAGTCATTTGATGCAAAAACTTGATTAGAGTCTTTAATTATTATTTTATGGTGATCATGTGTTGGTGTAGGCATAAGGATATTTTTTTGATTCTTCAACCCATTATGTATTTTCTCGTGCTTTCCAATCACCTACAATACAAAATTGACAAAACCAAGCAAGCTTTTTTGTCCATATAGTCCATGTGTTTTCATTTGAAAATTCTTACATGAATGTCATTTTGTTGATCTATTAATTATTTCACAATCATGTCAATTAAGAATATTCTTTTTAACTAATTAAAATAATCATTGAATTGTAGAGTTCTCACTAGATCCTCTAGACAATTTTGTATTACACCAATCCATAATTGCACTTGCATTTCTAAATTTTAGTTTCTCTATAGAAAGAGCTTTTTTCACACATGCTTCAACTCCATCATGTTCTTTACCATATTTAGCTTAAAAAATCTTCACATTTGTTGTGAATTATTTTTCTTGTGAGTTCTACATCTCTATTAAAATATTTAAGCATTTTCAAATATCCTATACAATTATATTACAATATGAGATAATGCTTTTGTTTCTAGATTCGATTGTATGGAGAAATTTTGCATCAATGTTTCAGATCACACTCCATGATCCATCATCAAGGTGAGAGCTAAAAGAAGAAAATGATTTGATTGCAAACTCAAACAAGTTAAAAAGGAGGGGTTGGAAGAGGAAACAAGGCACAAGTTACGAAAAAGGTAAAAAAATAAAAATAAAGAAAAAACAAAAAATAAAAAAAATAAAAAAATAACAAGCAAAGGGCAATGAAGACAACATAAAACTCTAAGAAATGAAAAAAAGAAAACAAAGAGAAACATGAAAAACAAAATCCCAAGAAGAAAAATATACGTCTTTCTATACTATATTTAATAAATGTATAAATAAAATAGTTAATTTATTTATAAATAAAAATAAGGATGTCTACATAAAAATTAAAAAAGAAAATGACTAAATATAAAAATAAAAACACTTAAATATAAATAAATAAATATACCCACCCATATATATCTGTGTGCACATTTGCATGTGTGCGGACGCATATTTATATCTATGCACACACACACACACACACACACACACACATATATCCACATTTGTATTTTTGTGTTTAATCATTTTCTTTTTTAATTTTTATATAGCATATTTTATTTTTATTTATTGATAAATTAACTATTTTATTTATACGAATTGAGACACATCTTTAAGATCGGCTTTGATGACACGCTCTCACTCTTCTCCGATTCAAACTAACATTGCTCCCGCCCATTTCCATGCAGAGGCCCTTGGCCGTTTCGCAGCTTCTCAGATTGCTCTGTCTGCTGGGGCTTCTGTGAGTGCTGTTGGGGCTCCCTTTGCTACGGGGGTCTGATGGCTCTTTGCCTGTGGGTGCTGCTTCTAGACAATCTTCTGTTGCTGCGACTGGTGGGTTGTCCTAGACGTTGCCAGGGCTTTCTCAAACGGTCTTCTCTAGTTCTAAGGTAGTTAATGCCTCCCTGGTTGATGCCACCGGTGGTAGGGTTGACGCCCCTGTTGATGGAAGGGCTGCGACAGTGGGTTCCTCTACTGGTACCCTTGGCTCTTATGTTGATGTTGCCGCCTTTGAGGCTGGCCTCCATGGGAGTGCTCCTTCTTGTTCTTCAGGGACTATGAGGCCTCGGGTGGCTTCCCCTGTGACTGTGAGTAAGCCTATTTACATGTAGTTAAATTTTGATACTGTAGATAAATTTTTTGAAACTGCAAAGGTTTTCTCTACGCATGCTGCTATATTTCGATTTAGGGGGTTTTGGCCTTCTCTGTCTGCTCTTCATGCTTGGATTACCAATCATTGGGAGCCGATCTTATCCGAAGATGTTCAGATTTACTCGGTTGCAAGCGGTTTTTTAATTGTAAAATTTAGTAATACTGAAGATAGGAAGACTATCTTGTGTGATTATAGCTTCTCTTGGGATGAATGATTCCCCCCGATGGACAAACCTTGGCATAAGGATTTCAACCTGCTTACATAATCCTTTAACAAAATTCCTGTTTGGGTTAGGCTTTTGAATCTTCCCATGCATCTCTGGTTGGATCCGGTCTTGGAATCCACAGGGAATGCTCTTGGGGATTTCCAGATTGTGGATTCGACTACCTCTGATATTCTTCATTCGAATTTTTCTTGCATCCTTGTTGAGATAGATGTTTCTAAGGGTCTCCCTGAGAAGATTTGCTTGGCCTCTCCAAGGGGCTCTTGGATACAGACTTTGGATTATGAGGGTATTCCCTTCCACTACAGGAAATGTCACATGACTGGCCATGTGGCTGCTCGATGCTCATATGAGATGGTTAAATTAAAATGACCGCCTTCTTGGTGGTCGAGTGTCTCTGCTGAACATTATACTGTGATTAAATCTCCAGCTGAGGTTAGAGAGCAGGTTGTGCGATCTTCTTAGGAGGTTCTTGCTTCTGTGGGAGTTGGTGCTACGATGGGCAATATTTTGGCTCAGCTTGTTTTGGATGATTTTGCAGGGTCGGATGATGCTTTGACTATTGCTGTTGTCCAGACTGCTAACTCTATTGTCCAGTCCGCTACTGCTTTGGGCTCGCCCAAACCGGTTTCTCCTAGGGAGAATGTGTTGTTTGGTGTTGATTCTACTCTGGTTTGTATTGCGGGTTCTTCTGTTTCTTTAGGGGTTTGGCAGGTGGATGTTGCTAAGTTGGAGGAAGGATGGACAACTGTGAAAGGAAAGAAACCAAAGCCATTCATTCCTCCTTTGGATATGAATCTTCGGTCCTATAAGGGTGGCTCTAAATATAAATCGTAAGTACCCTTGTTGTGGATTGTTGTCCCTTGGTGTTGTTTTTTTTGGTGGGAGTTCCCTCTGTTGTTTTGGTGGTCTCCACTATTGTGTCTGGGCCTTTTATTGCTACATCTTTTGAGTTGTTGTACAAGGTTTCGGGTCCTTTCAAAACCTGATTTTACTTAATCAAACCTATTTTATTTATACATTTATTAAATATACTATATAAAGATATATATTTTTCTTTTTGGGAATACATTTTTTCTTTTTTCTTTTTTGTCTTCTTTTTTCATTTCTTAGAGTTTTATGTTGTCTTCATTTCCCTTTGCCTGTCATTTTCATTTCTTGTTGCTTTTTGGTTTCTTTTTTTGTTATGTTTAGTTTTTGGTTTTTTCCTTTATTTTTATTTTTTGACTTTTTCGTAACTTTTCGCTCATTTCCTCCTCCAATTCCTCCTTTTTAACCTATTTGAGTATGCAATGAAGTCATTTTATTCTTTAAGCTCTCTCATCTCGATGATGAATCATGGATTGTGATCCAAAAACTTCTCCATATAGTTGAATCCAAAAATAAAAACATTAAGATTATGGACCGTGGAAATCTATTCTCTTTGACAATATGAGATGTTTTGTCATCTATATTTCTTTCTTTTAAATTTTAATAAAATATATTAAAATAATATTAAAAAACTATAACAAATATAACTAATTATCACTCAAATATAAATGGTATCCTTCAAAATAATTCTATTATATTCTAAACTATCATTTACATGTATGCATATAATATGAACTACTAGGGCCACATGCATTGACTATAATGTTGAGATTAAATTTCCTTGTATGGAACATGAGTGTAGTTTTCTACAAAATTAACCACTGATAATGTAGTTCCAATTGGAAATGTATTTTAACATTTTTTAAATTGTCCATCAAGTCATTAAGCATACTAGAAGTGTTTCACATATTTGGATACAATGTTATCCTTAAATTCTTAAATGATGAATGTATGCATACTATTTTTTTAATCAAATTGCAATGCTTTCCAAAATTTTCATCTTTTCAAGAATATCTAACATTCTGTCAAGAATCTTTTCACATTCACTAACTATTGTCCAAAATCATGCATACATTCTCCTAATAAGGAAAGGTTGCCGTATTTATTACATTTTTTTTAGAAATACATGCATTCAAAAGAAATAAGAGTTCATTAAAAATCTCACAATATATAAACTTTATATAAACTCCTTTATTGCTTGACATACCATTTTAATACCACATTATTACATAATTTTGTTAGTATGTAAAATATAATGTATATATCAAAAAATGTCATAATAATAATAATAAAATTGTACTTGTTATAACAACAAGATATTTGTTTCTTAATAATTTTTACATACCAAGGTTTACATTTATCAAATGATCTTTGAATTATGATATTTTTTGGTAACATTGAATCATCCAAATTGTTTTTAGTCGTGTCTAATAGATGTTTTGGATGAGGACCATACATTTTTTTACTACACTCTTAATTTTACAACATTTCTAACATTAGATAAGACCCTTGTACTATGATGCCAATAATTTTCAATCAAAGATTTAATTTGATTATTAAATTTTATTTTAGACATTGGAAGTCAATCATTAAAACTCCAACATTGGTTAATTGGATCATTTTCAATACTTTCTCTTCTCTTTGTTGTCCTTATCAAATTTTTAGGATTTATATTTAGAAATACACTAATCATAATTAAAATTATTTATGTTCAAATTTAATTTATTATTAAAGTAGTTGTTATAGTTTATCATGTTGCATTATTATCTTTAGATCATCTCTTTTTCCAATAGAATAAATAGAATTACCATTAATAGTAGATATAACTTATTTTATTGATTCATCTTTCTTTTTAGGTTTAGAAAATCTTAATTTTTTTTTGTATATTATCCACATTCTCATTGGTCGCATCATGAGTTGACATTGAAATCTTTGACTCTTTAAATTTTCCAATTTTTTTTATATATAATCTATTTGCATGGGTTATTTTTTGTCTCCAAGAAATATTACTAGGAAGATTATGCAAGGTATTTATTTCAATTAAAAAAGAATTCACATTTTGTGTTTCTATTTTGTAGTGTTAGAATCAATATCATTATTAGAATATACAAGCTCTTTAAAATAACTAATATCAATATCATCAAAATGTGTGTTTGAAGACATGCCTAGATTTGTTTTTATGCTCACATTTTTTATATCATTGAAAGATAGTTTTGAAGGCATACCTATATTTTCTTCTATAGTCACATTTTCTTGGACATATTCACTATTTTCACATTTGTATCATCTACAATCATTTCATCCTTGAAGGTCTGTTTAATGTTCTTCTCTTCAATAGTTATGGAATGAGATGCATGCCTGAATCTCATTTCTCGAATCATTGTTCTTCTATCTCTTTGTTATTTTTCCTTCTCTCTATTTGCTTCAATTTCTTTGCATATCATGAAGTTCCTATTTTTTTGACTTTTCTTGATCCCATGATTATCAAACACTTGATTAAAATAACAACTGATATTTAATCTATTTTTAGATTAACACCTCTTTGAAATTTTGAAATAGAACTAGATGTAGATCCTTTTTTCATAAATCTTAAAGTAGAAGTACACATACTTCAACTTCTTCCTATGATCATATCCTTTTAAAGTTGAATAGAATATGACATGCCAATAGATTGAATAAGACAACCATGAATAAAAAACTATAAAATTGTCACTATCAGGGTGTACTCATAAAATTTAACAAGTTGCACTATTGTAGTACTACGCTTTTACTAAAAATGAAAAATAATGGACATATTAGAAATGGGTACCTATTTATAAAATGGGTACAATACTAAAATATAAATTGTACCCATTTTATAAATGAGTACTCAATTTGTATTTATCTATTACTTCAAATTTGAAAATAGAATGGGTGCCCTCTTAAAGTAGGTACCAGATCTATTTTAGGAATGAGTACCTATTTCATCATGGGTATCTATATAAAAAAATTGAAATCACAACCCACATTTTGATTTGGATTGAGGCTTGGGAAAGACATAGTGAGTCATCCCTTAGTTATGGACTTGCAAGTACGAGGAAAAGTAAATGGCAAGAGAAAATAATAATTTAGCAATAGGTCTGATGGCAATTTCTACTTTTCAGTTATGTAATATTTTTATGATTGAATTATTTTTTCTATGTTTTACTTGACTTACAAGGAAACTATTTCATAAACGTGAAATGTTAGGTTTTTGTATTTTTTAATAACTTAAAAAAATTTAAGTTTGTTGTAAAAAACTTATGTCATCAATCCACACACAATTCTTTACAAAATAAAAAATAAAATAAAAAATGATTAGTTTAGCCCCAATTATGGTTTTCATACATGAGGAGGTTTACAAAAGGTAACCAAGACCAATAAAAATAAATTAAAAAGTAATTAGAAAAATTTATAAAAAAATCCTTATCAATCTTCAATATAATACACATATTTTACCAAGAGGAAATAGAAAAATAATTTTATTTTTGTCAAATTATGTTGGTTGTACATGTGCATGGTATGGTCCTAAAAATGTGGGCTTTTAAAAAGTGGTGTTTATACATCTTTATTACAAGTTAATTTGTATCATCTCAGTATTAGAATAAATTACATATTTGACAACTAGACTCAAAATACTACATTTCATGTTACCAGACTTTTAAAAGATTTCATGTATAAGTATTTCAAAATTTTAGTTCAATCAAGCTATAAATAAGGAAAAACACTTCTACTTTTTGACTTTTTTGTGGACCCAACTTCTTGCACCAACCTTGATGTGTGCTTTTAGAATATGCATATTGCTAATAAAGAATTGCATTACTTGCCTTCTCACAACATAGGACACATCAAGGAACTCATCCTACTATACCTACAATCCAAGATACCATGTGACGATGTGAAGGCCCAACCTTATATAACAACAAGGTAGGTAAGAAATGAATATTAGTTGATAGTTGAACACATGTACCTAGACTAAACTAGTACTTGCATCTAAAGAAGGTGCAAGAGTTACACCGATAGACAACAATATATAAGTTAATATGTTAGAGAGTATAGTTTTATATGTGTAGCAATGATACATTAATTTAATTTATAATATAGTATTTTTTGTTTATATAATTGTAATGGAAGTGCAATTGTTATGTCATTTTAATTTATGTTCTAATGTGTTGTAGATTTGAAATTAAGATCAAGTCAATACAAAAGCAAATAATTTTTTAATAAGATCTTTAAAAAAAATTATGACATGGTGAATTGAAATATTAATGGATTTGATCCTTTGATTCTTAAATTATGATGAAGTACACAATAATAAGGAAGAGATTTTTAATAGTTTGCATGTACCCAAACAACATACGTCAACATTTTGAAGAAGAGACAAAAATGTGCATTTTATATGCATAAAGTGTATGGTATAAATTTTATAGAAATTTATTTAAAATTAAAACAAAATCCCTACAAATTGAAATGGGAAATTGCTTTGCCCCAAATTTACTTAAATTAGGTGGTGAATCATCAAAAGGCCATCATATGACAAATCTATATTAAATTTTTTAAAAGTTAAATGTTAAAATGTAACAATGTTAAATTTTAAAATTGGTTAAATTATTAGTGTGAAATATTTTTAACATTTTTAATTGTCTTGAAAGAATTACTTTGTGGTACAGATTAATAGGTACAATCCTATCAATCTAAATAATTAATAACAAATATTGAAAACATAAAATTCAGTGTATATTAGTGGTACATAATCTTTTTTTTTAAGAGCTAAACTATTCATTCCATATCATAACTTGACTCTTTAATCTGTATAGTGGGTATCATGTAAAATTAAGTTAAAAGAAAAGTAAGTAAACTTTAACACACTAAACATCCACACACACACACACACACACATTTGTTGGTTTTGGTTGTTTCTCACTTTATTTCTATTGTCCTATTCCTGCCTCACCAAGGATTCCATTGTGAATGATTCCAAGATGACACTCTTGCTACTCTATCTATGGCCCTTAAGTATCATGCTTTTAGGGTTTGGGGAGTCTTGTAGGGTCACAAGGTGATGGCGTTGATTGACAATGGGGCTACTCATAATTTCATAAATGCATATTTCTAGGGGAAGCTTGGACTGATAAGTTTAAAGGGTTTAATGTTAGGCTTGCAGATGACCATATTATTCCTTGTAGCAGATGAATACAACAACCTAACTTATCCTTGGGAAGATATCAAGTTAAGTATGATTTCTGTGGTAAGCATGGGTGTTATAGATATATAATTTTGGGTATTCGATGAGTACATTCTCTTAGTAGATATTATCAAGATTTTCAAAGATGAAATTTAGTTTCTTGCATAACAAGAAGGAAGTGATACTTCAAGGTATTTCAAATGGAGTGCCAAGGAGGATGGGGATGAAAGGGAAGGAGGTACTTGTTTAGGAAAACCAATCCACTCAATGTATGTAGATAGTTAAGGATCCTCTCCAAATATTGGCAACACAAGACCTTTTGGGGAGCAATCAATAATTTGACATGGCTGATTGGAATTTTAATGTGGGGGTCATAATGAGTATTATCTACCTTCTAGTAGTGTTACTATTTATTTTCTCCAAGCCTTTCCTATCCCTTTGGGATAGCCATAAAGAAGAAGTTTTGTTGCTTCTATAATTTTTGAGGTTTTATGTATTTGGTCTATGGTTTTGTAAGGGACAACACCCTCATTTTTTGCTTCTATAATAAAGAAAATAAAAGTATGGGATTGCATGCTTAATTTTCTATTTTTTAAGATGTGTCCACTTATGGAATTTAATAAATAATCATATGCTCATTAAAAAATAGGAAAAAGTTTAAACATAAACTATACATAATGTTAGCTAATTTCTCAGTGAAGCAATTTTTTAAATACTAAAAAAAGTGAACATTTTAGGGTCCTCACACTAGACACTATGTTATATTTTTCGATAGAAACAAGAGAAATTTGTGTATTTCTCTTTTTTCAACCCTTAATCTCTACCATATAGAAAAATAATATCTTAGAAAGTAGATTTAGAGCACTATAACTTTTTTTCTTGTTGCATCTTAAATTTTTTATTGTAACTATGTTCAATTTCTTATCCAAGATCAATCTTTATTATAGAAAAAAAGTGGCACCTTAAGACCCCCTTTTTGTCCCTATCTTTGTGCACTTACCTCTACATCAAATCCCTCATGGAGAGTAGAGTGATAAGCTATAGATCTTTCTATGTTCATCATCTAGAAGACACACTTGAGTTGTTGTAATGCATGATGAGAATTTTCCAAGATTCATTTCCCTCAAGAGTCCTAAGGATTTATTTATTATAAAGGGCAATACCTTACTAACAAATTGAAAGAAAACCTAGACTATTGACATCATGGGGAAGATATTATTATTCCCAAGCAACATGATGAAATCCTTGGTGCCCACCATTGGAGGCCTAAACACAGTCTCTATTTTTAAATAAGACGATTTCAAGAAACTTGACAAGGTAAACAATAAACATGTGGCATCTACCACTTTTGAATAAATTTAGAATTTACTAGCCAAAAAGGAGGTTTTGTAATCCAATAATTAAGTTGTTTTTCCTCAATGTTGGAAATAATTTGCTAAAGGAAAATAGGAGAAGTTTGAAAAAATAAGGTAATGCCAAGAAAACAAAAGACTTTTGTATGATTGATCCATATCCAACCATAATTATCTAACCAAATCAACCTGGGATGAAAATATTATATATATAGCATTGGGTCTTTTTTTATTGGATAATCGAGCCAGATGCTTTCAAAAAAGTAACAAGGCATTGAATGACCTAATTAAAATTGTCTCCATGTTGAACGAGGGTGAGGAAAGAATTATAAAAAAATGACTATTAACTGTTAGAGTAATAAGTCATTTTAATTATTAATTAAATCAAGTTGATTTAATTACTAAGTCACTTATTATCTCTTTATTACTTAAGCTAAACTTTGGCATATAATAATTAATTACTTTATTAATTATTATAATGCAACCTAGGTTTCTCCACCCTTTTAGGGTCTCAAATCTCCTTTATAAGGATTGATCTCCTTTGTATTCTTTACATCATTCAACACAATAATATTTCATTGTGATTGATGTAACTTTTATTTTTGCACATCAAGGATGTCTCCTCTCTCGTGGATCAATGTGTTTAGGCCTATGTAGCTTCTTACTTCTTCTCTCCTTTTGTGACAGGTGTTTCCATGCAGGTGTTCTTAGGAGATGTGGGTTATTTTATCATCAACTCTAAGATGGTATCAAAGCTTCATATCTATTTTCCCCTATCCTTTTCTTGAGAGATTCGACCGTGTTCATCAAATCTATATTTTCAGAGGTTTTCTATTAGATCTAGGGGACCTCTTTTTCTAGTCACATTGGGCTCAAACGGACCTCATTTTTACGTTCAGAGCACCCAATAACCCCTATTTCCATATAAAATTTGTCAGATTTGGACAAAGTTCCATTCTATGGCAAAAAAAAATTTGCACCAGGGTCGTTCAACCCTAGCACGCATCTCAAGGAGATCACTATTTTTTGGAGCACTTTAGGCTCATACGAATCTCACCGTTGAGCTTGCAGCGTCCAAGAACCCCCTATTTCGATATAAAATTCATCCAATTTGGACAACGTTGCAGGGAGAGGCAAATTTTTTGGTACTAGGGTCATATGACCTTGACACACACTCCAAAGCACTGACACAAGCAAAAAATAAAAATATCTTTTTTTCTACCGAGCCACCCAGGCACCACCCGCTGGCTACCCAATAGCCACCAATGATGTCACAGTGATCCCGCGGTCACCGACGAGCGAGTTGCAATCACTATCGGCGTCATTGTCGAGCGGGCCGCGGTGACCACCAACGGACCGTTGTCCTGACCAGTGTAACCTTTGGTGATCCCGCGGTCACTAGGGCTAACTGCAGGTGCCAACCCCTATTTGTGCAGGCAGTCAGTCATATGGAGGTTTGAACACGACCAAGAGCTAGCCAGAAGTCCCTAGCCGCAACCCCCTGATCACCCAGATGACCAAGGGCCCATTTTTTAGCCCCCAAATGGATTTTTTCCATGATGGTCATACGACTGTCAATTTTAACCTAGCAGTTTGCTAACGTCAACACTTTCAGACACCATTTTGGGCCCTTCGGCGAAGCTATTCATTTTTTGCTCATAACTTGAGCATAGGATGTCGAAATCGAGCAAACGAGATATCATTAGAAATATCTTTTTGATCTCTATCCAGATTGGTGGTTTAAAATTTTTATATCACTTTTTTTATGGTGTTTTTTGCTGTCAAAGACACAAGTTCATTTTCACACTTCAGGAGCCATATCTTGAGCATCCAGACTCTGTTTTGGGCAAACAATATATCGTTGGAAAGATTGTTCTTTGAAATTTCCAGTGATGTGAGCTATTTTTCTAGATTCTTCTCTAGGTGTATTTTATTTAGTTTTTTGCATTTCTCCACTCTGGTGAATATCTTGGATGTTTCAGGTCTTGGGATCTCTTCCTTTTGTGGAATGGCTTGTCTTTGGTTGTTCTTTTGTTTTAGCAGCCTTTCCCTCTTCTTTGAGTAGTGTATACACCATTTTGTAGTATTCTTTTATGCACATGCACTGATATAAAGTGCCATTCTATTGCATGTATGGGATCTTGCACATGTTCGTGCTCTTTGTACTCACACTCAATTATAAAGTGCCATGGGGGGTTTGATGTTTGCCTTTGTTTTCCATCTACCTTTGTCAAGTGAGCGTTCCTCCAATGACATTAGTCTTAGGTACATGGATAACTTTAAGAAAGCCCCTTTTAGGAAAAAGTGTAAAATCTTGGCGAATCGTACATTATTTTAGGGGGAATTTGTTTTAATGCAAGCGATTTTTTTTTTCAAATCCATGATTTTTCATAGTTTGTATTGGCGATTTTTTCCCGGCCGAATGAAAATTTCATAAATTGTTGGCAAATAATTTTCTTTTGAAGTAAAAAATTATAATATATGAGACGAATAATTTTCTTTTGAAGTAAAAAATTATAATATATGAGGCGAATGATATTCTTTTGAAGGGAAAAATAATAATTGTATTAGCGAATTTTATGTACCATTTGAAAATTTATTTATTTTATTGGCTAATTGTTCGTTAATTATGGGAAAAAAATATTTTATTGTCGATTTTCAAAAGATGGGACATAACACAAACACGTAACCTAACCTAACATACATACATTATTTTATAATGTTAAATGTATTATTTGAGACCGTCTGATGATCCAAGATCAATGGCTGAAGATTAATTTCGGCCCCAATTTCTTGAAGGAAATAGAGTTGTCCAGGAAGTCACTAGAATGTTGGCATGTATCAAATTAGGGTTGTCAACTTGTTTGCAGAATACAGTGTACACATGTTGGTATCAATAATCATGGTCCTATAGTGCAACTTGTAACCTCTTAACTCGGTAAGAAATAAATGCCTTGTCAGTGACAAGCGACATTCTTTAACTGTCACACACCACTTCTAAATTTTTATAGATGATATATCCGATTTCTGACAGTTTTGCATTTATGGGAAAGATTTACTGTCAGATATGAAAGATTAAGGAAAAAAATTTAATTTCTCACATGCATGCATTTAGGGGAAAGATTTACATGAAAGATTTAGAGGCATATTAAGGACAATGGATTTAACACCATTAAAGAAAGAATAATTTTTTGCTAAGTAACGATCAAGGATTCAAGGGCTATTTATAAACGATCTAGCTTCATTATTTCTTGATTCGTCTTTGCTAGATAATTTGTTTGTTTAGGTCATTAGTCTGCAGTCTGCACTCTACAAATAATTTGTTTTTAAGGTTTTTGAAGTTTTAGATGGACACTCCAATTAGGCTTATATGCACATCTAAGGAGGTCCAAAAGGCCTTCCTCGGTTCATTTTAAGATGAAACCTTACAATCAATTTGTAAGGAGGGTGGGCCTTTCATAATAGAGGTTGTTAAAATGGTGTTGGGAAGAGAGTTTCTGCACAATGAAGATAGGCACAGGGTCAACACGGACATTACGTCCTATTTTTTGGCATCTCTTCTCAACCTCGGAGGAGAGAAGGTGGACATGTTAATGCTTCTAAGGAGGGTTTTTTAAGAAGAATACCTAGGGGACAACATTCATGTTGTCGTGTTCACGGAAATAGGGGTGGGGATCCCTTGGGCAAGTGAAATACCCAAGCTTCTCCTCCCAGGCCAGAATGTGGCCATGCAACCTTTTCTATTGGGCCTGAATGCTGGGCAGTTGAAGCGGCAGAGGAAATGGGCGCTGATAGCAGGGATTTTCTTCAAAAGTGGTTTCTGCTTGATGAAGTGGAGGCTCAGGCAGGGCAATACGGGTGGCTCAATGAATTCTCGCAGTTAATCCTCTCTACAGAATTCTACTTAGATGAAGTTGGAGGGCAAAATCAATAGTGGACTACTAGTGGTTTTTTTTTTATAAAAACATACCACATTTTGGGTTTTTTGTTTATAGTAGGTTTCTCTTTGTATTGGAAGTGTACAATGTAATTATAATTTTATGAAAAAAATAATGAAAATTTTGCAAGCTCATTTCAATTTGTGTTTTATGGGTACAAATAATGGTTCTTAGACTTCTTTGTCACTATGATTGCAATATTTTAATTAGTTGCTTTATCTGTGTATTAGACATGTATGATGTAACTTGTAAGTATGTTTCAGTAGAAATAAGGAAACGTTCAAACGATGCCGATGGTATTTCCATTTTTAAACCTGAATATTTAAAATGTATCATAGTTGTACAATGTAGACAGTTGTAGTTAATAAAAGAAATGTCTTCTCATTGACATTAAGTTTGGGTAATGTTACCTGTCATGAAATTTTTTCCAATTTCACACACTCAACGTACATTTAATATGAAAGATTTGTAGAATTTTGAAGGACAAATGAATTAATAAGGTTAGAGAAAGAATTTATGGTTTTCTAATTATAAGGTATGAGAATTATATGTGATTATAATTATCAATGTTAAAGTTATAATCAATAAAAAATATCATTTTAACTTTAAGTATACTATATAATCAATTTGAAGGATAAATTAATTAATAAGGTTAGAGAAAGAATTTATGATTTTTTAATTATAAGGTATGAGAATTATATGTGATTATAATTATCAAAGTTAAAGTTATAATCAATAAAAAATATCATTTTAACTTTAAGTATACTATATAATCAATAAAAAATATTATTTTAACTCATGTTTGGGAGACCTAGCGAGTCAACGACCACATAAATCTTGTAATCTCTAAACACTAACCTAAGTAACCTTAACTCTGGCCTCTAAAATTTATTAGACTGTAATATTATCAAAAAAATAGTGCATTTTCAATTTGATTGGCTAAAATTGTTACTATTCATTTAAATAACTTTAAATGTTATTATTCATTATTAATTAATATCTATAAAGGAAAAAATAACAGTATAACATTTAACAATGTCTGTTGCAAATAACTACCATTGGATGAGCACAGATCGACGATGTACGATGGACTTCAGGATGAAAGGGAAAAGAAACCCCATCTTTTCAAACCCATTTCAGAATCATGAAACGTGTCTCAAACGGTCTACCAACAATATCATTTGATGATGATGTGACATGTCTGACTCATGAGGTGAGTCATCCGTCAAGTGACTAGGTGAGTTAATGGGACCCACGAGCCATGGGGCCACCACACCACTCACTAGATAGTGGCTAACAATGAAATTATGACCGTTGGATGATTGTAGATCAACGATCGAAGTTGTATTTCGGGTCGAAAGGGAAAAGTAACCCCATCTTTTCAAACTCATTCCAGAATCATGACATGTGTCACTAAACACATTCCACTCGCAGTCTCGCACAGTCTACCAAAAATGTCATTTGATGATGACGTGACACATTTGACTCGTGAGGTGAGTTAGCCGTCAGGTGACTAGGTGAGTTAATGGGACCCACGGGGCCACCACACTAGATAATGACTAACAATGACATTATGACCATTAGATGATTGTAGATCAACAATCGAAGTTGTATTTCAGGCCGAAAGGGAAAAGAAAACCCATTTTTGCAAACCCATTCTAGATTCATGACGTGTGTCCACTCACATGGTCAGTGACAAGTGTGACGACTGTAGATTGTATAATTTTTGCGCTTTAAGTTTCCAATCTAATTTTTTATTTATAAGTATAACTAGTCTGCAGATTTAGAAAGGGGTTATAGATTCTAAATTTCTAGGTTGATAATTGAGGTCCGAGGAAAGCAACAAAGTGTCTCAGCTCTCTTCCCAGTCATAGTCTACAAAAATTGAAACTAAGGGTAACAAGTAACTACTAAAATCCTGAACACCTACGTCCCGCATTTTAAATTTTTCAAATCTCTTGATTTACAACTTTACTATTTATATTATATAAAAAACATTAACTTGTTAGGGTTTAATTTTGAATCACCCTTGTAAATTGTAGGCTTGTAGCTGTATATAAATATTTGAATTTTCCTATGAGTAAATAGTGATACTAGTTACCAACTTACCACGATGGGCAAAACAAACATCAAGAATAAGACTATGAGTAAAAGGCCAAGTCAGATAATAGAATTCCACAATCTTCTTAAAACACTAGGTTTCATTGATTTATTCCATGATATTTATGATCATGTTATTCATGGAAATAAGGGATTAATGGAAATTAGATTCGCACTTGAAAACAAGTGGAATGATCCAAATAAGGGTTTAAAATTTAATTCATTTAACCCATGATAAATGCAACAACAAATAAAATTGTAGCGTAGGTTGCTGGGTCGGCATACATGGTGTTACCTCAAGTATTCCCTTGCCCAGAAATTGTCATCGTCTGCGCCGAAAATTATGATGAAAATAGAAAAGAAATTGTGAATAAAAATACTTAGGAGGAAATTTTGTCCATAGTCGAGAGTGAATTTTCTAGTCTATTGAACCTAGGGTTTGAACAACAAAACTCAAATGTGCACATTGACCTGGGAAAGCTGGCAGAGGATTATGATAAATTAGATGCAACACAGAGAGATTCTTATATCAGAGTAATAACAAGTGGTTCTAGTCTGAGTCCAGATCATAAGCCTCCTTATGATTATGATATTTTTGTGCCATGGGCACAGGACAATATTTCCTTGCTAGCATTTTGTTTGGGATTGGATAGTAACAAACAAGTGGGTGCCACCATTCTTGAAATGCTTTTTCATATTCATTTTGAAAAAGAACCAGTAAAATATTATTTTATTAAGCACATTGTTTGTTGCATGCAAGAACAATTACTAATGATTAAAGGAGGTTCACATAAGACATTTAGATTCACAACCTACTTGTGCTATCTTCTCTTAGCTAAGCATCATGCAATATTTCAAACAAACAAGCTTTGCAGTCAGGGCCAAAATCCAATATATGAGTGGACACCTCAGATAAGGATGATTGATAATAGAAGGAACTACAACAATTTTGTAGAATTCTTTTTGGCACCAATGTACTAGAAAATTATAGGCACTCCAATGCCTAGATTGCCTGTTACTTGTAGAGATTGCATTTAACTCAGAAGTCAAATACAATTGGCTGAATGGTACTTAATGGAAGAGTACAATGTGTTAGGGTTTTATAGTTCAATGGTAGAACCCTAAAAACTTCCAATACATGTAACAGAGAGGGTATTTGCATTGGAATATGTATGGCAGATGGAGAGCATAGATGTACTCTTTAATGGTCAGCAAAAGAAAATGATATTTCCTTCCTTGCCTTTCTCATTTGGAGGGTTCACATTTGAGAGAAGAGGATTCAAAGTGGCACAAGCCTTTTTTTTCAATTTTTCACTTTGATGTTGATAGTCACTGGCAATATGGTCCACTCAACATAATTGCAACAAAGCTTAGAGAGAATGGGAACTCTACAAGAAAATGTCAACATGAAAGTATGCCATTGATAGAAAAATTTAAAAACATGGAGTCTTGGGACGAGGTCAAAAAATAGATGGAGAAATATGCTGCTGAAAATAATATTTCAATATAGGAATTGCCATCACAAATTATGGCATTACACAAATAGAAAGAAAAAGTGCAGGCCATGACATCGTACAATTTCTACCAGAAAGCTGCTTAACCATCTACCAAATCTATTCCAAAAGACCTAATGGATGACTGTATGGATGATAATTGGACTCGAACCAAAATTTATGATTTTTGGGAAATGAGGAAGAATCTTAGTGAGCCAAAGACCTCTACAGATATTTATGAGGTGGAAGAGGATAAAATGTTTAGTGAATTATGGAATAAGGAGCATCCAGCTGAAGCATATCACGACAATGATGATAGTTAAGATAATGAGTATGAGTAGGATTCTATGAATCCCACATCCAGTAAGGTATATTCAATTAGTAGAGGAGTTGATGTGTCCACAAAATCTCAATATACCAAAGGGGCAGATATTGTAGAAAAAATGGGCTTCCTAGGTTTTGGTGGTCTGGGTCCCAGTGGACAAGGGCCTTAGTCTGCACCTAACTCACTAGCTCCACCAAAATATGATGAAAAACCAGGCCTTGGGCTTGGATTTCAATCATCATATTCATCAACAAAAAATACTACTCAGTCAATTTCATTTGTTCCACCTTCAAATCCAGTTCCACCTGTTCCAAGCACTCAGATTCAATCTGAATCGAGCACTCAAATTCAAGCTAAATCAATTGCCACTCCCACAACTATGGATATCATGGGTACAACTACAACTAGTGGTTAGAAAAGGACGTTACAGCTGGACATGAAATCAGTGGGTCCCAGAGATCAAGGCAGTGTAAAGAAGCAAAAGGTTATGACAAATAGTAGTACAACAATGGAAATGGTGACTGTGAGTCCAACAATTGCCCAACCTTCAGGACAAAACCCTCAGAACAGTCCAAAAACTCCACTTGTAATGGATCAGGGTGCTGGTAATCCTCATGGTGGAATTAGGAGAACCACATGCAACATAGGTGGAAGATCGTACATTAGTGCAAGTTCTATTTCACCATTCAAACATTCAATTGTGTCAGAAAACCCTTATTTTTGTTACAATGATTTTGTAACTAACTATGAACAATAAAAAAATAGGAATAGAGAAAATAGTAAGACATTGAAGATGGAACTAGTTGCTGCAGCTCGTGATGCAGAACTTGCATCTAACAGGTTATTTCCCACATATGACCCAAAGAAAGATATGATGGAATTCATGGTTGTTATGCCCCCAGCTAGAGAGAACAATCCACCAGAGAGTCAATTAGATCCATCTCAATTTCAAGTTAGCACCCTCCAAATGGATTTATCCAAAATAAAAAATGCGGACAAGATAAATGTGTCAAAAATGACCAACCAAGTGGTCTACAGTTTAGTGATGAAGTTGGAGAGAGAGAAAGGAAAGCTTAAGGGAAAAATAGATAAGTTAAAGACAGACCTGGAAAATGAAAAGGCAAAGGAGAAAGCAGTAGAAAACAAGTGCAAAGAATTAGAGAGAAGGATAAAAAATTCATCCTCTAAAGAAGCAATTGGACAACAAGAAAATATGGACGCAAAACTGAAAACTCTGAGGGAAAAATTGGAACAGAGTGAAAAAAAACTTGAGGATGAAAAAGACTCTTCATTAAGTATATACAAAAGCATGGAGAATGCGGGACAGACAAACAATAACTTAAAGAAAGAATTGGAGAATGAGAGGGTAAAAAAAAATAGTGGGAAGAGAAAGAAAAAAAGTGAGAAGAGAAAGTAGAGAAAATAAAACAACATAGTGAACACCAGTTATCAGAAATGAGAGAAGACCTAAAGAAGGCAAATAATATAATTAAAAATTATGAAAACAACTTGAATGACCATGTAAATAATACAGTCAAGCAAATAAAAAAATTCTTCTAGGGGCAAATAAAGGTGTTTGCTGATAGGTTGTGTGATTGGTTTGAACTGAATGAAAGTCTTAAAGATATTTTTGGGAAGCTAAAAGAGCACATTGAGAAGAACAACTTTTTTTGTCAGAGAAGAAAACTGCAAAGTAGATTTTGCAAGAAATCCACACAACCAGTGATAGGCATTTGAAAAGCAAGGGAATTTAGGACCATATGGTGCAATAATAAAGGCAAACTTTGTATTTCAAAAATGAAAAAAACTAACAGAAGTAGACGAAACTCTTGCCTTATTCGGCCCAAATCTCACCAAGATGAATAGTAAAACAACCAAATTGATAACTCTTGGTTTGCCAAGTCCTGGTCCTGATTAATCATCAAGGAATTTCGTTGGAAGAGAAGCTTACAAAAAAATTTGGAGGACACAATGACGTCTGATTTAGGCAAGCTTCCTCATGACAAAACTCATGAAGGCATTGCAAACTGCATCAAAACATCGACAAATTTGAATGCAATATTGAAAGGAACATTGCTTTCAACTCAATCTTCCAAGTATGGATGGCTGACGAGGTTGCAGGTCATTTACTATAACATCACAAATTTTTCCCTTCCAACCGATGAAGAATCGAGCATACTAAAGAAACTGACAGAATCATCTTGATCTCATCAATCATAGTATGTGAAAGTATTTTCAGTTTTAATCATCTCTATATCTTTAGTATATATCTTTGATATTATCCTAAATACTGGAATTGAGTTTAAAGTAACAAGTTTGAACTTTGATTTTTGAATAGGATCAATGTTGCAGATGTTATTGCCAATGCTAATTTACTAAACCGGCCTGTCAAATGTAGAAATGTACAGTTGTAGAGATGTTGTAGACTTGTAGTTGTCTTACTGATTTAGATTTTGAGACTTCACATTAGGAAAATCGACCTGAAGCTATTGTTTCTCCCTTGTTTCTATAAAAGGGAATTCAGGGTCATTGGCTTAGGGTAATGAAATTGAAATTGAGCAATGTGCCAAATTGCCAAAGGGTATTGAGTCATTGACTTTTGTAAACAAAATCACAGAGTTGTTTTCTTACTAATATTAATGAATGAATTGTTACATTGTATCATATTTGTAATTAAATTAATGAGAATCAATATTTCTAAGAATTGTAACATGTGAATCGCTATGTTGTCAAAAAGAAAATGAAAAATCTACAAGAATTATACCATATGAGCTGAATAATGCAAATGAAAACCATTATTAATTGTGGAATTTGATCTTGATGACATTATCAACTACATTCATGTTTTTGACATTGGAATATGCTATTATGCATGATTGATGATGAGATACAAAAGCTGACAGTAGACTTCAGGAAAAAGTTTAATAAATACCTAGGACCTGCTACTTCTACAACAGTTCAAGCTGCCACATCATATCATTATTGGGATCCTCAGATTCATCACCATCAACTTCATAGCTTCCTTGGTTCTTCGATATGTTTTCTTCACTCTGCATACCTCTGCTTAATTGATGTTAACCGCTAGCAGTACCAGTACTAGTACATGAGTAAATGACATCATTGTCTCTGGCACTCCCACTTTGGTTTGAAATGTTGCCCAACCCTCTTCTCTGACATTTCTTCCTCCACAATTTTAGTGCCCTTTCGTAAGGAAAAGTATTGGCTTCATACCTAGATGTATAGAGCCTCAAGCAATTTTCCAGATTCTTGTCTAGTTTGTTTCTTAGCTTTGACTTTGGGAATCCTAAAGCACTAAAGACTCTCTCATCCTCCACTGACCCCAATATCATGGTCAGACATAAATCAACAAGCTTGAAATATTCTAATATTGAATCAATCAACATTTCTCTCTCGACTAGATTTTTCCAAAGCCTTGATATTGATCCATCTTCGAGAGGGTTTTGCATAATATTATATTGTTCCCTCATTGTTATTGAAAACTGACCTGATTGGTCTCTCAAACAAGATTCATCTAAAATTCCATTTAGAGCTACTCCATTTAACTCTTTGGTTTTGCAAAAATGATCTATCAAAGTTAGTAGCTTAGTTGTAAAATCTTTCAAACTATTCAGACTCCAATATCGAGGAAACACAATAGCCATGGATTCAAGTAGTTTGACTAGAGGGAATCTTTCTCTAATCTGTGCAGAAAGATCATAGGCCATGTGCTTCATAGAAGCTATTACACACTCAATGATCTTGGTAAAGTATTCCCTTTTTATACTTGATACTTGCTGTTAGAGTAGTCTTATGTTAGCTAATAATTAAATCATTTAATTATTAGTTTATCATACTCTAGGCTTAAGTTTCACTTAGGCGCTTTATAATTCTTTAGGGTTTCGTGTTTCCTTTTATAAGGATTCACTTCTTTCATTTCAATAAGGAGATTGTATTATTTTTCATCATTGTTAATAGAAGCTTATTTCTGGCAACATGGTTTTATAGTCTCTGGCCTATTGGCCGCCATAGCTTTCTGTGTCTTTTTGCTTCTTCTTTGTGACAGTCTTGCATGCAGGTGTTCTTGGGATGATTTGCGTTTGTCAAATCTAACATGGTATCAGAGCTCTCCTGTTGTTCGCTGTTCGAGTTTTATTGAAGCACAGAGGGTTTCAGAAGTTTTTTTGTGGATCTGGGGGGGAGCCGAAATTTGGCTCACCTTGGGCAAAAACGGACACCACCATTGTGTCCGGAAGGCCCAAAAACCCCTAAATCCATATAAACTTGTCCATTTTGGACACAGTGGCATCTGAGGCAAAATTTTTTTGCATACTAGGGCCGTACGGCCCTGGCACGCACTCCGAGGCAGGTACACGGCGATTTTTTTTATAAAAAAAATTATATTTGGGGCCGCCGCCCAGCGGCCACCCCCGCGCCGCCCCGCAGCCACCGCAGCCGCGGCCACCGCCCGAGCGGCCACCGCAGCCGCGGCCCCCTCCGCTGCAGCACCTCCCTGCGGCCTCCGCCGCCCTCGGCCCCGCCGCCCGCGCCCTCCGCTCCGCCGGCCCCGCCCACCGCTGGCACCAGCGCCCTCCGCTCCGCTCCGACGGCCTCCTCCCGGCTCCGCCGCCTCCCGGCTCCTCTGCGGCCTCCCCTCGGCTCCGCCAGCGCCCCCGCGCCCCCGCTCCGCCGGCGCCCGGCCAGTTTCAGCCCCCGCGGGCTGCTTTTCCCAGCAGCGCGGTCATATGACCGACCAGGGGCTGCGGCCCAGCCCCCGGAGCGCGCCATGCGCCCGGGGGCCTATTTTTTTTAGCCCCTGGGGCTCTTTTTTGGCCTTTTTGGGGGTACCTGGGCCTTTTTCGCTCTACAGGGAGCATACGGGGGTCTTTTTCTGACTTCCATATATCGTCGGAAAGCTCTTTCCGAGATCTTTTCGATGGTGGAGGTTAGGGTTTTTGGTTCCACCGTTTCAACAGTGTTTTTTGCTGTTGAAGTCTGATGTCTCTTTTTGCCTTCCGGGAGTCATATCTGGCTTATCCGGACTCCTTTTTTGGCAAACGAGATATTGTCGGAAAGCTGTTTCTGTGTAATATTCAGTGGTAGAGGTATTTCTTCCAGATTCTACTCCAGGTTTTCACTCCTCCGAGTTATGCAGTTTATGCCCTCTGGTGGTGTGCTTGGTTCTACAGGTCCGGGGATCTCTTCTTCTGGTTTCTTAGTGCACTCTTCTTTCTGACTTCTGAGCTTGCATGCTCTTTCTGATGTATCTTTGTTCTGTAAACGCACTGAGATAAAGTGCCCTCTTCTGCATTTCTGGGATCTTTTTCACCTGGTTCAGTTTTAGTATTCGCACTCAGTTATAAAGTGCCATGGGGGGATTCTGATGCATTTGCCACTATAGGCGCATCCACTCTTGTCAAGTGAGCATACCTTCCACGACATTAGCCCATGTAGACTGTGTCTATGACACCGCCCTTTATCCTGTGTGTGTGCTTCTGTTGCACTGTTGGTGTTCCTGGTTCTTCTTCTTGCAGCTATTTTTGGCATCACATTTCAGTGTTCCTGTCACCTCTCCCAGTTCAGCATTATGGGGGGGTTCACCTGTTGGTTCTATTGCTTCCTGGTTCGATTGATCAGCTCTTCAGACACTTGTCTTCTCTACCTGGTCATGCACTTCAGTGGGGGTTCCAGCAGTATCTTCTGACAAAGTTTTCAGACATGCTTCAGAGGAGTTTCTTGCTCTCTTCTTGTTCCTTTCTCTGGGACATCTTTTGCTTTATGTTTTGGGTACCTGATCAGGCCTAGTTGCCGGGACCCATCTTTCCTGCTTTCTGCAGTAGTTTAGCTTTTTTTTGCTTCTCCCTAAGTTACACTTAAGGGGGGGTGTTAGAGTAGTCTTATGTTAGCTAATAATTAAATCATTTAATTATTAGTTTATCATACTCTAGGCTTAAGTTTCACTTAGGCGCTTTATAATTCTTTAGGGTTTTAGCCTTTAGGGTTTCGTGTTTCCTTTTATAAGGATTCACTTCTTTCATTTCAATAAGGAGATTGTATTATTTTTCATCATTGTTAATAGAAGCTTATTTCTGGCAACATGGTTTTACAGTCTCTGGCCTATTGGCCGCCATAGCTTTCTGTGTCTTTTTGCTTCTTCTTTGTGACAGTCTTGCATGCAGGTGTTCTTGGGATGATTTGCGTTTGTCAAATCTAACACTTGCTTCCTGGGGTTCTTTCCTGGTTCCTCGGACTCGATCCTGGCAAAGTAGTGCATTGGTATCTCAACTCCGTGAACCTCTACACATAACTCCCCATTTGCACCGATTTTAAAAAAGTTATCAAGATTGTCCAAATCTATGATTTTTAGCCAGCTAGCAAATTTTACATCATCAAATAATCGATAGAGATTATCGAGCGTCAAACATGTCAATTTACGCAACGCATCATATTATGCAATATACATAGCTCTTTGCTGGGCCTTTTTCATTAAATTTCTCATTTCCTCAAGCATGGGGAGAAGACCTGCTAATGTTAAGAGTGTCTCTACATTACTTAACATTCACAGTAGCACATAAATTTCTATTGCCCTGCTTCGTCATGACTTGAGTTCATTAGACCAAGCAACGATTGATATTCTGAAAAAACTCGATGGCTGGTCCATCCAAAGAGATTCATCTGGTATCATTATCCTTAAGAAGCTTGTTCCTGTCGGTTAGTCCTTCGACAAAGTGTTGAAATTCCCTCAATCATTTTGGACTTTGACAGAAGTATTGGTAGAGCTCTTTGATTAAAACTTCAATTTTTTGTACTGGAGCATGCTTGCTGACAACTCCAAAAGCTAGATTCATTATGTGGACCATGCAGTGAATGAGAGTAACGTAGGGTGCACAAGAAGATTATATCTTTGTGCAAAGACCACCCCTGTGGCCTTTCATTACTGAAGCTCCATCTGCTCCAACACACACCAGCTTTTTGGCTATCGTCATGTCATTTATACCTCCATATTCAATTAGAGAACTCTTTACTAATTCAAATAAATTTTCCACTGTCGCATTATCCTTCATTTTAGCAACAGTTAGTAGATGAGGTCTACAAATTTTTGGCGAAGCCCGAGTAATTATAACACATCTTGTGTTATTTTTGAGGCGATTATGGGTCCTCCAATACCTTGATATGATTAATAAAGTTGGTGAAAAGGCATCGGTTTGAGACACACGTTCATAAAATTCTAGGCAAATTTGGGGCCACCTATAAATATATATATAAAACTATTGGCGAATATAGGCCATCCATTTGGGGACGCTTTGAAATTACAGGGGAATGTTTAAAATATATCATGCCCAAAAATTATATGCCATTGGCGATAATGTGAAAGAAATGGAAAAAATTAGATAAACTGATGGGCGATGGGCCCAAGCATTGGACCCAATTTTAATAAATGCGGGGTGATATGGTCAATCCCATATGGGCAATATATTTGCCATATCGGGGGTTGCCAACATGTAACATTCACCAAATGGTGAATAATCGCCACTAAAGTTTTCGCTGCTTAGGTATCTTTATTTGTGTTTGTACTCTCTCTACACCTTCAATGTTCCTAGTTCTTCTTCTTCATGCAGTTCATATTGGACGTCTTTTTCTGTGTACCTGTCATTTCTCCCTTATCATCATTATGGGGGGGTTTCTACTGTTGGTTCTTCTTCTTCCTTGGTTTGATAGTGTGAGCTATGTGTTCAGTATTTGATCCTATGTACTAGGTGGATGCAATGGCTGGGTACCTATACATTCCGGTGAGATGGATCATTTACCATATGGACACTCTTTCTTTCCTATTTTTGGAAGCACTCTTCCATCTTTGATTTATTAGCTCTCCAGACTTTGGTGTTTTTATTCCATCTGTATCTTCAAGTTCAAGTGTTTGCCTTTGTTTGCCTCCTTATTTGAGTAGTGTCATTTGAGGGCACTCGTGCACATTGTAGTATTTTGTATCTTTGATTTCAATTGTTTGCCTTTGTTTTCCTCCTAATTCGAGCAATGTCTTTTGATGGCACTCATGCAGATTACAGTCTTCTCTACTTGGTCATATTTCAGTGGAAGATCTTTAGATCAACAGTTACTTCTTGACAGAGATTGTAACTTCTTGCTTTAGTGATGTTTTGCATGTTCATCCTTGCCCCTATTTTTTGGAACATTCCCTAGGTTTGGAGGCTTCTTCAATCCTTTAGACTAGTCTTTGTCTCTTTTTAAAGTAGAGTTTTTCCCATGTGGTTTTCTCTATTTCTCCACTTTTCAGAGACTCTCTTTTGTACTTGGGTACCTGATTAGGCCTTTTGTTGTTGGGACCCATTTGCTTTCAATTTGTTTTTTCTAGGTTTTTAGCTTCTCCCAAAGTTCATCTTAAGGGGGGGTGTTAGAGTAATAATTAGTTTTACTTATTAATTAAATCATGTTGATTTAATTACTAAGTCACTTATTATCTCTTTATTACTTAAGCTAAACTTTAACATTTAATGATCAAGAGGGGGATGGTGAAGACAAATAGAAGGGAAACTTGGAAGAGAAGAATCTTGAGAGGGAAATTGATGATGGGAATGCAGTTGGCAATGAGAACTTTGGTGAGATGGGAGTGCAGGATAATGTAAAGGATCCTACCCTTCTGGAGAATCTTACCAACATTGTCGACTCTACTGTCAACTAGGTTGTTGATACTTGTCAAAATATTTTTGTTGAGAACCTAAATAGTGAGGATAATATTGGGAAGGTAAAGAATACTGACAATCAAAATAAAGGGGATTCTATGGCTCTTGAGGAACATGATTTAAATACTAAAATAATTACCAACATGAGCATCCTGAATACGGAAAGAAGCAGAGATATCTTGTCATTCAACCTTGATAAATGGGTCTTCCATGAAATCCAAGATCTGAAAGTTAAGTATAGAGCCCTGTATGCTAGGAATGAGGTGCTCGATGAGATGGTGGATAAAATGAGAAATGATGTTTCCATGTACAATAGTAAAGGTAAAAAAAAATTATTGAGGATTTTGAGAATACTAGTTTGTTGGAAGAGAAGATTAATAACATCATCGAGGAGAAGATTACCCCCATCCCTGATAGAGCCAATAACAATGATATGATGCTCAAGAAGTTGTTGATCCTCAACAACGAGGGAATCAAATCTACAGTCACTAATATGAATGCTCTATATGATTTGCTGGAAGGTAATCAATTAGACACTAAGGCCATTGTCATTGATGATAATACTACTAAATAGGAAGAGCAGACCTCTAGTCCTAGTTCTAGAACCAGATCTTTCACAAAGAAGAAGATGGCTTATTCGCCCAAGGATTTTTTGAGCCTTAAGGAATCTATCCAGAAGATTCAAGCCCTACTGGTCGACTCTGAGGAGTTCCTTAACAAAGTGGACCGATTTGTGTTGCTGGACATTTTTTTGTGTTGGTCTATTGGTTAGTGTGCTGGAAGTTTTTTGATCTTTTTGAGGATGGAACTCTTATTGTAATATCTTGGGGTTTTCCCCTTTTCGTTCTACCACTTCCTTTTGGGCAGTTGTTGTTTTGTTGTTTCCTTTAATGCTTTATCTTTCTTCTAGATTGTAAAGGGTTTCAGGGTCCCTTCAAAACCCATCGTTATGTCAATCAAAAACTTTGACATATAATAATTAATTACTTTATTAATTATTATAATGCAACCTAGGTTTCTCCACCCTTTTAGGGTTTTAGATCTCCTTTATAAAGATTTATCTCTTTTGTATTCTTTACATCATTCAACACAATAATATTTCATTGTGATTGTTGCAACTTTTGTTTTTGCACATCAAGGATGTCTCCTCTCTCGTGGATCAATGCGTTTAGGCCTTTGTAGCTTCTTGCCTCTTCTCTCATTTTGTGACAGGTGTTTTCATGTAGATATTCTTGGGAGTTATGGGTTGTTTTCTCATCAACTTTGATATTAACCAACTGGTTGGGAAAATTAGGAAGGTAATCCCTTTATCTAGGATTTGAAAAAATCACACAAACTAATAAATTGCTAAAGGCTTTTATTTCAAGCACACAAAGAGTAGATTCAAGAGGAAATCCTTGATAGATGGGTCAAAAAAAGTCCAAATGGATTAGATTGTGACTATTAATGGTAATACAAGTTGGGGTATCAAAAAATAATATCTACATAAACTGAATAAGATGAGGACCAAACCCAAGTGCTTAAAGCAAGGTAAGAATGAAGGGCCACTTAATATGTTTGTAAGCTTGGGAAAAAATCAGATTTACTAAAAAGGGGAAGATCATAAAGAAAAGTCAATACCTTTCTATGACTTCCCAAACAACAACAACATTATCCAAAATAAGTTTAAATTTGATGAAACAAAATTTGATAGGGTAGACAAGCTAAGGAAGAAGACACTTAAGCTTAAGAGCTAATGCTTGAAAATAATCTTGCATGAGATATTCAAGAAAGTGATAGGTCGTTAGTTACATATTTCCTAACTATCTCTAATTCTATGTATATATTTGATACTCCCTTTCATAATTAAGTTTCCCGAGAGATTTAGAATGAAAAACCTCAAGATAGATCTTATGAAGATCATCATCCATACTATCCTAGAAGTATTTGTAATATTTACAAGAAATCCATTCAAAATAGGAGATTTGTCATTAGAAATTACAAATACAACCTCTTGTAAATATTCTCTGATGCAAAGATGATCAAATAGAATATATCTGAAAGGGAACCAAATTTAGGCATTGGTCCAAGGTACAAAACCTAACTAGAATGTAGTCTTAAGCAACCAAATCTTTCTCATAGTATCTTTCTCTTATTTTTTATGTCATTTTTAAGAACATCACCCTTGAGAATAGAACACTAACAATAAGACAAAGTGATTGACTCTAGTATCTAGAATAGAGTATCTTTGATGGTATTGTTTTGGAAACTATTAGAAAAAGAAATAATGAAATGTTTGGTATCTTGGAAGAGGCTAGTAATTTTTTTTGAAAAGTCAATATTTCATCGCAAAAATGAAATCTTGTCTCTTTGAATAATCATCATTGCAAAGAATAAACTAAATTTTGAATATATTCCCCTACCTTGAAAGGTAACCTTATTTGTGAAAAGAGTTGATGAACCGTTTTCTCCTCTAGTTGCATCATTTACTATGCATACAAAAAAATTCAATGTATACTATCAAAAGACTATATGAAGAGCATGAGAAGGCTCAGGTTGAAATAGTAATGTTCAAGTATAATCTCTTTATAGACACTAAAAATTGGTTACCACCTAAATCTACACTTTTTATTAACATATCCTCTTTGTTGATCATTTGGCCTTTATCATTCGTCTATGTTGTGCCATCTTGTTAATTAAATAATTATAATTATTTAATTTTTAATTATGTCTTCCAAATCAATCATTTCTTGCATGTCATTTTGACCCACATCACCCTCTTCATCTATTTGATTAGATAATTTTGTCAATTATTTAATCATAATTCCTCTTGGCATTTATTTGTCCTAGTCTATTTTCTAGGGGAAAATAATTATTTAATTAAATTTTCCCCTATCCTATTGTCTCTTCTAGGATAAATAAATAATGTTTACTTTTTTACCCTTTTGTCATCAAATGAATTATTTTTATTTAATTACCTAATTAACTAACATGTGAATGAATTAATAAACTAATATATATTAATTCACTCCACTTATCTATTTTTCCTTTTAATTTGTCTCCGCTTCTAACTCACATTCTTCCACTTTTCTCTCCACTTCTAACTCCCGCTTACTAAATCTCCTCTCCACCTAACTCTTCCTCACTTCTATTTTTCTCTCCTCTTGCAAATGCAACTTTCCCATTTTCTATCACTTCACTCACCCTCTCAAGTGATTATATTCGTCGATCACCATCAATCAAATCGACTTGAAAACTCTATAAATTGTGATCACAATCCTTATTTTTGACAACCACAACTATTTGATTTATGCATTATTGTTATAGTTATCATCATTGTTTTCATTGCATTTATGTGCCTTTACTTTTGAGAGCAACATCACTATGGAGGAACAAGAAGAAACAATGGAGTCATTTAAAGGAGTATTTTTATTTGAGCTTGTTTATTTTATTATGTACTTCATTTTGAGATCTCTATTGGTTAGGTTAGGTTAATGTTACATGATTATGGCTTTTCATGGTTGGCTTATGATGTCATATGTGTTTTACACGAATTTCTTGGTCTACACTCTCAAGTGAAGAATAAATAATGAATAGGCTTAAGGAGCAACTCAAAAGCTTAGAGATAAAATCATTGTCTCCTCCTCCTGTTTATCAAACAACCAATTGTTATAAAGTAAGCTAATTGAAGGTATGAATTGAAGAAAAAGATGTAAAGGTTTTCAATAAATAGATTAGTCACTACAGTTATTTCTTTTAAACCAACTTTGCCTCACTCAATAGGTAGTGAAAAATGTACCAACAGTTCGATATTTTTTACAAATTATAATTTTTTCTTTGTGTTTGATATGGAGAGCTCTCTCGTGATAATTTTTGGAGTTTTTTAGGTATATTTTTTACTAGAAAGAAAGAAAGGTATTATACTTCAACTTAAAAAAGTCATATAAAATATAGAGTATGAGTGTGAAGTCTCACAATAGATATAATTTATAAAGGGTGAAATAAAGATGATGGAAATTTAGAAGATATTTAGTTGACATTGCTTAAAAAATAAGAATAAGAGAACCTAAATGAAGAATAGAATATAATATTTAAAAACTATTAACATTTCACATAGAATTCATAAAAATTATATATTAAATATTATTACAAGTTTAACATAAGAACATTTACAACCAAAAAAGGAATGACTCAAAGTTCATTAAGAATTTCTAGCATTCAAAAATTTAGAGGAGAAAGTATCTTCACTTATTTTAAAAAAAATATATGTGCAAATATTTTAGAGTTGTAGGAACAAAAAATAAATAACCCTAATAAAAATTTTAGAATTAGAAAAAAAAAATAGTTTTCTTAAAAGATCTCATTTCGTTTCTTCGTTCTACCTTATATCCAATTAAAAATAAACAATTTAGTGTTCTCTAAAAAGGAAAAATAAATAAATTTAAAAAATGTTTTTTTTTCTTCTATCATAAGAATAAATTTTATAGTTTCAATAAGACTTCAAAAATTGACTTTATTTTGAATCTCCTTTTCATTCACTACTTCTCATTGGCTAGAAACTTTATTTAAGGAGTCATTTTCACCTTGTAATTTCTAAATTTGATCACTATTGACGATATAGCTTTCCCATTTAGAACTATCATAGTATAGAAAAGTATCTTCCATGTAGATAATATTTCACCGATTTTCTAAAATATTTCCATCCATGGTATCTTTCTTAAACGATTCATCTAAAATTAAATCTTTTAAATTTTTCTTTACCACAATGATCTTAGCTAAGTGAACTTCATTTTCACCTAGAATATTAGCATCTATGAAATGACAATTTGATTAATTATCCATCAAGATTGAAACATAAATTTTAATTTGCCTTTTGTACTTTTTTAATGATTGTTTAATCACCAAAATTTTACATTTGATTCCTTTCAACAACTTGATGGTTTCATTATGTTGATAATTTGTTTAGCAATTATGATGCTCACAAAATCTATCACTTGTTTGATGAAAAGAGTCCTCCCATATCCCTCCAACAAGGTTATGAGACTAAATGGTGTAGGAGAAGCCTACATGGGTTTTGAAGAAGTCCTTTGAGGGGTAAAAAAAAAGGGTAAAGCCACATAATCCCTATTGGAAGTTTGCTAAAGGGGTAGCATCTATGACCACAACATGATCCACCAACAAGGAGGAAGGAACCTTGTTCTCCAAAGGGGAAGAAACAAGGGAAACCATAATCCAATGAGGGAATTGCATCACTAAGTAGTAGATCTTACATTCCTAGAACGAGGACAAAGATAATTGAAAGAAATATGTTTATTAGCAAAGTATTGTCACTATCCAAATGGTAGAATCTCATAATTGAGTGGTTGAATCCACTCCCCTTCTCAACCATCAAGATGAGCTCTCCATGAAGAGGCTTAGAGATGCCATGTCCACCAAAATATGGACACAAGTGCAGTGGCTAATATTGGATGTAGTTGAATCCATCTTCAAAGAATGAACAATAGCATTGCCAATATCCTCAAAGAAAGTATCATCTTGCAATTGAACAATAGCATCCTTGGTGAGAGGCTTCAACAACCCCAAAACCCGCTTATAAAAAATTGAAAGAGAAGGCCACAAAATATTTGATATACAGATTAAACTTCAACAAGAATTTAAAAAAAGAAAAGTTTCAAGCACTTCCTTATTATAAACCATGTCAAGGGGAGTTTGAGAATAGGAATGGGGTGACCCTTTCCATACAAACAAATGAAATTATTCAAGGAGTTTAAATTTTGGATTAGAACATGCGTGTATGTTTATAGGTGTTCATATTTTAGTGACAACCACAAGTCATGGAGGAAATCTCACTAATACACACCGAGTTTAGTGGTATTCGATACATTAAAGGAAATGCAAGTGCTCTTGCAATAAGGATGAAATTCATTATCACAATCCAAGACATGATGATGTTAAAGAGGATATTAGAGGCACTAAAAGCAACTAGGAATTGTCAAATATTTGTATATGCTACCACGAGCTTGGAGTTAGAAATGGTGGCAATACATGTAGACATGTAGTAAGAATTTATTTTTTTTAGTATGTAGCAATATCTATATATACACAATGATTATCTACATGGAGACATCATATTTGATCATATGTCCAACATGTTGATGTCATGGTATAGTTAAGATATAGTTATGTCATTCTTTGTATTCCATGAGTGTTTTGGACAATTAGATTATTGTTATTTCATGGTGATGCATATGTGTATCTTATCATGTGAATCTTCCAAGGTTAGTAAATGATAAACATTGAAAGGTTGATTGAGAAAGGTATGGCTATAGATTGAGACTTTACAAGAGACGTGTTGTATTGAACATTTCTCCTTTAAGCAATATAATTATGAATATCTTTTAGTTGTGGGTTTTTCTTCATTAAGGTTTTCCCAATTAACATTGGTGTCTCATGTAGTCTTGTGTTTGCAAAATGTTTTATTTATTTATATCATTATTGTTAGATAGATTGGTTAATACTATTTAATTTTTTATCACAAAACCTTATATTTTTCTATCTCAACATATCAACAATTTGGAATAAGTGTACATAATCACCAACATAAAAATAGAGTGCATAGGAGCATACATGTGTTCTAGAAGAGGGTAGTACAACTAGTTAGAGATATCATGCCAAAGGATATAATAAAATATATTGGTGGCTTGTTCAAACATCCCAAAACACGGATACCTATGGAAAAACTTAACCATATTGATGAGGCTTCTTCTCAACCTATATGTGTAATGCATGAGAAAGTGGTAGTTATATTTAGCAAAATTATAAATAGTAAGAGTTTACCAAGTGTAATGCATCAAACTTGAATTTTGTAATGAAATTCATGCTTTAAAAGGGATTACCCACTCTAAGAGGCAAAAATATATTGTAGTGTAATATAACTCTTTGAATACTTGTTCAATTTTGTTTAAAAGAAAGCATTTGAATACAATATTATATGTGTTTTCATCAACAACATATATTTTAATTACTTAGCTAACTCTTTACAAAAGATTCATAACATCTACTATTAGAGCTCTTTCCAAGGCAAAGTGGGTATTTTTTTTGCGAATTATTTTTATAACAAAAATCTTACACAGTTACATGTGGTTGTTGCAAATTTGCATGTGATTACATTTTATAAGAAAAGACTTGCATTTAGTTGTAAAATTTTTGCATGCAATTGCATACTATAATGATAAGCTTGCATGAGGTTGCATTTGGCTATAGAAGATTTGTATGTAGTTGCACACTATAAGAAAAAACTAATATGAGATTACTTATGGTTGTAGAAAAAGTTGCGTGCGATTGTCCATTATAACAAAGGCTTATATGTGGTTGTAAAAGATTTGTATGTCATCACAAAGAGCTTGCATGTTGTAAGAGTGCCCTAAAAATGTTTATGGAATTAATGAAGTTGGTTAAGGATGAAACAAACCCATTTACACAGTTTCCATAAATTTAAGAGTACTTTGGTTAAATCTTATCTTAATTAATATGTAAAAATAGAATATGAAGATGAAATAGATGCATGGTTAGATTTGGAGAACAATGCAAAAATTGAAATGAAGATTTCTATTGGTTAAAGTAAAATTATTATAAATTCTTAGAATGTAGTCATAGCCCTATACAATATTGTTTAACTAATAACAAAGCATATTATTCTTCAAAGAAATTCCTTAAAATCTAACCTTGTGGAATATTATCAAAACTTAGAGAAAAAAAGGAAAAAATAATAATAAGATTAAAAAACACATAGATGGGCTTCAATTTAATCTTCAAAATTTGGAGAACATAAGTTATCATGTGATGTAAATAAAATATTATAAATCTCATTTTTGTCATATGTTATATAAATATATATTTATTCCCATATTTTGAAAACAAAACATGCTAGACAATTTACCAAGAATATGATATTATGATATATGCACATACTTTGTAAATCATCCCACTAATTCATCAGATAAAAATATTTATGTATATGTATGGGATATTGTAGTAGTCTTTAGCAAGACTCTATGGAACCTTATCAAGTACAAGGCATCAGTCTTGAACCTTATAATTAAAAATTTTGTCATAAAGGTCACCTCCTCAATCAAAAAGACCAGCCATTTATTGTATTGCAATTTAACTATTTAAAAACATATATTCTATATTTCAATTATTTGATCAATATTTACGAAAAAGTATATTCTATATTTCAATTATTTAGCCAATATTTACGAAAAAGGATCATAAGGAAATTTCATGAAGTAGTGTTCTTCTTTATTCTGTCTTACATGTTAGCATGTCTTTTCCATTATTTCTTTCCTCAATCTGCAGGTTATCTCTAAAGGGATTCAAATGCTTACTTTTCATTTGCCTTCTATGCTACATAGACCGCCTCTCATAAGTTTTCCTAAGCCTGAAAATTGCCTTATTCGATGAAGTTGAAGACATCAGAAAAAACATTTAAGGTGGAAAAATATGTTAACCCCCTACTGCCATTCTAAGACACTACTTACCAGGAACAAGGATGCTGGAACTTTTACAAGAAATGGTACAAAAACTAAAAACTCTCCACTGACAATCAGCAAAATCTATAACCAATCATACTCCAAAACAATTCATCACATATCTGCCTCACCCAGACCTCACATACAAATCCAATTGTCCCAACAAACACAATAGATGTCTTATATCACTAAACAATCCAGATGCCTACTGCTTAATCAAACTTGGCATTTCGAACTGCAGCCATGAAGCATTACCAATACAGGGAGTAAATAGCTGCAAAAATGGCTTTTACATATCTGTTCCCTATTCAATTAAAAAAAGTCTATTCCAGGTAGGCAGCAAAAGAACACTCAAACAAAAAAAAGATGGCAGCAGCAACATTTTTCTCAATTTATCTCATCTTCTTTAAACGTTCAAGTGTCCGCTATCTTGTCCAAGAGCTCAAATCTTCAGGAGGCAGGGTTCAATTTCAAATTTTGTAAAACTAACTCTGGCAACATGTTGGCCTTACAACTGATTGTAAAAATAAATTAAAAAAAATCAAATGCTAATATATGAACATGCGCGAGAAAAATGGAGGAATACTGATTTAAAAAACTCATGGAGCTCGTTTAGTCCGATCTCTTATTATAATGTACACACCATCATATGGTACATGATTGCTTCTTAAATTTCTTCAGCAAAGCACATTTAACTCTTGCATTTCTCCTTTTGCTCAAATTTTCTATACGTTTCAGCTTGCTTATTTCAATATTTTGGAATGTAAGATGAGATTTATTGCATAAAACGAAATCTCCAAAATATGACCCATTTAATCTTCAGACAAGAGCTCATCTAATTCTTGAACAAAATCATCAGCAACTTTCTTTGTATGTGTTTCATCTAGCCTATTTTCTACATTAAATGGCTGTTGTTCAGACAATAACTCGTCTAGTTCTTCAACAAAATCATCAGAAACTTTGTTCGTATGTGTTTCATCTAGCCTATTTTCTACATAAAATGACTGTCGTTGTTGATTCCAAATTTCAGCAATCCTCTCTAGATCCTCCCCAACTGTTGCTCCATTTTCTTTTGCAACATCTAATAGTTCATCTACACCTTCCATGGTACTAGTCTCTGTCAAATTACAAACATCATCTTAAAAGTTCTTCACAAAAAACTAAGCCCAATAGATTTTGACTATCCAAATGAACTTCAAAATGGCTTCTTATCTAAAAAGCAACGATCATTTTGAAAATATACCTTGAATAACTGATTCTTTCGCCTTTGAGTACTCGGAAGCAAGTTTCCTAAGTTCATCGAGTCTTAGATCCAACCCCTGCCATTGCAAACATAAATCTTAAGGTTCAACATAAGTAGTTAAAGACGCATAGCTCATTATCTCTGCTGGAAAAGACCCAATTCTTCCACAAATTTCAGGCTCCTGCCTTATTGACAAATTAAATTATTTTTTACCTTTCTTAAAAACTACTGTTCCTACATATTCAAATTTTGCAAAAGTTTATAATTCTTCCATAACTTTATATAATATAAATGTATAACCATAAAAAAGATCTTCAGCAATCTTTGACAGCAGTCATGAAATCTGATGGCACTTACAAGATTCATGTGAACATGGTTTTGTATTGGAAGATTTGATAACAGCCTGAATTCCGAAAAAGACAGATCAGTCGGCAATTTCCCAATTTAAGAGCGCAGGAAATAAATATGAACTTAATTACAAAAGAAATAAGCTGCTTCATTAGTTACTTCTTGGAGGCAACTTGGAGATGCGTGTGTTGCTGTTTTGCCATAGCATTAACTGTTTTCAAAACCAATTCCTCATCAACTTCAACAAAACCAAAAAGAAACATGTTTTTGGTCAGCATCATCTTTATTGTTGCAATAGCAACTCCAACACCATTCTGCTTTGCATCAATCACAAGTACATTTAGCTCCTCCAAGTCCTCTGTATTTAAATAAATTCATAAACAAACACTGCAATTAGATCAGATACGAGAAAAGAAAGGTACAAGAGTTAAAACAGCTACAGAAGCTAAAAATTTTGAGTACAAAACTCTCTTCAAACTGTAGCTGGATAATTAGTAAATTTTGAATCTACAGAATTAATTTTTTGAATCCAAATTAAAAAAAGAAAATTCAATTAAGAGCGTACTTAGAGATAAATAAATTTTGAACGGTTGTTCAAACAGTTGTGTTTCATAGAGACAATATAAGGTATATAATCCAGCTAGTCTCTTTGAAAGTGATCCTCCAGAAACCATATGACCTGCGTACATTAGTTTCTGTTGATATCAGTGGGTCCAAAACAATGCTTCCAAACTTGTAGAGCAGATATATTAAACAACATTTCAGAATAAATGGAATGACACTAATATGATAGGGAAATGTCTAAACTAAACGGAAGTGTGGCATTTAATTAGATAATGAATGGCTGCTTACTAATTGCGCGGTCATATATTGTCTGCATGAAGAATGCTGAATCCTTATCAGTGGGCCTAGCCTCGTGGATGAAGGAAAATTTTCTGTTGCACCATATAATTTTCATTTGTGCAAGAGTTGTTGCTTCAATCTACAATCCAACAAGACTTCTGGTTTATAACATTTAAACATATAATAATCAGGTTTTGTCAAAAATAAACTGGGATAGATCATAGCAAAAACTCCATCCACGGAGATAAAAACCACCTCTGTAAATTCAGCTACAAGCTCGTCAATATCCAGCTTAAAAGGAGTCATATCCATGGCCAAAGTGATGAGTTGTCCGGTTACCTAATAAATGATAAATCAAAAGATTATGGCAAAATATGCTACCCAAAACCACCTTAAAGCAGCTACCAAAGTCATATAATTTGTTGATGAAAAAAGCACACACAAGTCAGAACAAAATGAAAGAAAGAAAGAAATTATGCTAATGGCTAGAGAAGACCTTCGGCTATGGAAGTAACCCAAACCATAGTTTAAAAAATTTGCATGTACTTGCAGGACTTATGAGCACCCACATAGAAAAACCCAAGCTGAATAATCAGAAGAAAAAATCAGTGCCAAGTTTTCAATATAAATCAATGCTGGGTTTCCGTAAGTCTTGCCAAAAACTCATAAAGAACTCGCCTAAATTGTGCTTTTTAATATCTTAGCTAGGGATGAAGTGCAAAAACATGCAGTAAGTTCAAACTTTGAACTTTCATTTTTTTTCTTCATTGCGCTTGTCATTGTTTAAAATTTTAATGTGGGTTGTATAGTCCATAACAATCATTTTTTCAAAATTTAGCAACTGTCAAGGGTTGTATCATAGTTGAAAAACTTAAGACTCTGCAAAACTCAGCTGGCCCAAAATTTATTAAAACTTGGGACTTGCCAAAAAAGATGGGAAAAAATTGGCAAGTTTATTGAGCATTTTAAACTACATAATTTTTCTAAATTACTCTTCAAATACACATATTACTAAATTTGTTGAGCATATCACTAATTTCCATCATATATAAATCAAAATTAGAGTTTAATGCTAAGTTGGCAGTATGTATATAGGAACGAGTCGCAACTATGAGAACCAGGTATGCCGGTATGAGAAAAAATTTGCCCTTGGGGACAATACATTTGGTTATGAGTATATATATACAAAAAATTTGAAGACAAATACATAATTGTAAAACTAAATACATTTGATAGTATGATACTTCATAATTGAGCAATGACAAAGTGGTAGTGATAAAGATAAATACTAAATGCCAATTGATAGTTAAATATTTAATATTTATCTTTATCAATTGGGATTTAATAGTGCTAATTTTAGTTGTCTAAGTTCTTGATTATGGTCTCCACTACCAGACCCCTCATTGTAATCAAATTTCTTTTATGAAAAGAGATTACAATAACTAGAGGGGAATTGGGAGCCGAGCCCCTAATGGGTTTGATGGGCAGCAATGATACGCTGCACTAGATGTTAGATATAAAAAAAAAACCAATGATATAAGAAAATGAGAAATGAGAGAGTTTAAGGAAAATTGTGACTTTTTTGCATTTACTCGTGATTTCTTCAAGCAAAAATAGCTGCGAGTTTTACAGAAACTTGTCAGTGAGTTATTGGGCAAGTGACCCGTCTAGAAAATTGTCTCGCGAAATTTGGGAGTATTTTACGAGTTCTGCAAGCTTGGTTTCAAGGCAAAAATTAGCAATGAAAGGGACATTTTGCTTACAAATGGTCCCAAAGCAGCAATCCTGCCAGCCTGCAGTGCAAAGCTAAAATCATGGATGCAATCTAATCAAAGAGATTTGAAAGTCTATGAAAGGAAGAGGAAATGGATCCTACTCAAGAATTATTGTATAGACTCGAGGCTGTCAAAATTATTGACAAGTACAAAAGGTCCTCAAATGATTTCAAAGCTAGTGTTCCCCTTGATGAGTACAAGTAGGCACTCGGGAACCATTATCCCAACAAAGAGATATATATGAATACATAAGAAAAAGGACCGAGGAGGAGGAGCACACTCCAAAAGAATCATTAATGACAGCAGAAGAGAAGTCAAAATTAAAACCATGGAAAGTTGCTAAACTTAAGGAGAAGAAGAGCCGATACTATGTGTTAAAGATGTATCCATGATTGCAGATATAGCCAAAGAAACATTCACCCAATTTTCTAGTATGGAAGTAGTTGAACCATGAAATAGTGATTTTTAATGTATGGAAACTATTGGGCCATGTGATGCTATTGTGAAGCTAAAATTGACCCCCGTGACAAAGAGTTGAAAAATTATCAAAAAATTCCATAATGATACACATTGACATGTACGTTGACTAGGAAACATTTGAACTCCCTTGTTCCAATGAGTTCATTTGTAATCATGAGAAGGAGACCTCTAGTTTGCACATGGCGAATCTAGGAGAAGCCAACATGAAAACCATGGGACAATGGATGCATTCACCAAGTTGTCGCTTCATCATGCTTGAAGAACAAATGGAGATAGTAACCTTGAAGTATTTGAAGCTTGATGAAGAGAAGCACTCCTATCATTCGTATCAGTACAATTCAAAGCATGAAAAGGATGATAATTGTAAGAATTTACTTTTTGTTATATCCTTTCAACATTTTTGTCATCATGGAAAGTACTCTAGGCATGGAAAAAAAGTGAATGATGGAGGGTACAACACTTTTCTATCATTTTGAATTTTAACAATGGCAATCAAGAGTTTGTATTCATTGTCTAGGACCTTGGGTAAAAATGAAATGACAGAGAAAACGATCATGATAGTATAAGATCTTATTCAACATGATAAAGACAATCTTTCTTATTCTTTTTCAAGGCCAGAATCTAATGCTTTAAATATGAATCAGCAGAATTTTTATAGTACTTGGGTTGAGCAAAGCATATTGTTTCATAACAAACACCTAGCACAACCACCTAAGAGAGCATGGTGCATAAAGATGGAGTTTCATAAGCAAGGAATAACTTGTGAAAGCTCCCTAGCTGCTATGAAAATGACCATAATACAATATTTCCCATCTTATTATGGCATTCAATGGGTGAACCGTGAAACCTTAGCGACTTTCCCCCGCAAAACTCAACTAGCGCATGTAAGTTCATACAAAATAAGGAAGTTGTTCTATTGGATTATAATAAGAACACATTCCTACCACATACTATAAAAGGACTCTATTGGGGAGTGAAAATCTTTTTGTTATTTTGGGAGAGGAGAAGAAATTAGATTCATCACTATTCCAAGGCAAATAATATCATCTATAGTGTATAAGTGTAATGCTCCTATGTTCTACATTTTGATTAACGGGGGAGGAAGGCAAGAATTGGTAGATAAAGATAAAGATACATTTATTAATGTCCAACAAGTGACCACAAACGGGCCAAAGGGACTGAAGAGCTGGACAAGAGAACAACCAACAATAGGAACACCAAACGGTGACCAGAAAACAAAGAACAACAGAAAGAAGGAAAGAGAAACCAAGACCCCGAGAAACACGGGGAGGGCGGAAGGGGCAAGAAGGCAACCCCAAGCCATCAAACACAACTAGGGAACCAAGGAGATAGAGAAAAACCCCAAAACCAAAGCATAATCCATAGAAGAGAAAGGGCCCCGGGGCAATGTTGAAGATGATGATGAAGATGTCGATGATGTTGCCTCTGGAGGTGACCCACCCGGCTGGGAGGAATGGATATCTGCGAGTAGGATCTACGAGGTCTCATGGACCTAGATTGAGAAGGCGAGGCTAAGTGCCTTTTGTTGCCATGCACCGTCCTAGGAAAGAAAGAGGTAATGAGCTGATCGGACAAAGGGCGCAAGGGGCGCTAAAAAGAATGATCCCGCAAACGGATGACCTCCTGTAGATAAAGAGCAACACATCTTTGATCTGTGAACCTAAAGGGGAAAGATCGAGCCTCTCTGAAAAGACAGTAGAACCTGTCTCTAATCTCATAGTAGATAGGACAATAGAAGATAAAGTGCTCGTCGAACTCCACCTCACTGAGAGTACAAAGCTGGCAAATCCTGTCACACCTGTCTAATAGGTGGTCGGTTTCAGCACAGAGAGGGAGGGAACCCACTCTAAATGACCCAAGAGGAATCCTAAGGGAGTGTTTCCAATGATAAGTATAGAAAGGGCAGACAATAATGCCACCCTAAGTCTCTAGAAAGTGCTTAGCATAGAAAGCCATCTCTTAACCCAGGTGATATGTATGTACTGCCTGTAAATATCATCCCTAATGCACTGGTTCAGCTCCTGCCTGGGGGGAAGGAGGTGGGAAGGGGCATCCAAAGAATAGTGGAATGGGGGGAGGTGGTCAATCTCAATCCCGACTGTACCCAAAAGGGTTGCGGCCGCAACAAGCCAATTGCGAGACCAACTGGAGGGAGCAGCCGAGAGAACAAGGGACTTCAAGGAGTAGTAAGCAAGGTAGGAATACCTCAGGAAACCCTCATAGGAGTCAGCAAAACCACAGAGATGGTACAAGAACCAAACAAGGTAAAAAATGGCCTCAAGCTTGAAAGGGCGGCCCCAAAACTCTGCAAGAACAATATTGTGAGGCTTAGACTGTCTACATCTGATGAACCGCCGAAGGAGAATCTGAACCTTCTCAATGGAAGCCCAGTCAGACTCAAGAAGGGAAGGCCCCCAGACCACGAAGCCATAAAGAATAGTGGATCGAACAAGAGGGTCAAGAAGTGTCATCATGGACGGGATGTCCTGAAAGTGATGCCTGAAACACTGTCTCTCGAGAAGAGCAAGGGGCACAAACCCCTTATTGATACGAGGCTGAATGACAAGCCTCAAATTAAAACAAGGACCTGAAAACTTGACCCCCAAGTAGGTATAAGATGAAACAATCTTGAGTTAGAGCCACTGAAAGTAAAGAGAAGATGAGAGGTTTTAAGGCAATTGAAGACCATTACCTTAGTTTTACCCAGATTCACAATTAACCTCCTCATAACACAAAAAGAAGCCAGGCAATCTAACTGTCTCTGTAAGCCCTCGAGGGATAAGGCCAAAAGAACCACATCATCCGCAAAAAGTAGGATGTGAATCAACACCTAGTGGAGAAGACAATTGATGCAAGAGCATCTTGGGATCTAAGCAATCTTGCACCAAAAAATTATATTTGTTTCCTGTTTGATCAGTCTAGTGTTTCTGATTCCAATCGATCTGTGCTTGTTCTTTTGGGTTGCAGTTGCTACAGTGTGTTCGCGGCTTTGTGCTGGACCTTATCCTATGATCACACCTCATTTGGTTCATCGCACGTGAGATTTTGCAGATTCTTTGCAAGACCATCTTGTTCTTCATTTTCCGGTCATTCTTTGTGTTTCCCGATCAATTTTTTGATCTACCGATTGGAATCTCCAACTGCAATCGTGCCAACACATTGTTACATTTGAGGCCGACATTTTTGCATGATCACATCTCTTATTTTTTTCATTGGAGGTTGATCCAGATGATTTAGGTGCCGACTCATTTGTTGTAACACATTTTCTCTATTATTGGGAAATGTGATCTTTTTTGGGCCGCCCGATGATTGTAATGCCTATATAAGTTTACGGACTTATTCCTAAGGGATAGGTGATTTTCATAAGATTGTTTGGCCGTAGTTTGGCTAGGGTTTTCTAATCATAATTAGGTCTATATGCTTGGTATGTCAGACTGCATGTTGCAGATCAGTTGTAATTGATTTTCTGATAATAATAGAAGGTTGATCTCTCATTTCTTTCCATCTTGGCTTATTGTTTCCATTGTGTTGTGTTGGCTGCAAGGATTGGACTGATCTCTTGTAGGTTTCTCCATCCTTGACTGCATCAAGAACCAACACCCACAAGAAGGTAGAAAACATCACATTAGTTTTTAGTATTTACACAATCGATAGCTGATTTGAAATTCACTTGCTAGATTGTTAGGGTTAATAAAAATCAAATGGTAATAAATGGGGTAGTAAAAATCAAATGGAAGCCATACTTCACACTAATTTGATCATGATTAACCAATATCACGAGGCTGAAAAAGAAGGCATACTAACACTAAGAGAAATTAGGGAAAATGAATAAGAATTTCTCATACAAAGTAAAGGAACCATGAAAAGCACCATTGCAGTTCTAAAGAAAGCTTATTCCATTAAGAATATTGAGTGAGAACCATGAGAAGTTATGTATTCAAGAAAAATATGAAAAGATGAAGGAATGCAACAATATGATTGAGGAATAACAACAAAAGATGAACATAGATGGATGCTTATGGGATGCTTGTAAGACAGATATACATGAAGAAATGTACACAAAGCTAAGACCAGAACAAAATGACTTGGAAAATACATTGAAAGAGTGTAAGGATATGAGTAAGGAAGTACAAGAAAAGTTTATTGAAAATGACGTTTTATTTGATGCTTGTAAGGTGGAGCTGGAAACATTGGGCTGCAAGATGCCTTTTGTTTCTTTTCTCTAAGGATGAGAGAAAACTTATCTTAATGGACCCTGCTAAATTTCCAACACTTAGAATGTTGTTGAGTGTCATTGGGAAATACAAGTTCATGAGCCAGAAGAATAAAGGACAATAAATTGTCCTCATACTTCAGAGGATAGTACCAACCATATGACATTGAAGGACTATGTTGGTAGTCTGGTAGAGACAGGTATACTAACAACTACTTTCAAGAACATCATTGTAGTACAAAGCCAAACATAAACAAGTGAACAAGAGAAGCATCACTTGGTGTAGAGTTTTCCATTCCTAATTATATAAAAGTAGTGCAGCAAAAATTAAATTGTGAAATGGACCTTCATTAAGCACAATTCCTCAGAAAGTTAGAAATTGCAAACACAAAACCTTTAGCTGAGTTGGGTATGACTCGAGAAGTTTTGCAAAGCAAAAAAGGGTGGTCAAGAAAAAACTATTTGACGACAAGAAAGACAACTTAAGAACAAATAGCCAGTTAAAGAAATGCACTGCAAGATTCATTGTCTTTCAAAGATTGATTTGGGATCCTGGTAACTCCCGGTGCATCTTAGGCCCATTTTTCAGCAACTAGGCTATTAAGAAGTGCCACCAAAAAATAAAGATAACAAGGTGGTGCTTTTTTTCATACTAGCGAGTTAGAATTAAGAAGAATTGAATGAAAATTAAACTATAAGTCACCAAAGGGCAGTGGTTGAATATCAAGGACAAACATTTAATGAAATAGCAGCAAATTGGAAGAAAAAATATAGCATAAATTAACATAATATTATTTGAATTATTCGAATATTATAATTAAATTCATGATTTAGATTTACATCAAAAATATAAAGGCAATTATCATTTTAGAAATTGAAATTTTGTTTTAAGAAAAAAAAAAGCAAAGGGACATTACAATCTATGGCATCAATTGCCAAAACTAAAAGTACTCAATTGCAAAATATTCTATTTATTACATATTTTGGTATCATTTGACATCCTTGCTTAAATAATTAACCTCAATCATTCTCTAGTATGATCCAAACTACCAATCACTTGGTACTTTCCTATTTCTCAAAATACAAGTGCTAGGAAAAGTTTTATATATTCATAATTATCACAGAATTTTGAAAAGACAGTCCATGAAGAAACAAGGTTAATCCTTGCACAATTATAGGATTCACCAAATAGTAGCAAGGGAATGGTGGATTGGGAATGTTGGTAATTTTGGTACAAGATCAAATGGGCAAGATATGAGGAAAATTTGAACATCCTCTAGGAGTTAAAGAGACACAATTAATCATGCATTGCATTCATGGTGGTGCCCATGAAATGCAAGTAGAACTACTAAATTATGGTTTTCATTTTATCAAGGTCCATCAACTTAAAATCTCATCCATGATGAGGATGAAAGCAAAAATGAAAAATGCATCTTGAACATCAATGGTTAAGAAAATGAAGTAGGTGGTGGTGGCCAGGAGGACTATGTTATTTCTATTGAGCCTCAATATCCTATGTGTTATAGGTTAAACTGATTGCAATGGAAGGTATCTTGGATATGAGGTAGTTGCAGCATATCCTTTATTGGAATTGTAGTTACCATAACTCGCATAGAGTTGTTCATAATAACTCTATGTTTAGAAGCATGAAAACTTGCACAAGGTTCAACTAATTCTAGGCAGAGCTTAACTTAAATAACCATGTATTGCGCATATTTTGTGGTGCAAATCTTGATAACAAAAGTTTGATTTTGCCTTGATGTTAATTTTTATCACAACTAGGCATGAGCTCCCTTTATTAAATTCTAGTTGGCTTATAACTTGTGGTCCAAAATATTATTTGCAGTGTTAAAGACAAAGTCAAGGTTCACACAGTTTCCCTTTATAACCATTTTGACGTATATCATCCCTATAAGGAATGAATCTAGAAGAGAGGCTAAGGTATTGTTGATGTGTGTTTTATGACCGCACCAAGAACAAAATAAAATACCAAGGTATCTTATCCTCTCTTGAGCAAAATCCTGTATGCTAAGATGTGAAAGATCATACAAGTGACTCCAAGGTTCTTTTCTGTCAAGTCTTGACTTGTGAATAAGTTCAATGGTTGATGTGACATGCTGGTATCACAAAGGGACTTACGTTTGAATCATTCTTCACTTCTTTTGAAATGCTAACCGGCACTTCTTCATTAGATATTGCAATCTCGTGATGCTTCTTTAAACAACACAACTAAAAAGTACTGAAATTAAAAGGGAGAGGGTTAGAAGGATTTAAATCTACTCCTAAGGACAATGATATCAATGGATAGTGCTCCAGTAGACAAACTCCCAATAACCAAGCTCTGCTCACCAAGATCAACTACAACTTTGCAAGAACTGGTGCAATCTTCTAAGGGTTATGCAAAGAATTTTCATATCACAATGAACACCAACATAATGAACAATGCACATTTAACAATAGAAGTTAAGCATCCATAAAAAAGGGGGCTCAAGCTAACTTTGCACAATAGCTTACAATTAGCAAACTACCAAAAGTATGAGCCAGAGAAATTCATCAGACACCATCACATTTCTCCATTGAAATCAAATCACTTTATCTAACAAATATACTCTAAGCGAGGGAACAATAAAACCGTGCAAGCACCAAAACACTTCAAATAATCACCATGAAACCAACAATGAAAACTCTATTATCTTGGTATCTCTTAGCAACAATCTCAACATTTTTCTCTTTTACAAATGAGAAGCGAGCCCTTTATATAGGTCTCAGATGACAATGGGTGGTCAGGATTGAAATAGAACCAATGACCCATATTTCTCCACCTCATTCCTAATTAGGGTTGGGTTTGGAGAGAGAATCTACAATTAATGAGTAGGTCTATATGGATTAATCAGAAGAGAGCCATCCCCTTAGTGGGGTAATAAATGCCCACAATGTAAGTCCATTCAGTAGGAGAGGGGTGAAATGAATGCCCACTATGCATTAAATTTTCGTCTTCCTTGAATAGATTATTCTCGATTCCCGTCCTTGAATGCAATGAATTTTGACTTGGAGACCATTGATTAGATGGTGGGGATGACTGGGTGCCATGTCGGCATGTTGGGTGCCATGTAGGCTTGGGTCTTTTCTAACTGCATCATTTTGCAACCCAGATCCAACTTTGATTACTTCTTTTGAAATTATCACCCTTCAATCATTTCCTTCCTTCCATGTACCTGCTTAGGAAGCATCTTCTTGAGATAGATTGGACCTTCTAACTTTTGATCTTGGTTTTCCAAAAGAAATTCAAGATGTGCTTGAACTTTGATCTTTGAAGTCCTGAACCTTGAATACCTTGAACTGGATCACTTAAAAACTGGAACTAAAATTTTGGGACTTGAATGTCTTCCTTGAACATCTAGGACTAGAATTCTTGCTCCTGCAAAATAAAATAATTGGCATAAGAATCATGCAAGAAATTTAAAATACAACACCTAAAAACTCTTCCATATTTTCTCTCTAAAAATCTTCTCCCTAAAAATCCTCCGCTTTAGAATTACTTCTCTTCGAAATTTCTCTCTACAAATGCACCTCTTCCTTTTTACAAGCACATGCCCTCTCTTTAGAAACTCTCTCTCTCTCTCTCTCTCTCTCTAGAAATTCTTTCTCTTCAAAATTCCCGTGCTTTCCTCTTGATTTTTCAAATCCACTTCAAAACTCCACACCTCTCTCTAGAAATCACACCTCTCTAGAAATTCTCTCTACAAAATTCGCACACCTCTAGCTCTTAGTTTAAAAAAATTCCCTTCAAGGCATTTAACTTCATCAACAAGCTTCATTAATGGGCGCACACTTGGAGAGGTTGAAATTCAAATATGTGGGCAATTAAGTTATTTCCAATTTTTGAATAAATTCCACCACCTTACCTTGGACTTCCCACATTTAACCAATTTCAAATCAATCTTTGCAATTTAAATCTTTGAATTTCCATGCTTGGCCCAATTTCTAAATCCATCTTTGCAATTTCTCCTATGGGTGCTAATGAACATAGGCATATAGTTCCAACACTTAGATAAATTTCCACCTCTTTCAATTTTAATCAAATCAATCTTTGCCATATCACCTTGGGCGTAAATTAGATTGGGTGGTAGAATCTTGAATTTCAACCCATTTTCCTTGAGGTTTGTATTCCAGCACTCTTGGGCGCACATGTGCCTTGGTAGTGGATTTTGTGCCTTGAAGAATTTTCCTTGACCACGTAGAATTTGCACTCGAGAGCATATTTGAGCTCATGTGGTGGATTTTTGATTTAGAGAGGGAATCCATGATCCCCATGGATTTACACCTATGAGTGCAACTTAAGTCTTATGGGGATTTTATCCTTTGCAACAAATTCCATGACCTCCTTGCATTAGCGCTCTGGGGCGCAAGTTGACTCTTGAGGAGGATTTTCCACCTTGTTGATTTTCCTTGGTCATCATGAAATGGCGCTCTAAGGCGCAAATTAGACCAAATGGAGGATTTTCTTAATTTTGAACATTTTCATGATTTGTTGAAATTGGTGCTCTAGGGTGCATCTCAATCCTAGTGGGGGAGTTTGTGCCTTGGGCAGGAGTCCATGACTCTAGTGGATTAATGCTCTAGGGTGCAAACTCATGGTAGTGGTGGAATTTTTCCATGACTTCGTCATTTTTTTAACTTTCCTTCCATATAAAATATAACATTCAAGTATAAGTTAGGATGTTTGAGAGTGGTTTCAGATCTCCAAGAGTTATAATGGAGATTCTAGATTTTAGAAGATCCTAAAACTTTTCAGACTAAACCAAATTTCTATAATCAGTACACTTCCATCAATGTTCTTTTCCACAACTTTTTCTCAAGATTCATAATAAATTTGATACTAGAACAAGGATTTTCCAAGAATTTTCAAATCTTTTCCTGGATTAGAATCAGAAATCTTCACAATTTTCCATGTTTATACAATGCTTTTTCCACCTTTTGATGCTTTAGACTTGGTCATTTTCGCTCATTCTTTTGGAGATGGATGCTTTTCTGATTGTCATGCCGGATCTGGAATTGGATGCCTTTTCTAATTTTTCCTCTTTTAGGTGCCTTTTTAGTGCTTTTTCACTTTTCCTCAAAAGTTGCCTTTTCAGGAGGTGCTTTTTGGGTGCCCCTTTTCAAAAGATGCTTTTTCAGAAGATGCCTTTTCAGACTTAGTAAATTTTTTACCAACTACCAGACTTGTTCAACTTTCCAGATATAGAACTAGATACCATTTTTCCTCTTCCCTAGCCAACGCTCATCTAACTTGCCAAAAATAGACTTACTATAAATAGTAAGTTTGTTTAAATGCAAAATTAGGGCAATTCGGGACAATGAAACTTACTAAAAATAGACATTGCTAAAAATAGTAAGTACTTCCAAACTCAAAATAAGGCCATTCGGGGACCATAGTGGAACTTACTAAAAAAAGACAACTAAAAATAGAAAGTACATCAAAATGCTCAAAATTTCACTGGCATCTTCTCTAAGAGTTCAATTCCTTCTCACACTTGACCTAATTCACTGACAAACATAGTTTCATTTTAGGAACCAAAGGTGGACAACACTTCTCTTCAAGACAGCCAATTTCACCAATTTTCACTTGAAACCCAAGGAACCTCAGTAGATTGAACCAAAAACTACCAAGAATGAAAACCAAAAAGATTAGGCTAAAAGCAAAAAGAGCGGCTCCCCATTTGCAATGGAGCGATTTGTGAAAAGGTCACAACAAGTATGAGATTTAATAACCTACATCCTAGCAGCAATTCAAGAGATTGGAGCGACTGCTTCCTTTCTTCTTTCCCTTTGACATCTGGATTGTGTGCTAGTCAAATTAGCTTGTATCTTAGAGCTCCTTTCACTTTTGATTAATCACAATGGTTTAGCTTATTAGCATGCAAGGTCTAGGCTTCACGACTTCAAATTGTTACGAAAACAGAGTTGTGGTCTTTTACAAATGAACAATTAAGTCTGAAAGTTGTTTGAACTAGTGTTTTTAACTAAGAGATAGTGTGGTCCACAACTGCCATATTAATGGCAACTTAATCTCCCTTTGATTTGGAATGACATCACAACACTGGAAATTTCAAATCTTAATTGCCCCACTCCTTTTACTCTTTTTAGATTTGATTTGATATAGACATTTGGTGTTTTAACTTTAACTTCTAACACGATGTGAAATAACCAAAATCTTATAATGACAGTTATCTGCCACATTTTCCCTTTTAGTATAATTTCTTTCTATTTGAAATAATTTCCCTTTTGGGGCTCCTTTACCCTATTAAATGCATAGATCTAACATTTAGGATTCAACAGTCACTAATAGAGTGATTAATATAATTTTCCATCTCATATGTAGCTGACACTTTGGGGACATGCACCAACCTTTGATCTTCAAAGAATTGATGGTGTGAACCACAAGATAGCTTTCTGGGTTGAATAGCAGTTTTGAAAGCATACACAAAACTAAAACACTATATTATTAGTCTTTGAATCATAGAACTTGAGACCTTTCAGCTTTTGATACAACATTTTAAATTTCCTGCCACAAGCAAATCCAAAATTTAAACACTACAACAGCCTCAAGAACATGCCCCGAGACTACAAGCACTAAACTTATTATACAAGCCTCATAAAAAGGCAACACACAACAAAAGCAAAAGATATGAGACACATTCACAAGAAACACCCCCTTCAGCTTAAGTATGGTGTTTGAGATATATCCCTTTGACCAAGATAGCAAGTGTATACCCATCCATACTCGTGAGCTCAAAGGAAATCTCTTGTTTGCATGTAGAAACTGTATATGATCCACTCCATAGGGAATTGAGTTTAGAATGTGGTTTGAGCTTTGTTATTCCTAACCGGCTATTGAGAGGGGGTTGAATCAGTAAATACTATTTCTATTACAATTTAACACTTGTTTAATTATTCTTCCAAGATAAGCAGAATGTAAACAATCATCCACAAACATAAATAGAAATACACAGATCAACACATGATGTATACGTGGAAACCCTTGGTTAGAAGGAAAAAACCACGGTGAGACAGAGCTCACAATTTCACTTATGCAGAAATAAAGATGCCCTGTTAGGAGCTTACAAAGCACTTGTGAAGGTGCTACCCAGTTAACGGATTTGATAGAAGATCGGTTAAGATCTTAACTCTGTTAGGAGTTGTCTGGTTAGAGGACTTTCAACATCAACAAAGATGTTACCCGGTTAAAGGATTTTTACAAAGAACCAATTAGGGTTCACCCTGATTGAGGGATTTCAATATGCTTTCACACCTTATAAAAGCAATGATCTTAATTGACACTGATTGTCTGATTAGATCATACCTGTTGATCTCTTCCCCGGTTTGCCTAGCTGCTGAATCTTTTCTGCCTCTTTGCCTTTCACCTCTAGTGACTGTAATCTCTCTGCAAATATCTCTTCTCTTCTCTCTCTATTCAACAACTATCAACAACTCTGTTTCTTGCGTCCTATGACCTGTATTTATACAAAATTTCATCTCAATGAAACCCTTAACTCTTAGAACCGTCAGGCTGTAAACTCAACATTAAATCATGCAACTAGCAGTAAATCTTTGCGTTCTGATCTGGAGTTTACCTTGAAACATCTGCGTAGAAATAAAACTAACTCCTGTTAGAAAGCTAACTTCAGTTTTAAATGGTGGATGCTCCGCATATTCCAGTTTTATCCTCAACTAATCCATAGAATCCAGTGCGGATCTTTATGCAGTTAGATAGGTATACTCTTATACCCGGTCCATCCCTATATGCAATATAAGACCGGTACAATGTACTTAGTTCGGTCTACCGGTGCATCTCCTCTGTTTAGTCTACCGGTGAATACACTGTTTCTAGTCTACCGGTGCCTTTAAAGTAACGTGAGTGAACTACTAGTGAACCTTTACCGGTGGGAATGGTGTTTGCAACTAATCTACACTAATGACAACTTAAATTGCTAACAAGCTTCACCATAACTTCTTCTGATTTGAGGACTTTCTCCCAACCTAAAAGGATTTCTCTATAAAAATTTTGTGTCATACCAGCATTTGACAATCTCTTGGTAATTTTACTTTCATTTCTGGCAGTTTCATTTTCCTCTTCTAGTTCCAAAAGCTCCATTATCGTCACCTCCTTCACTTTGTTTTCTTCTATCTCAACTGCTTGATAAACTATAGCGTAGGAAGTTCTAAAGAGCTAGGGAAGGATATCTCTTTGTCATATATTAGGGAATAAGGAGACATACTAATTTCTCTTTTTGGTCTTATCCTATCTACCCACAGTGCTTGCTTTAGATGTAGATGCCATCCTTTCCAACAATTAATGCCAATCCTTGTTATGACTCTGATGATGTTTTTATCAGTAAACTCCACTAGTTCATTACCCTAAAGGTAGTGGTTCGATGATGTTTACCAGTAGATGATATATCTTAGAGTGAATGCGGACATCTTAGCAATGGTGCTCTAGTGAATGGGTGAATTGGATTCCTATTATAGACTACCAATAGACTGTGACATTGGACTACCTTAAATTATTTGAGATCAAACACTTCATCAGGATCGTGACTCATCCAATATCTTGTCTCACCCAGGAACTATCAGTGGATTAATGGCACACCAAAATTCCAGATTTTTATCTATTTATGTTTACCCTCTTGTAGTTCTATTCTCATTAACGCGTCACTGTATCTACAATCTTGAAATCTCATCGGCCCCCTCCACAACCAACCTGCCTTGTGCAGCCTCTGCATGCTGCCAAGTTTTCTATGATCTGCAGACACATCTAATGTAAAATTCCCTCTCTATCACTCTTAAAATCTCTAGTAACCTGTCATACAAACTACACTTATCCCAAAACATCTGTCACCTTGAAGAAAGAATATTTATTATTGACTTATCACATGGCAGCAAATAAACCAAAATAGAGAGCACCAAAGAACTTAAAACAAATCAAAAGCTGACAAAAGGATATAAATCATCTAGGATTTGACATTATGGATAAATATATCTACAAGCCAGCACTCTCATGTATAAATTCAACATAATAACATTTTGAAAGATAGGTAGGAGCATGATAAGAGTAAGAGAGCATGTAAATCTTCATAATTTTAATATGGTAGTGCTCGGGATTAAATTTGGAAAAAAACTGAAATCTAATTTTTCAAATTTTACTATGTTTTAGTAAACTGCATTTTTGAGGGTCTTTGGTGCATTTCTGGGCTTGGAGGCTGAATGTTTCTACTTCCGAAATTTGGTTCTAGATAATTTGAATACCTTTCCAACGCATCAAACAGTTCGCAATTCGGAGCTAAGACTAGAAAGATATGCCTTCTCCAAGTGGACCTAATTTTTATATATAGTTTTTTTGATAATTTTTGATAGTTTGAATAGTTTATTTGTAATAAATATTATGATGGCTCTTCATTTCATTTCCAAGGGATTTTGATGACCCTTGGGATCCATCAGACTTGTATAAACTCAAATATTCGAATAGAATGGATCAGTTTTTGGTTTGCAATCTTGTTGTTCTCAATTTTCGTGTTGAATTCTACAATACTGCAGGTATCACACCAGGTATTGTAATCTGGTTTTCATAAATTAGATCAGTGGTATCAGAGCGGAAACGCTCCTTTATGCCAATTTACACAAGATCTTCCTACCAAAGATTAGGATTGGATACACAAGATTTGTCAAAATACCCACCTTTGAGATGCACACGATCGAAGATGTTAGACGATGATGTTAAGAAATTGGTCGAGGAAGCTTTAAATAAGCAATGAGAGGAGATGATGAGTCAATTTTCACGCCTCCTACAGAATAAAAAACCCTCTGAATCAGAAACATCATTTCGTGAAATACCCCTTTCAAAGTGCAGGTCAATTTCAACATCCCGAATTTTGAAGGAAAGGTCGATTCTGACGCTGTTGATAACTGGTTATCAAAGTTGGATAGATACTTTTCTGTAAATAATTTCTCAGATGCAGAAAAGATAACATTTTCTCTCCTCAAAGCTAAAACCCATGTGAAATTAGCATGGGAAACCAAAGTCACAAATAAAGAACGAGAATCATTTGTTGAAGCTGGTTTTGAAATTTCTCTTGACAAGAAGCCCACATGGGGAGAATTTGTGGAATACATAAAAGCAGCTTACCTTCTGGAGGATGTGTATGAACAAAAATACATAGAGTGGCAGCTTCTTCAACGAAAGAGGGATCAGTCTGTGCAAGATTACACCAATACATTCCATTCACTTTCAGCAAAACTCGGTATTGATGATTCAGAGAAGCATCGAATTTTGAAATATCGGAGTGGACTTCACAGGTATATTCAAATAGAGATGGAATTTTTGAATATTGAGACATTGGCAACTACCTATAAATATGCTACAAAAATTGAAGATAAATTCAAGCAGAAAGGGAAGAGGGACTACTTTGCAAACAACAAGCCAAGGGTTGAAGGTGGCAATAAATTTGTAGGAAAATAGGTGACCAAGGAACCTCATTCAAATTCATCCAAGAACACATGGTGGTCTACTAAAAAGACACAAACAGACACAGGCATGTGGTGTGAGATGCATAAGTCCCCAACCCATAACACAAAGGATTGTCTAAGTATTAAAAATTTGATGACAGAAATACGAGGAGAGGAAGCTGAACCTGAATCGTCACCAGTAAATAATTTTGAGAAAGAGGAGAATGATTCCATCATAGAAGCAAACCCATATGCCATAGTTGGAACTGCTAAAGTATTGCCCCGTGAAGATGAAGAGAGACTTTTTCATTCACAGATGTGGGTTGATGGAAAGCCTCTGCATTTTATTGTTGACAGTGGGAGTCAAAAGAATTTGATCTCTAGGGAGACAGTCAAAAGATTAAATCTGAAAGTGACAAGACACCCACAACCATACTCTATGGGATGGGTAAATGAGGGACAAGATATTCAAATAAATCAACAGTGTCGTTTGCCATATTCAATCAAGCCTTTCAAGGATGAAGTGATATGTGATGTAGCACCATTGGAGGTATGCGATGTCTTGTTGGGGCAGCCATACATGTATCAGAGGCATGGGGTGTATGAGTCCAGGCCACGTAGTGTTACAATCAAGCTTGGTGGGAAGAGGTATCGAATATCAGAGGTATGTCCAACACAAACTGCTTCTTTAATTAGTGCTAAACAATGTAAACGCTTGATTGCTCAAACTGGAGCTTTTGTTGTACTCATGATTCGCCCTGAACAAAGTCAGTTGTTCTTAATACACATGCTAAGGTAACAGAGAATCAACAAAATCAAATGGATAAAATTTTGAAAGAATATCATAGTGTGTTTAAACCATCAGTGGGAGTACCAACACACTGTCAAGTCAAGCACTCTATTGATTTAATCCCAGGCACATCGCTACCACATGAGCCAATATATAAGAGGTCAATTTTGGAAAATGATGAGATTAAGAGGCAAATTCAGGAGTTGATTCAAAAAGGACACATTCGTCCAAGTGCTTCACCTTGTGGAAGGCCAATTGTCCTTGCTATAAAGAAAGATGGGACATGGAGGCTTTGTATTGATTATAGAGCATTAAAGAAAATCTTTTCTAAAAATAGATATCCAATCCCTCGAATTGATGATTTGTTGGACCAACTTAGGGGGGCTAAATTCTTTACAAAAATTGACTTGAAGTTTGGATACCACCAAGTACCAATGGATCCAGCAGATGTGTGGAAGACTGCATTTAAATCTAAGGAAGGTTTGTTTGAATGATTGGTCATGCCTTTTGGCCTAAGAAATGCCCCAGCCACATTTATGAGATTGATGAATGATGTGCTTAGACCATTCATTGATTCTTTCGTAGTTGTTTATTTGGATGACATATTCATCTTTAGCAGAACTTGGTTTGAGCATTTGCAGCATGTTGAACAAGTTCTTTCAACTCTGCAAAAACACAAACTTTATGCCAACATTGAGAAGTGTTATTTTGGTATGCAGAGTATTCAATACTTAGGGTATATCATTGACACTGAGGGTGTTCATGTTGATTCAGCAAAGATTCAAATAATCCAAGATTGGCCATCCCCTAAAAATTTCACAGAGCTTCGCAACTTCTTGGGCTTAGCCAACTTCTATCGCAGATTTGTGTTTGGTTTCTCACACATATCATGGCCTCTTAATCAATCACTAAGGGGTGAAGCACAAGCAAAATTTCAGTGGACAGAGGCAAAGCAACAAGCATTTGAGGAGTTAAAGAAAAGACTATGTTCAGCACCAGTATTGGTCCTTCCAGATCTACACCAAGCATTTGTGATAGAAACAGATGCATCCAATTATGCTCTTGGTGCGGCACTCACACAACATGGGCATCCTGTTGCCTATCACAGTGAAATTTTTTCTGATATAGTACGTAGGTATCCCACCTATGATAAGGAGTTGTATGCCATTGTTCAGGCCTGCAAACAATGGAAACACTATATACTAGGAAAGGAAACTGTTATACATACAGACCATAAACCACTTCAATTCTTGGAAACACAAGGGAAGCTGCAGAATGATAGACATCAACGGTGGTCAGATCTACAACAATTTCACCTCAACATTCGTCATAAAAAAGGAAGCAGTAACAAGGTGGCAGATTGTTTGAGTAGGCCTCCAATTGCAGGTTTGACAATAGTGTTGGATTCATGTGGTCATCAATCATCAACTTGGGAACAACTATACGGTACTGACCTTGATTTTGCTAACATCTATGGTAATTTGGTAGAAGGAAAGTTTGTCCCTGATTTTCACTTGCAGGATGGGTTGCTTTGCCATAACGGTCACATATGTATACCCACCGAGGAACGAAAGAAAATGATATGGGAAGCTCACTACAGTTGTGTTGTAGGACATTTTGGTATTGGTAAGAGTACTGCTATCCTTCAAAAGTATTTCTATTGGCCAAAAATGAAGCAGGATATCATTTCACATATACAAGCTTGTGTAGCTTGTGCAATTGCAAAGCCAGCAAACTGTAAGTTGGGTCTATACTTACCATTACCTATTCCTGATAAGCCATGGCAGTCTGTTTCAATGGATTTTATGTTTGGACTTCCAACTACCAGGCGAGGGCATGATTGTGTATATGTTGTGGTAGATAGGTTTTCTAAAATGGCTATCATGGTGGCATGTAAAAAAATGATTTCTGCAGAAGATACTGCCAAGCTATTTTTTGAACATGTTTGGGTTCATTTTGGTTTGCCAAAAACCATTATTTCTGATAGGGATAGCAGGTTCATCAGCAAATTTTGGTCTGCACTATGGGCTAAAATGGACACCAAGTTGACAAAGTCCACAGCATTCCATCCCCAAACAGATGGGCAGACAAAAGTGGTGAATCGAATGATTATTCATATTTTACAGATGTATCATTCCAAACATCCTTGCACATGGGATGAAAGCTTACCCTATGTACAACACAGCTACAACCGTGCACTCCATAGTACTACAGGGCACAGTCCATTTGAGGTTTCTCTTGGGTACCAACCATTGGCACCTATGGATGTAGCAATACCATCTCTACAATCTAATAGTCTATTGAATGGTGACAAGGAGGTAGATAAAGCAGAAAAATTCATTGATAACATTAGACACCTCCAACAACAAGTTCATGAGATCTTGGAGCAGAGTAATCAGAAGTATAAGGAAAGGCATGATAAACATAGAACTCCTCATAAGTTTCAGATCGGTGACAAGGTATGGTTACATCTTCAGAAAGAGCGTCTGCATGGACCAAATACGAACCTTCGTCCTCTTCGTTATGGTCCATATACTATTGTGAAACAAGTTGGTGAGAATGCTTTTGAACTTAATTTGCCATCATTTTTGGGACTGCATCCAGTTTTCAATGTAGAATTGTTGAGACCCTATTTTCCTCCTTTGTTGGATATTTCCCAAGCTACTGAACACATTCAAGCTGCAGAGTTAAATCCATCTACTACTATTCCAGTCCAGTGTGACCATGTTATTGAAGTCATTTTAAAGACTTTGAGAAATCAGAACATTCCTCTGTATCGGGTGGTTCAAGCTGGCCAACATTCTCATCAAGGCAAATGGTTTACTAAGGAACAAATTGAAGAACAATTTTCTCATATGTTGCAGCAGATTAGTGCAATGGGGCCCATTGCCTCTCAAGGGGGGAGGAATGCTCAGGATTAAATTTGGAAAAAAACTGAAATCTAATTTTTCAAATTTTACTATGTTTTAGTAAACTGCATTTTTGAGGGTCTTTGGTGCATTTCTGGGCTTGGAGGCTTCCTACTTCCGAAATTTAGTTCTAGATAATTTGAATACCTTTCCAACGCATCAAACGGTTCGCAATTTGGAGCTAGGACTAGAAAGTTATGCCTTCTCCAAGTGGACCTAATTTTTATATATAGTTTTTTGATAATTTTTGATAGTTTGAATAGTTTATTTGTAATAAATATTATGATGGCTCTTCATTTCATTTCCAAAGGATTTTGATGACCCTTGGGATCCATCAGACTTGTATAAATTCAAATATTCGAATAGAATGGATCAGTTTTTGGTTTGCAATCTTGTTGTTCTCAATTTTCATGTTGAATTCTACAATACTGCAGGTATCACACCAGGTATTGTAATCTGGTTTTCATAAATCAGATCAGGTAGCCTTTTCATCATACATAATTTTAACTTATACATGAGCTCCCTAATTGTCTAGACTCTAATGTACACTCTCTCTTTGTAGTTAACTTCAGCTTCCACATACCCTACACAGGCAGTCTGCTCTCCCCCAATAACTTTGAATTCCACAATAAGTTTATTGTCATTTTATTCCAAAACATCTCAAGTTTCGATCAAGTCTGCTCACACCTTCATGGTACTAGTTCACTGAACATTTCATGAACGCCAAAAAGGCAGTGTCTCAATTTTCATCTAATCATACAAGATTTTCAGTTGAATACATCAGAATGTATATTACAATCCTCCATTCCATTTGATACTGAATTCAAAGTCTAAAGTTATCTATGGTGAGGTGAAATAGTGATATAGCAGCAGAAATTACAAATTAATACATACAAAAAAACAGAGAAGAATGTTGTGAAAACTATATGCAAGAAGAAGAAAAGATAGAAAGGAAAGATAAAAACAAAAGGTTAAAGCTAATTTACATAAATATACAGTAATGAATCTCATCAACTGGAGTCCATAGCATACATCTACCATATTTAACAATGTCTTATATTTATCTGTCTGACAATGGTTGACTTAAAATTTATTTATAGCTTGTACATATTCATTGTACACTCTTGCGAGAAAAGAATGAAGGTAAGTCAGGATCCCTCTATGCTATCTGTAGAAATGCTAATATCGTGGATGTCTTTGGAGGATGTTATGACTAAAGTTACTTATTTTAAGAAGGAACATATGCTCCTTTGAAGTATACAACAATCAACAAAGTTTGTATCCATTGTTATCTTTGATTTTGTTCAACAGTCACTATTATAATCTGGATCAAAGACTCTTTTATGCCATCTATATATTCTCAATCTCTCTATTTTTTGTATTAACTGTTGTTTTTTCTCAGCATGATCAAGGGAATACCTATATAGCTATACCGTGATGAGCTAGAAGTCTAAAAGAATCTAGAAAAATCAGAAACAAACCTTGCTGAGAAAGAATATGATTCTCTCTATCTTTTTTATCTATTGTTGTTTCTGTTCAGCATGATCCAGGGAATACATATTTAGCTATACCATGTTGAGCTAGAAATCTAAAAGAATCTAGAAAAATCAGAAGCAATCCTGGCTAACAAAGAACGTGATTCTCTCTATTTTTTTTATCAACTATTGTTTCTGTTCAGCACGATCCAGAGAATACCGATTTAGCTATACCATGTCGAGCTAGAAATCTAACATAATCTAGATAAATCAGAAACAAACCTTGCTAACAAAGAACATGATCTATAGACAGCTATACAAGATTCAAGAAAATTATAAACATTCTTCGATCTATAGACAGTTGTACAAGATTCAAAAAAATTATAAACATTCATTGATCTATAGACAGCTGTACAAGATTCAAGAAAATTATAAACAGACTTGTGTTTTCAAGCTCCTTTACAACATCTTGTGTGCAAGCTTCAGCAGCACAGAGCAGCTTCAGCTTGTCTCCTTTCTGTCCATGCATGAACAGATGTGGATATGGCTGTAACGAGCGATGCTGGCTCTTGCTCTATCAATGCTGAATGATGAATTTTTTGTGTTTTGAAAGTTTATGATTTTTTGTGTTTTTTTCAAATATATGCTTTTTATTTGCTTTTTGGAAAATTTTGAAAGAAACAAATACTGAATTCCAATCCAAATACAAGAACTTTGAAATTATTCTTTGCAAACATAAATACTATGATATGCAATAGCAAATTGTTACAATTAATATGCACCTTTTTAATACTAAACGATAGCGGCAAGTATGGAAGCAAAATCGCAGCCTTCCTGGTAATTACACAGCCCTATAATTGATCACTGCCTTAGTTTAAAAGATTGCTGGCCTCAAAGGAAGAATCAACACTGCTCATATTGGAGATCGCAGCCTTTATGAAACAAGTTGCAGTCCATTATGCAAATACAGCTCCATTAATCCATGCCGTCACCCTTGAATTTCAAGGCAGCAGATGGGAACTTGCACAATTCATCATGAATGCTATGATTCAAAGTGAGTAATCAAGTAGAGATTAACGTCTCAGCCTTGAGAAGAGAATATCAAACCCTTAGAGAAAATTCACCAGCAATTATCCATAACAAGGGAGGTGCGATTTTCTTCTTGGGCTGCATATTTATTGAATCATGCAAAAAGCTTCAACTTCACACAAACGGCTAGCTTCAACAACACACCTTTCACTTAAATAATGGACTTTTCTTTATGTTGCACAATTGAATTTGAAATAATATAAAATAATCCCCCATTGGCACCTTGGTGTGCTTTTTTAACTAATTAAACTTAACTTAGGCTTATAATGTTATTCAATTAAGTATAACTTAATTAAATAACATTAATTATAATCAAACTTGTAATGGCTACAAAATCAACAAACGTCTAGGAGCATCACTGACCAAATATAGTGCCTAAGTGTCGGTCCACAAATGGAAACTAGCCAACACTGACTTACTATAAATAGTAAGTCGATCATCAACAACCCTCAAATCTAGATGTTAGCTCACGAGGGTCGCAATGATGAGCTAACTTATCCATACTCTTGAAACCTACTAAATTGGGGACATCACGGTCCACCCTAAAAGATTGCTTATCCTCAAGCAATCACAATCCAGGATGCTGAAGAATATCCTTTGGCTCCCAAGTGGCATCCTCATCTGGTAAACCTTGCCACTTCACCAAAAACTCCTTGATGACTCGCCTACGTAAAAGTCTCTCCCTGGTGGCATCAATTCTAACTGCCCCTCATCATCCAATGGGGGTAAAGTAGAAGATGGGACAACATGTCTGCCTAACACCTTCTTGAGGCGTGATACATGAAATACATTATGCACTCTGCTATCCTCTGGCAAATCAAGCTCATTAGCTACCTCACCCACACACCTGACAATACGAAAGGGCCCATAGTAGCGTGACTTGAGCTTCTCAGCTCCATTCTTTTGGATAGATAACTGCTTGTATGACTGCAACATCAAATACACCATGTCACCAACCTGGAAAGAGCAAGCAACTCTCCTCTGATCAGCATATTGTTTTTGCTAATTTTGAGCCTTCTAAATGTTGTCTTTCACAGTCCTCATGACATCCTGACTATCCTGCAATAGACCACCCACACTGGGTACCCTACTATCACTGAACAACAAATCCATGAAACTCAAAGGATCATACCCATACAGGGCACTGAAAGAAGTCATTTGAATAGACATATGGTGAGTGGAATTATAACAATACTCACACAAGTATATCACTTCACCCAGGCTTGTTGCTGTGCTGACACATAATTCTGTAGATAGCCCTCCACCCACTTATTAACAATCTCAATCTGACCTTTAGTCTGAGGGTGGTAACTAGTGCTCGGAGTCAACTCTGTCCCACATGATTTGAACAACCCTGCCAAAAATTACTCATAAAACAACTATCATGGTCACTCACAATACTCTGGGGTAAACCATGCAACCTGAAAATCTCCCAAAAAAACAACTCAGCTACCTGTCGCTGAAAATGTAGTGGTGATAGGAAAGAAGTGTGCATAGTTGGTGAGGCGATCCACCACTACATATATGCAATCTCTGCCTTGGGCTTTAGGAAAGTCCACAATGAAATCCATAGATAAACACTCCCACTTCCTTTCAGGAATGGGTAGTGACTACAATAAACCAGCTGGATAAGTGTGCTGCTGTTTGTTCTGCTGGCAAACAAAGCACTCTCTACTCTCTAACATACTGCTGCACATCTGTCTTCAAGCCCTTCCATGTGAATCTCTCCCGAATCTACCTGTATGTCTTAAAGAACCCGGGATGTCCAACTAATGGGGAATCATGAAAGGCCCGCAGCACAATCTGCTTGACACTTGATCCTAGGACTAATAAAATCCTTCCCTTGTAAATGATCATCTCATTTACAAGAGTATACTTGTTGTCTTGTATAGTACCATCAACAATACCGGCTGCCCACTGATCTCTGGCATACTCAGCAATGATCAAGTGTCTCTAATCCTTAGATATCTCAGTCATAGCATATAAATGGGGTCTCCGTGAAAGTGCATCAGCAACTATGTTCTGAGTACCCTTGATATATGAAATATCCAAATCATAAGACTGAAACTTAGTGACCCACTTTTGTTGTCTCTCATTGAGATCCCGCTGTCCAAGGAAATGTTTCAGGCTGTTATGGTCAGTTTTAATGTAAAACTTACTGCCAACTAGATACTGCATGAACTTGGCCAAAGCATGCATAATGGCCAACATCTCCTTGTCGTAAACACTAAAAGTTCTCTTAGGACCCCTGAGCTTCTTGCTCTCAAAAGCAATAGGATGGCGATCCTAGGAAAGAACAAAACCAATGCCCTCCCCTGAGGCATCACAATGCAACTCAAAAGGCCTTGAGAAATCTGGCAATGCAAGGACTTGGCATGATGTCATAATCTGTTTGAAATTCTCGAAACACTCCTGTGCCTGAGAGGTCCATTCAAAAGCATCCTTACGAGTCAAGTCAATAAGAGTAGCTGCATGACGAGAGAACCCTGCTACAAATCTGCGGTAGAACACACATAGTCCAATAAAACCTCTAAGTTGTGTCAGGTTCTCTGGAATAGGCCAGTCAAGTATAGAAAAAATCTTATTGAGATCCACACGGACTCCCTCTGCACTGATAACATGTCCAAGATATAATAACTCTGTCATACCCAAGGCACATTTGGACTCCTTGGCATACAAGGAAGCCCTATCCAGTATGTCCAAAACTGCATCCAAGTGAATAAGATGATCATCCCACGTCTTTCTATATACCAGTATATCATTAAAGAAGACCAGAACAAACCTCCTCAACTGGTTGTGGAAGACTCTGTACATTGTAGATTGAAATGTGCCAGGTGCGTTAGTCAAACCAAACGGCATGACTAAGAACTCAAAGTGTCCACAATGACATCGAAATGTTGTCTTCTCTATATCCTTCTCTCGCACTCTGATCTAATGATACCCTGATCTCAAATCAATTTTTGAGAAGAAAGATGCACCATGTAACTCATCAATGCGTGGAATAGGATACCGGTCCTTAATTGTTTTCTTATTCAACATCTGGCAATCAATGCACATCCTAAGTGTACCATCTTTTTTCTTCACCAAAACTACTAATGAAGCAAAATGTGACTTACTTGGCCTAATATGACCCATAGTGAGCAGCTCCTGAATAGTCTTCTCAATCTCATCTTTCAAGCACTTAGGGTACCAATAAGGAGTGATCATAATGGGCTTAGTGTCCTCCTCAAGCTCAATGATGTGCTCTATACCTCTATCAGGTGGCCTGCATATTGGTATATCACTAAACACTTTAGAGTGTTTAGTTCTAAGCTTTTGTATATCTGGATGATAACCTGGTTTTTTTGTCCCATCAAGAGTAGGTAACATCCTGCACTCAACTGCCCACTCAACACCTTCATGCCTAATAAGATGCTGCATACGACTGAGTGAAATCTCCCTAAAATTACTCTCTCGGATGGCCTTAAGGATATGTTTTTTGCCATCAACCTCAAATTTCAGCTCCATGTCCTTAAGGCTCATATAGAATGCCTCAATAGAATGTAACCAAGTCATGCCAAGAACCACATCAGTGCCACCCATGTCCACAACATAAAATTCATCTTTAAACTCATAGTTATTTAATTTCACGGGAAGCCCAGAAATCATCCTGTTACACTTAAGTGTGTAACCATCAGCCATCTTAACTCTAATGCCTTCAAACTCCTCAGTCTGTATACCCCTCTTGGATACCAATCGTGAATCTATAAAATTGTGAGTAGCACCAGTATCCAATAATGCAATAACTCGCTGCCCTGCTAAGAGACCTCGTAACCTGAATGAACCCTCCTTTTTTGTGCTAGAGAGATATACCACCTTAAGGTTGGAATCATCATCAACCTTTTCATCAATAACACCCTCTTCAGTAACTTCTTCCTCCTAATTAGCTGGCTGTCCATAAAAATCAGAACTATCTTCATCCTCATAAAACCACTCCATAAGTCTATTTTTGCATGGAAGCAGCGACATGATCTAAGGAAGAAAGAATGTTTTGCAAGGAATTGAGAAGTTGAAAAATAAGAATCCTTGGCTTAAGAATTCCTTGCCAAAGGATTGATCAAGTCTACAAGATGATGATGATGAGGTGGCACCTAGTTGTCTTCCACCAATCAGAAAATTCCAGTTATAAGCACATTCAATCATATCATGCCAAGTGTACAATTTTCTCATTGGTTCCCAAAAGCATTGTAATTTTCTTATTGGCCCATAGGGTGGTGCCTTCATGTAATTGGTTAACAGTGTGGCAACCCTAATTAGGGTTTGTAGGGATTAATCTTGGCCCTTGATCTTGAATTGATCTTGGCTCTTCATTGTAATTGAACAACGATAAAAGGCCAAGGCCTTCTCATTTGTAAAGGGTTAGATTGATTCGATTAGATTAGATTAGGCTAGCTAAGGGAGAGACTTGTTGAAATTGTTGCCATAATGCTATCAAACTGATTGATGATTCATTGTTGGTCTTCATGGTGGATTACTTAATGTTGCTTTGAAGTGTTGCATGGTTTCTTCAATCCCTCACTTGGACTAAATTTCATTACATGTTGTTTAGAAGTAGTTTAGTTGGATGAAATAAATTGTGGATGTTTACTTGCTTGACTCAAATATAAATTAGCCCACTAGCCTCTTGCTGATTGTAAGTGTGCCTTGTGTGGTGAGCTAGTAATTGTACTTAACTTCAATTGATATTCAATCTTTAGTTTGCATCCATTGATGGGATTGAAGAAGAGATATTGATTTGAAAACCATTTGAATATACTCTTAGAAGATTGCACTAGGTGGGTGGAGTCGCTAACAAGATTGCATCTAGTAGAGTCCAAGCTCATCCATACTTTCTTCCATTCATAGTTAAAAGTAGAAGTAGAAGTTAAGTTTAAGTTCAAGTTGAGAGTTTCAAGAGTTGGAAAATCAAAAAACTATATTTTCATTGCACATTGTGAAGCCAAATCTATAGAAACAATTGATATCCATTGAATGAATAGTGTAAGTCCCTTTGTGATAACCAACAAATCACATTATTTCACTGAGCAAGTATCCACAATTGAAGGGAACCTTGAAGTCATTTCATGATCTTACTTTGCAAGCTTAGCATGAGAAGTGACCCTATTCAAGAGTGGATTGGATGTTTGGTGTTTCATCTTAAAACATTAAGTGTTTGATTTTGTATGTTGTAGTGGAACAAAACTCACATCAACAAGTGATAGACCATTTGTATAGATACCCTCGAAGAGGAGACTTAAAAGCCCTGAAAAAAAAAGTACCTATACCAAATAAAACAGTATTAAAATATATCACAAAGCATGAAGAAACAGAAGAGAGAGAAGCATGTAGACAAAATATGCCCACTAAAAAAATCAAAGGGAATGCAACCCCATCTTCAAATATTGTGATAGAAGACCACCCCTTTTATACTACCGCAACTACAATTGAACCTGAAACTCAAGCACCCATTCCATGCAAAAGAAAAGGACTTTTGGAAACTTCATTTCAAAATGAGAGTCGTGACATTGCCAACCAAGATATAGCAAGGTGCATATATGCAAATGGGTTTCCTTTCAATGTTGTTTGCTCCCCATACTAAAAGATGTTGAAAGTGTAAACGAAGGTCCAAGAGGGTATAAGGGCCCCAGTTATGAGAAAATATGCACCAACTTGTTGGAAAGAGAGGTCAAAGTGGTTAAAGATGCATTGAAGCCCGTAAAGGATTCATAGATTGAGACAAAAGTAGCGATTATTTCAAATGGGTGAAAAGATGCAAGAAATCATCCCTTGATCAATCTCATAGTAGTGTCCCCTAAAGGGGCAATGTTTCTGAAATTCGTGGATTGTGAGGGGCAAGTAAAAGATGGGCAATTTATTGATAATATTCTATGCAATTATGTCTCCTCAAGGCCTTTAAAAACAAACATTTTGGTATTTCCTGAGACGACATTTCTCTTAAGGCATTTTGTCAAACAGCTCATGCCTTTTGACTAGCATCTAAAAATTGTTTACATGAATGAAGTGCAACGACAATTTTTGTCGAAACTCCTCTATCCTATAAGCTTGATGAATATTCAAACCCTATTCTAAAGCTCCCATTTTGTCTCAGGCTCAATGTATGCCAAGTTTATCAATTACAAAATTATGGACTACAATCAAATATGCAAAGCTCGATTCCATATGATCCACAAGTAGTGTTTTAGTGCATCATCAAAGCCTTTAGAAATATAGTGAAAGAATATTTGCAGGTTTGATGTTCTGTGAAATGGGTAAAAGAAGATGAATTTTATGTCCATTGTGTTGTGTGGTGCATAGGTTTGATGTTTTGTGAAATGGGTAAAAGAAGATGAATTGTATGTCCATTGTGGTGTCTGGGGCATAATTGAGAAATGAGGGTTTTCACCTATGTAGAATGGAATAGTTTTAGGTTTTCGATAATATTGGGTGTAAGATTTGAACATTAGGATTTATTTTAGATGATTGGGGAATTGATGTATGTGGGTATATGTAGTGTGGATTTATTAAGTATCCAACTCTTCGAATGGCAAAGAAGATTAGGAAGCTTCACTGTTTGTATATGCATTTTTTTTTTTTAATATAGATGGAAATTAAGGTTAACTTTTTAATTATTAGCCGATAGGCTTTATATTGTGGACTTGCCATTTCAGATTTTGCCAGAAAATCTATATCACATTTTAAAACCACTAAAAATATCCACGAAACAAGTTTTCAAAACAGCCAAACCACTTTAGGGCCGAAAAAGAAATATCGATGGTCAGGAAAAAAACCCTTCATGATTGCTCTATTTTTTTCCTGCCTTGTTGTGGCAGATATGTCTGCTCAAGCAAAAAAAACATCACAAATTACAATTGATGCGGAAAAAAAAACCCTTCACGATTGCTCTATTTTTCCCATGTCTTGATGTGGCAGATATGTCTGCTCGGGGAAAAAAAACGTCACAATTGATGTGGAGCTTCCTATGCTACTCATCCGGCAAAAAAAACCCTCTCACGATTGCTCTTTTTTCTGCAATGATGTGGCAGATTGCTCTATTTTATTCTTGCTTTGCTCTACCCCAAAAACACGGCATTTGTATTTCAAATGAAGAAAGAGCTTTGATCTTTGATGCAAAAAAAAGCTAGGGATGCATCTCTCGCCGCCTATAAATACTACACACAAATTGTTTCAAAGCACCAGAGGTTAGAGAAGGCTCACACACTAACAGGTATGCAGTTTTTATTCAATGCTTCTATACTGTGTTCTGATTAAATCAAGTTGGATAGGGCCCAAACCCGACAATTAAAGTAACATCAAGTCTGAAGAGGCAACACAAAAGAATTCACAAGAAGTGAATTCAAGAAACTAACTAACTAAACAAAGCAGAAACTAAAACCAGAACCAGCAACAACAAAATCCCAGAAAACCAGGCCAGCAGACCAGCACTACTTAGGAGGCACAGGAACCCCTTTTCCAATCTTCATTAAGCTCCTTCAGCTTGTCCAAGAAGGAAGCATGTTTTGGAGGACGCCCAATAGCAGCATCGGTAGTGACCACATCACCTTTGAGAGTAACCTGCAGGCTTTCCTCTCTCTTTTTGCTTTTAGCCTTTTTTTCCTCCATCTCAGACTACAAGGAATTGAGAAACTGGGTGGCCTTTTCCATCATCTCCTTGTTGTAGGTAGCAAAGACCTGGAGTTGTCTATTCAGCTGGGCCTCATTGGCCTTTACATTAGCCAAGACATTAACCATTTCATTTTTCTCCTCCTCCGTGGGAATCTAGTTCTTAAGGTCTTTGATCTGCTCCTCCATGATTTCCCAATTATTGAGCTTCTAGGTGAAATCATCAGCAACACCCCACATACTCTCATCACTTTTCCCCTTAGTCCAATTAGCCGCTTTCTTCTCCACCACCTCCAACCTGTTAATCTTTTTCCTCGCAATTTGGAGTTGCAGAATGAGCCATTTGCATATGGTATTCTGCCTGTTATAGAACACACAAAGTTCATCCACCTTATGCCCAATAGTGTCCAACTCATAGTGATCCTCAGGGGCATCCTTTTTAACCTTTTGGGGGGAGGGGGTAATGCTTTTAGGAGATCCTTACTGTGTCTAAAGAGATCAAATATTGTGCTAGGTTTCTAGAGGTGAAGTCAAGCTGCAAAAGAAAGGAAGAGAATAAATGAGATTTAATAAAGGATATTGTGGTAGCAATGGTAGGCTTAGAGGGTTGGTTTTGTGAAAGCAACTAGGAGAATGCATGATAGGGGTTAATTAGAGATAGTTGTAAGCTGTAAGAATACAGCAAAATGTCCATTGATCATCCATCAGAGAAACAAATTTATTCAACAAAACTCAACCAATAAAAATAATGCGCGTGTTCACTCAAATGGCACCACAAAAGGTAGATAAAAATCTCCATATAATAATAACTGGACACTGACATATGTGAAGAATATGTAACAAGTTATGTTTCGGACTGTAGTTTTGTTTTGACTCTTGAAGTATGATTATTTCAACAATTTATTTAATTAATTAATGTGTAATATTATCTTTTAATTAATTATATATATATAGTAGTCATTTAAAAAAAATAGACCAACAGTAAACTTAACATGCTTGTAAGTTTTATGGTCCATCTATGCCTAAAGCATCAAAGACATTGGAGGTATCAATACCAATAACCATAGGATTGCAAGAACTAGAAGCAAAATGCAGGCAATGAAAGTTGCTAAAGAAAGCCATCCAATAATCTAAGAAATCTGGATGGTAATGCTTAGCTTCCCGTTAACTGGGAAATGTGAAGTTCCCTAGACTAAATCACAAATTTGCTGCATCTAGGCTACCTAGCTATAAATTCCAATTACCGAACTAGAAGCAAAATGCAGGCAATGAAAGTTGCTAAAGAAAGCTATCCGATAATCTAAGAAATCTGGATAGTAATGCTTAGCTTCCAATTAACTGGAAATGTGAAGTTCCCTAGACTAAATCACAAATTTGCTGCATCTACGCTACCTAGCTATAAATTCCAATTACCCAGCAAGATTGTCTAGGGTTTAGTAGATACCAATTCGAAATGCCTTTTCAATGCTAGAATTGAGGCAATAACCAAGAACACTCAGCTAAACATAAGGGAATTTGTAGATGAGAATAATTTCATGCTATATGTATATGTTGATAACCACAATATAACTATTTTTTGAGACTAATAACTCAATATCTTGGATAATATAAGAAGATTTCAATATCCAATATATGTTCAGACATGACAATAATTTATATTTATAGTAGTTACATTTCTCTTCACAATGCAAATATATATTGGATCCTATGCTCATACTATTTGATAATGTTTCAACTACCAAACCTGATCAAAGAATTTTTCTATTGATTATTGCTTTTAGATGGTGTTCCAAGTGAAAAATTACTTCTTTTTACAATGTTGAAGATCTTAAAATGAGCCTAAATAGACTATGATAACAAGAAACTATACCAAGAGAGACAAGGCTAGAAAATGAACAATGAGGAGACAGGCCTAAAAAATCTTAAAGCCTCGTTTCTTATAATATTATAGAATATTACATTGTAGAAGGGTATTCAATGGAATATAGTGGCCTTTTTTGGTACGCTTATTTTTTGGAGGAAACAATAATTTTAACATACAACACATGATAATGACATACCATACACAATAGCTAAATTATTGGAAAGAAGTCTGGACTGATGAGGTGTCTCCATGTAGGTGCCTTATGAGAGTATTGAATCTTTGCACGACTTCCCTTGAATTTCCACAATTGGTACATTCGACAAAATAAGAACATAATTCTCAAATAGAGAAAAGAGATCAAGCTACATAGCATTACCAATTTAGGTGAAATGTAACCTTCAAGGTGAAGATCTTCCATATACAATACTTGCAGGTAGGATACATTCATCGTTGTACAGTGAAAAACTTATAATATAATATCCAAGGATTGGTATAGACACACCATATAAATTTGTTAATATTGGAGGTCTTGGTCAGACATTTGACTCAAATAGGACCTATCAACATTATTTAAAGACAACAGGATAGGCAGTTTTGTATGTAGGAGATCTTTTGTATGCAGATATCCATCCATTGCTCAACAATAGGAGATGGGGCAGTAGGGAACAAATTTATATTAAAGAAAAGAGCAGCTTATTTATCTTGGATATGGACAATATGAAATCACAGTATTGATTTTGCTCCTGAAATTGAATATACTCCCCAATATTAGTGATATACGGAAGTGCCTCTAAAGGTTAACAAATCAGAAACTTCATTACATAGGCCATTTTACAATAGCAATAGTTACCACTTCATAGAAGGAAAGTCCGTGCAAGTCTAATTTGAATTATGGTTTAGTCACTTTATACAATAACAAGTTAATATTATTTTTGTAGATGATGTTTATGCCTATGAGAGATTTAAGGTGGGTGTCCAGCATGCCTTATAACATAACGAATGGGGAGAGCACATCCGTAATTAACTCATATTCTTTAGCCTTTTTTTCCTCCATCTCAGACTACAAGGAATTGAGAAACTAGGTGGCCTTTTCCATCATCTCCTTGCTGTAGGTTTCAAAGGCCTGGAGTTGTCTATTCAACTGGGGCTGATTGGCCTTTACATTAGCCAAGACATTAACCATTTCATTTTTCTCCTCCTCCATGGGAATCTAGTTCTTAAGGTCTTTGATTTGCTCCTCCATGATTTCCCAATTATTGAGCTTCTAGGTGAAATCATCAGCAACACCCCACATACTCTCATCACTTTTCCCCTTAGTCCAATTAGCCGCTTTCTTCTCCACCTCAGCCACCGCCTCCAACCTGTTAATATTTTTCCTCGCAATTTGGAGTTGCAGAATGAGCCATTTGCATATGGCATTTTGCCTGTTATAGAACACACAAAGTTCATCCACCTTACGCCCAATAGTGTCCAACTCATAGCCTCGAGGGCATCCTTTTTAACCTTTGAGGGGGAGGGGGTAATGCTTTTAGGGGCAGCAGGGTCTCCCGGATAGTCCATATGGAAGGCAATAATGGAGGAGGGATTTAAGGACTGGGACTGGGAAGGGGAACTTGCAGCAAAATTCTTAGGACTCCAGGCCGACTCTGTGGACCAAGATGAAGTAGAATCTTTAGACAACACAACCGGGTTCTCCTTTGGTTGATCTAAACCCAAAGCCTTACATTTTGCCTTCCTTAGAGGATTGACTCTAATAGATCCAGGGGAGGGCAAAGTTTTGGCTATAGGATGGATTGGGGTGAATTTTGGGGGAGTAAGATCCAGGTGGAAGTTATAACGACGTAGAATAAGGCCTTGGTACAGGTGGCCACTCTTGTTCTTGACTTTAGCAAGAGATTGAGACACTTTGGCTATAGGACGGACTAGGGTGAATTTTTGGGGAGTAAGATCCAGGTGGAAGTTATAAGGACGTAGAATAAGGCCCTGGTATAGGTGGCCACTCTTGTTCTTGATGTTAGCAAGAGATTGAGATAGGGAGGAATAAATCCAAAATGATAAATTGAATTTACAATTCCTACGAAAATGATTCATCATAGGAAAGAGATGGGAGTGAAATCTTTTGAATCTACCTTCCAGCGTTATGAACTTGATGAGAACGAAAGAAACCTCCTATTCTTCGGGAAGCTCCAACCTGTTGAAACCATTCTGCAAACGAGGAACATTCTCCCTAGGGCCGAGGAACCTTTTGATGTCAGTTTTATAATGCCCTTTGGAATTGTGAGGCATCTCTTTCCCCTCCACAAGAAGACCCGTAATGCTTCCATACTCTATTATTTGTAATGGTTTAATAGGGTTTCTTTAATAATAGCTCAATTTGAAAGAGTGGATACCACCTTTTTTTGTCGTTTCTCTTTGATTTGCAAACTAGGGCTCAATTTCTAATACCAAACTTTATGAAAGGAGAATGTCTCAATACTTTACGAATGCTTGTTCTTGAGTCATTTTTGCTTGTTGTGAACCCATGCGCTCCTATTGTTGAGAAAACCATTGTTATCATTTTGTAGCCTTCATAGCATTTACGCTTTAGTAATACATTTTTTAATTTCCACATGCAATATTGTTTTTTAATTTGGAAGTGGGCTTAGGCCCTTCGTCCAATGGGTTGTCCATCAGCACCACTGCTCCAAATACAATGGCAAAAGTTATGGTCAATGGAGCAAATGCCATCTCCACAATCGTCACACTTTGTCCCGAAACTCTATCATGAAAATAGATTTGCAAATTGCTTATTCTCTGTTTTCATTCTTTCAATTTCGTTATCGTTTCAATTAGTTGCAAAGCAAAGATGAGAATTGTGAGGGCTATTGCAAGTGCCCCAAATTGTGGATGAATCCTCATTATCTCCCAAATGTTGTGGGGCACAAAAGATTGGCTACCCTTTTAATGAGTGTATGAGCACTATACCTGCTAGACTGTGCCCTAAGACATTTTAATATTTGGGTTTGTTCCAAAGCATCTTGCCCCGATCTCTGAAACTTAGGTCACCAACTTTATTTGGTTGTATTATTAGTCTTTTGTTTTGTACTTGACTTTGAAGACCATGGATTGCTTTAAGTGTTTTAATTGATGTTTAGTTCTTGTTAAATGCATTTTCCTTCTTGTGGTTGTTGAATATTGATCACATAGTTAGATATAATTAGATCTACATGAAGCTAGATTGTAATTTCACAATGCACAAGCAACTAGTCCAATGCTTTTTTTTGTCTTTCCAAGATTCTATAGGAGAAGACATCTAGCAATCTGCCTTCTATTGTCAAATTTTAGACAAGTATTTCCTTTATGATATTTTTTAGGTTGTATAATTAGATCTAGATGAAGCTAGATTGTAATTTCACAATGCACAAGCAACTAGTCCAATGCTTTTTTTGTGTTTCCAAGATTTTGTAGGAGTAGACATACCTTCTACTGTCAAATTTAGACAAGTATTTCCTCCATGATATTTTTCATAATAAGTTGTGGTTGATATTGCTAGAGGTACACTACAAGTACTTTTGAGCTATATCTCTATATCTCCAAGTGACTCTGGTTACACCCTTTCTAAATCTGCACTTCTGAGGCACAAGACTGGTTGCAAGTAGAAAGCAATATTGGCAAGCTTGGTTTATACAACTCCTTTCCTTCAGGCTTTGCTGTGAATGCAACTGGTAAAGATGAGGCTTTACATGTGATTTATTGGCAAATGCTTTTTGTAACATTTTTTACCATTTAATTTAAGTCAACTTTGTAGACATTATTTCTGTTTTGTCACATGTAGCCAACTCTTCACACCAGAAAACATGACTCAATTCCCCTGCCAGATAGGATATCATTCATCCATGCCTATCAATCATGATGATGATAAGAAAAAATAGTAAATACAGAACATGAGGCACCTCAATTACAGAACTTAATCTCAATGATCATGATATTCCAATGTTTTTTTCTTTTTAAGTTGAAGAGGATGTTTATTGTATAAACAATTTTCCTAACATTGAGGTGAGTAGATGCAATGCTACTGAATTCTAGGGTAACTATAATTTATTGTCTGTATAACTCATAACAAATGTTCTAACCCTTTGAGGAAACCCCCCTAAATTTTCTCACCCACCCAATGAAAGCCTAAGATTTTGGGCAAAGTGCTTTAGTGTTTAGATCATTAGGGTTAAATTTGTAATCTGCACATTTAAGGCTCAGATCGTTTTGAGGATGAATAGTTGACATGCTTAGACAATTGTAAGCAATCAAGTTTGGGAAACAATTACTGCTCTTGATTTCTTTGAAAAGTCCTAATGCTTCCTCCAACCTTTGGGCTTCCTACAGTCCATCGATCATTCCCTTGAACAGGGGATAAGCTTCATCTACATCCCCTCGTTTTCCAATGGTATTGATAAAAATATTATGCACTGCACAATCAGGTTTGTGCTAAATTTCAATCATTTCTTCAAATAAACCCTTTGCTTCATTTATCCTAGCTGCCTTACCAAGACCTGCAATCAGGGGACCATATGTAGAGTGGGAGGGGCCCGGGGGCATGAACCTAATACACAAATAGCCCTATAGAGAGAGAATTTAATAGTTCTCACTGTTAAATTGCTATTATTGTTGGAAGTAGCTGGGTTGGATTGTAATCTAACCTTTCTTTCTTGTTAAATGATTTTTTTAGTTGCAGGGTGGTGTGGAGCTGGTGCTGATCACTACGAGCCATTGATTGCCTTTGCTGCACTAGTGGCCTCACAGGAGAAAACTGCTATGATTTTGTGATAAACGTTGAGGAACTAAGTTTGACATGATAGAGGACTGTTCAATTTGTTTTTGTTGAAAACTTCAATGCTTTTACTGTGGAGCCATTTTTAATTTCCATAGAAAGTTCTTTGTATTTTTTTGTCGGCTCACTTCTCTGTGGGACTTATATCCATAGAGGTTCTTGAACTTCAAAAAATATTGAGAAGATTCTTCAAGAATTGTAATGTTTTTGTTTTAAAAGTTTAGGGCATTGAAAACATTGCACAATCTGATTTCTCCAGAGTATGCTTTCAGCCTTTCTGCGGGATTCATTTTTTCCCAGTGATTTTGAAGAGAGGAATTGTTTAGTGGGGGTTGGTAGAATAAAAGATTGTAGCTATAGACAGCTCCAAAATTATGCGGCAACATTTAAAAAAAAATTGTGGGAGTGTGACATTATCTGACATTTCATTTTGAAAATGGAATTTCTAAATATTAATGAAACTTTCAAATTCCTTGGAGCATATCAGTATATCAGTACTCTAGTCTATTCTACTACTGATTTGGAATCAACGTTTACAGTTCAATATCTAGTAAGTTTCTTGTAATTGAAGTTTTATCCATCCTTTGCCCTATCAAATATGGGGGAGCCTAACATACATTCATTCACAACTTCTGCATTATTCTAAGCAATCTGTAAATGAGAGGCCATTCACAACTTCTGCATTATTCTAAGCAATCTGTAAATGAGAGGCCATATCTTTTGTTGTGGGCATACTGGAACAATAGACTATTTGTAACTTTCTCCTAAATAATTTCTTCTTTGGATTCATGATTTTAAAAAATTTTAAAACATTATAAAATATTATTAGAACCCTTTCTACTTTGGCAAATTAGCAAATAAGTGATGATCAAACCCAAAAATGCTACTATTAACTACAATTCCCCTTCAGCCATGAAACAAATTCAATTTCTAAAGTATGTCAGTTTTCTCTACATAAACTACTAACTTAAAAACATTGATGAAGTAGAATAAGATTCAGTGAACACAAATCTAGTTGAATGGGAAGAGCTTAAGCGGTAAAGCTCTGGTATTTGATAGCAGAACGCTGAATTCAAATTACCAGGAGACATTTAAAATTCAAAATGGGTAAAATGCCTTATTGAACATTGATCGACAAAAATGAACTAAAAAGAACATGAATCTATTTAAATGGGATGACCCTAAATGGTAAATTGTTGCAGCTGTCGTAGAGAAACTCTTAAGTTAAACTTCTGAATGGATATCTAAATATCGAACCTGGATAAAGTTGCTCCTCCAAATGAAGAAATTTAAAACTATCAATTTCTAATCAACATGTACGGTTGAAGACCCACCCAAGAGACGTTGATTACAAGATTTAAACTCGGAAGAAAAGATACTAAAGTAAAATTCAGTTAAAAAAGTTACCGAAATTCAGTTTTTGGTAGTTTAGAAAATGTCGTCTCTTTCCTCGGTCTTCACAGTCAACATACGGGCAAGCGTATTGCTTGCCAAGATCTGAACTTAAAATGAATAATCTGAGGAAAATTTTTGGAAAAAAATATAACCATTTTCCTAATTTTAAAAATTGACTTCCCGCCAAAAAAAATCGATAAACATTTCCGAAACTCTAAAAACCTGAATCCGAAGAATATTTCAATGCCAAAAAAAACCAATTTTCTTATTCAATGATTACAGTTCAATTACATGAAAAATGAGGATAGGGTGAAAGCTATTAGACCAAACTGACCTCAGCAGACATGAATTTGAAACAAATCTCCAAATAAAAAAAATAACCAATTTTTCGGTGAATAGATACAGTTAAACTATTGAATAAAAACATATTGAGCAACCTCAATTAAACTCAGTAGACACAAGAAATTTACAAAACGAAAAAAAAACAGTTCATAAAAGAAGAAAGCATAAGACTTACACAGGGACTTTTTGGGATACTGTTGCAGGAGGAGAATAACCAGTAAATGTGACAACCTAATGTTGAAATGAGCAGAGTGTTGCACCATTTGTGAAAATGGCAAATATAATATTATTAGTTGACTAAAACATACTTAAGGAGCACTAGATATTCTAGCAACTTGTGCGGAGATTATGTTATTTAATCATGTTAAAGTTTTAGGATCATTGCAAATGTAATAGCACTATCTCATAGTATGTTTTTTCCAAATGCAACAATCTCTTGCATTTATATTGAGAATGAGCCAATAAGAGACATGTCTATTATTATTATATAATTAATATAATGACAATTATATATATATATATATATATATATATATATATATATATCATTTCTCATAATAATCATATAGTCAACATTATTTATTTAAGTGATGCTACAAACATCAACACTTCCTTTTAGCTAGGGAGGATAAATCAATCCAATGTCAACACTTAAGACACTTGACAACATCAATCATATGATGTAAGAAATAAAGGCATCATCCTCAAGATGTAATCAATAGAAACATAGTCTCAATATGTGGATTGCCTCCATCGACAATTCTATCCACAAGCTCTTGAGTATTGGCCTATCAGAATGTCAACACATGACATTCATTAAATACTCTAACTATTGGCCTATCAGAACATCAACATATGATTTTCACCAAGTACTAAATAAGGTAATGGCCTGCAGAATATCAACACATGATATTCACCAAATACCTATCATATATCTATACAAACAACTCATAGATCGTCAATGACATCTAACACTTAGTTGTTGATTTACAAGATATATCTATGCAAACAACTTATAGACCGTCAATTTAATGACATCTAACACTTAGTTGTTGCTTTACAACATATATCTATACAAGCAACTTATAGACCGTCAATTTAATGACATCTAACACTTAGTTGTTGCTTTACAAGATATATTTATGCAAACAACTCATAGATCGCCAACTTAATGACATCTAACACTTAGTTGTTGCATTAATTCATCATGATCTGTTTCAACATTATAAATAATGTATATCATGATTTAAGTTATTGTAAGATCGTCACCTTGCAATAACTTTTCCAAATACAAGTGATAATCATTTGGAAGTCATCACTTCCTCATGGTTTACACAGGGGGCAGGCCCATTAAAAACATTCATGATTCATTAGTATAATAATCAATTATATCAAGTTTACCTCAGAAGTGTTTCACCTTCAATAGTGAACTCCCTCTCAATCAATATGATCAAGATTGTCACAAGTTGACTAAACCATCTACTCCCTCTGAAGCTCAAGTTTATCAACTTCTTGACCTCTTTTGAAATGTTAGACTCCCTTTGCATCTAGTTTCAATCATCAATTCGTTTGAAAGCATCAAGTTCTTTCTCCAGGTTGAATGCAATTATCATGTACTTCTATCCTGAAGGTATGTCAGAGAGAGGTTACAAATAGCTCACTAAACTATCTCGACCGGAAATACCAATGATAGAAGCATACAATATTTTACTAACCAATAGTATAGCATGAATTACAAACTCAAAAATTATGTGCATTAATAAAACATGAAATACTTATCTTTTATAAATTTCAAGCATTTCATTCTGTAACATGAGCCCATATAGAAAATATCATGCAAATTCATAGAATGATGTCATCATTCTCAAACATTACTATAATTCTTCTCATGGACTATATTTAATATCCAGAGGTTCTATACACTATCACAACCTTCAATTTTATTAGATCTCCCTTCAAGTGGTTAGGCTTTTAAAGAAGGAACCTCACTTTTTTTCAGATTTTTTTTCATAGACCCGTACATAGTTGGTCATAACTTTTGAACCTGACATTTTCTCTTCAATCACTCCAGTGAGATTCTTGTAAATTTGTTTATCACTAACATATCTGAAATGTAGCAAAATCCAATAGTGCATTTGGGAGATATGGTCTTCGTACTGAGACTGTATTTTCTGAGACAATCACACATTCACCATCAACAAACTACCCTCTTACATTTGCAACTTGGCTCTGATACCATGTTAATATTTTAGGATCATTGCAAATGTAATAGTATTATCTCATAGTATGTGTTTTCCAAATATAACAATCTCTTGCATTTATATTGAGAATGAGCCAAGAAGAGACATGTCCCTTCATGAGACATGTCTATTCATTATTATGTAATTAATATAATGACAATTATGATTATATATACATATATAATATCTCTTGAGTATTATATTAATTTCTCGAATATTTACATAATAATAATATTTATTTTATCAATTTAACTATGTAGTCATTATGAGAATAATTATAATCTAACTTTATATGTGTGTGTGTGTGTGTGTGTGTGTGTATTTAATAAATCATTTCTCATAATAATCATATAGTCAATATTATTTATCCGAGTGATGCTACAAACATCAACAAATCAACAATGCATGAAACAAAACCATCCCCTCCACGGCAGCAACTTCCATCTATTCACTATTGACCAAAAAATAGATGTAAAAGAATAGACAAAAGTTGCATCTTATATATTGATGTTTCAACTAGACTTTTTAGCCCTTACTATGTATGTACGCAAAATGTAATAGCACGGACGAGCCACATGAAGTGCCTTACAAAATGCTAGCTATCCACCAAAATGAAACGTTAGACAATGCAATAAATTTTCCTTTGTTCTTTGTCCATTCATGAGGAATTATTTTCCCCAAATTTTTTGCTAGCAAAAATAAAAAGACAAATGGTAAAAAAAAACTTGCATATTTATTTTTAAAATCATTCTATTTTTTATGTTTTGATGATATTCTTTAATTTTTAGTTCCTGCCAGACATGGCATGGAACTCTCGGGAGGTTTAGACTTTAAATAGTTATTAAGGTGAATGCCAAAACCCAATCAAATGTGAGTATTTTTCTCATGTTTTTTACTTCCTATTTTAATGCTAAGCTTATTAAGGAAAGTTGCAAGTTTTTTAAGTATAAAATATGTGAAAATTATTTATCCATCATTTGATTGGGTTTGATTCAGTGGCATCAGAATGTCAGAAAATAATTACAAACTATGAAGAAAGAGAATGCACAATTTACAAGGCCTCTGGCACTGCGTTGCAGGAGGTAGTGAGAATACATAGGGGGAGATGGCAAAGAATAGAGATGCATAGTTAGTTATGAGCCTAGAAGAATGTGTTTGGAAATGCATGCAACTAATTTTTTAGTGTCTTGCATTCAAAACTTATGTGGAAGCAAATAATGTGAACAGGTGTTTTTTTCTCAGTATGAAAAATGTCTGGTGTGGTCCTTCTTCAATTCCTGAGTTTTACAGTCATCAATTATTTTTTGTGTTTGTTGCTTCTATGTCTGAAATAGAGAATCTTGGGAAGAAACAAAGAGTAGACAGAGGAAAATCACCTCATATATTCATTTCACTAGTGTGGCAAACCCCCAAATATGGTTCTAGCATTGTTTGTGCCTCATCCTGGGATTGTCACATCATATCTTTGGACCTACCCAGATTTGCAATTTTATGGATGTATATAATGAGGACAACAATGAGGGAAAAACTTTGGTTGATTTTAAGCCAATGTCAACATTGAACCATTTGCTTATGGCGAAATGAGACATCACAAATTTTAGGAATTGGAATATTGTAGGTTTCATATTCTCTCTAGACTATTGTTTTCTTCAATGAATTGAGGGTTTGAATATATTTTTTTCCCTCTCTTCCCTGGGGTAAATAGTTAATTGAGATGTGAAACAAGAGCACTGTCTACATTGGCATGTGGGACATTTTTTATTTTCTTTTGTGATCTCTAATTGTGGGGCTAGTGTGTTGTTGACACCTTTGAACAATCTATTTTATGGTACAATCTTCATGTGGGCATTATTGGTTGCATTGTTTCAAAAATTTTGAGATATTGATTGAATTTAATTTTCATGGATGCATTTTAGGTATTTTTCATGGATAATGAGACATCGAATGATCGGGTTTCCTTTGTGGGTTTTCTTGGTAATTTACATCATGCTCTATAATTCGTTCTCAAAATTGGATGGCCAGAATTCTTTTTGTAATGCTTCTTATTTGGGCCCCCATGTGCCATTTTTTATTGGATTTATTGTGTTGTTCTAATTGTGTTAGGTTGAACTGGGGAGAAGCTGGTTGCTTGGAAGTGCTTTATCAATTTGTAGGTGCCTCTCTTGCAGGTTAGTAAAAGAGGGATTGCCATCAGATTTTACAACAGTGTTGGTTTTCTATAATTGACCTTTAGATTTAGTCGCCTTTCTTCTGCTACCAATGTGCATTCCTCTATGATGATATGGGTATTCATTTGACTTGTTTCAATCCTAACTGATGATTTAAGCTACAATTTTTTTCTACCCATGTGCATTCTTTTACAATGGTATGGGGTATTCAGCTGTGTTATTTTAATTCTACTGCTTGATTCATTTTTCTTTGAAGGTGCTTTATTAGTTGTGTAATAGTTGATTCATTTTATCATAGTATAGGTAATTAGATGTCTCAACATTCAACTACAACCCAATTCCCGATTTCTTCTTTAGAAGGAGATGTAGGTCTCTAGTTCAATACAATGGATTGTTTAAAAGGAAGGACTTAGAAATTTCTCTCTTGTTGAAAATGTAATTGCATGGAGCAATCTTCATGATAATTTAAGCTTCCATTTGTTGTCGGCATCTTGTCTCTTGGTGAATCTTTGAATGTGTGATTATTCTTGCATGCAGAACATAGATAGATGTCAAAAAGTATTGGCTCTTATTGCTCCACTTATGTTAGCTTTGGACCATGTGTTTTTTCTTCTTATGGGTTGTCTTGGATCCAAATCAATTAACCAATTATAATCACCTAAAAATGGTCAGGAGTAAATCATGTGGGCAACTAAAGAAAAATCAAAGCAATAAATTAAAATCAAGCTAAAATCAAAGCATAATTGCAATCAAGCCAAAATCTAATTTTAATTGAAAATCAAAAGCCAATAAATCAATTTAAATCAATTAAATCAAGATAAATCATTTAATTGTATAATTAATCTAATTAATTGTATAGTTCAATTTAAATCAAATTAACCCATTCAAGGGGTACACGTGGCTAAACAAATCAATTAAATTCAATTATTAAATCCCTATTTTCCCTCACCCACCACGTGGGAATAAAATGCCTCAACCAATAGGAATTAAGGATTGGATTCACATGGATCAAGCTCAAATCGAATCTCAATCACACATAAGATGAGAGCATCTTGACCACTCATTTTGTCTCGTTGTTCCAAGTTTTGAGGACAATCTATTTAAATTGTCCCTAAAGGTGGAACCATGGACTTAACATTAATCCAACCATGATCAACTCAACTCCACCCCCTACACTTGCCAAAATCTATAAAAGCAAGACATAAATCAATGAGAAATCATCCACAAATTTGAGAATTGCATCAAACCTCTTGAGATTTTGAGCTAGAAAGGCAATTTTAGCTATTTTAAGCATAGTTTTCATTTGGAATTTACTTAATTAGCTTAAGCATCTATCATTTCTCATTTTAAGGCTGTCACTAATGGAGGCTTGCTGAGAGCTTATCATTAGCAAACTTAAATAGAGAGCCATAGAGTGCTCATTAGTTGTATTTACATTTTAATAGCTTACTAATTGTGGTATATTTGCTTATTTAGATCATTTATTGCTAAACTAACCCTATGAAGGTACTTTTACTAGTACACAAAATGGCACAAAACTCTGACATACCAGTGGTGGGAAGCCCCTTATTTTTGGGGGATGAAACTTAATATCCATTTTGAATGGAATCTTGAATAAATACCTTGTTAACTTAGAAAGCCTACCTTGTAAAGCCATGCTTATGAACCAATTTGACAACTAGGTAGATTGCTTGGAGTTACTTATTGTGAAAAACCTGTTATAACGTTCAAACATATTCAAACACTTTATGTGTAGAGGGTTAAAAATAACACTTGTGTATTTGTGGTTGCTTTGTTTAAAGATACATATATAAAGTGAGAAACATCCATTTTGAAAAATCATCTTATACTTTTAATATCTTCTTAAAAAGAACAATCACCAAGTTTGGGGGAAAACAATTTCAAATCAAACCTTTGTCGATGTCTATTTCTACATGATCTCACAAACTAAAAATATCTTTACAAGAAGACAACACTTGCATAGCAAGAGAGGTTGCCAAATTTGAATCTCAAACTCCTTCAATTGAAACTCAAGACCAAGAGGATAGTCTCCCAAACCTTTTTGAAAAAAGAGTTGATCAAATGGATAGAAACACAACATTTTATGATTACCTTCATGGGGGAAACAATGAAGAGAAAGGAGCAAAAAATCAAGGAGACACTAACCAAGAAAACCAAGGGCCTAAAGAGACAACCAATGATAAAGCCAATAGGGCGGCCCAAGATCCCAAGTTCCTTGAAATTATGGAGAAACTTTTAGAAAGAAATAAGGAAAGATATTTCCTTAACTTAGCCCAATTAGGGGTAAACCTTCCTCACGACTATGACATTGAAACACTTAAGAAAGATGAGGAAGAAGATAATCCTTTAGGTGCTATGAATAAACAATTAAAAATGTTTCAAGCAAAAATCAATACAATGAAGAAAGTAGGCAAACCTAAGGCCTTTTCCATCAAGGCTTTATGCTCATTTCCATTCAATAGGAGCTTGGTTATGGCACCTTTTTTGCTTAATGTGGTCTTCCCTAAATACGATAAATATATGGGTAAATCACACCCACAAGACCATCTTAGAGAATTTTGTGCTCTAATTATAGAATTCATGCATGACACTACATATTTAATGAGGCTATTTCCGAGGAGTTTAGGAGGCCAAGCCATGGAATGGTTCTCCAAACTACCACAAGGGATTAAAACATTTGAAGAATTAGCTTCAAAATTCATGACTCATTATTCATATAATATAGAGCACAAATCACCATGCTTAACCTATGCGATACCAAACAAAGAGATGGTGAGTCTTTTCTATGGTTTCTCCAAAAATGGAGGACGGTTTTTGCATGATACCCACAAAGTATACCCAAGAAAGAAAAGATGGAAATATTTATGAATAACCTAAATATGGAGATGAACTATAGGCTTTAACTTCAATGTCCCCCTACATTTGAAAAGATCATCGAAAATGGGATAAAAATTGAAGAAGTATTGGTCAAAAGAGGTGAAATTAAACTATTCAAAGATAACAAAACCTATACCAACACCAACAACAACAATAACCTATCTAATAATAATAATAATAAAGGATCGAATAATCATGATGATAAACCAAGATTATGGTTGAAAAACACCAATAAGAATCTTGTGAATGATGGAGTTGTGGAAGCACACAACTTAAAGGCTACTCCCTTTAATTTATCAAGCAAGTCAAACCCAACATATAATGTTAATCAAATGACCAAAGATCCTTTCAACACTAACAACAACAACACCAACAACAATCTTTTCAATAATTCCAATATCAATAAGCCTAAACCATTCTTTTCCACATATAAAAAAAGGAAATTCACATTTCTAGGTGAACCTTTAGAGAATACGTTGAGAACTCTCGTGGCCAATAAAATTATTTTTCTACCTGAATCAAGGCCATACGAACCACAAGTCAAACCCACGTGGTGGAATGACTCTCATTATTGTGAATATCATCGTAACAAAGGACATAAGAAAAACATATGTATGAAATTAAAACATCTAGTCCAAGACCTAATTGATGATGGTACCATAAAAGTGGAAGGACCTCAAAACAATGAGGATCATATGACTTTTAAGAACCCTTTCCTAAACCACGAATAGGGGGAATCGTCAAATACCAATCACAATAATAAAAGGGGTAATGAAAAGGTGAATTTTGCCCATACTTATGACAACACCATAAATACCTTAAGTGGTGATGAAAATGCAATAAATGTGATTGTGGTGAAACAAAAACAAAAGGAGGCAACATCTAATGTTGTGACTAGGGGGCAAGCATAAAAAATCACTCTATTAGGAGGTGCTCCTAGAATCATCCTACCTAATCAAATATTTCCTTCTTCAAAATAATACAATTTGGTGGACCAACTACAAAGAACCCATGACCAAATTTCTATCCTAGAATCGCTTAAACTTTCACCTACTCATAAGAAGATTTTGGAAAAGGCCCTTGTTGAGACCAATGCACCTTTAAATTTGGATGTGGATAAGTTACAAAACATGGTAGGTCATCTTGTTGCACCCCATTTTTTATCCTTCTCTGATCAAGATGATATGTCCTTGGATCACCCACAAAACTTGTCTTTGCATATTGAGGTGTTGATTCACAAGCATAGAGTTAAGAGAGTCCTCATTAATGTGGGAGCCGGCCTAAATATCCGCACTTTGAACTTGGTTAAAGCCTTATGATTTTTTGAGGAAGTTATTGAACCAAAGAATAAAATAACCATTAAAGCTTACGATCATGAAGAAAGAGCCTCTAAAGTTATAATAGTACTTCCCATTCGAGTTGGTCCAATGCAAAAAGAGACCATTTTCTAAGTCCTAGATCTGAAATTTACCTACAACATCTTATTAGGAAGGCCATGGATCCACGAAATGCAGGTAGTACCTTCGACATATCATCAATGCCTAAAATTTTCGTACATGGGACAAGAAGTCATGGTGAATGAGGATTTGAATCCATTCCAATATTTTAATAACATGAAACCCATAAATGACTCCTTTGTTCCCCATAATGCAAAGGATCTATATTAATAAGAATAGAACAAGGACAAAGCTCAACAGATCTCCCATCCTTAAAAGGAAAAGAAAAAGTAAAGGAAGAAGATAGTATTGTTGAAAATCACCAAATTCTCACTAACTTAGCCACATCAACTAAGGGAAAGGAGAAAGCTAGTGAGGAAAATACCTCATGAAGCAAAAGAAGATCAAGAAAAATCTATTCAATTATACACCAAGGAGGCTCATTACCAAAAAATGGATAACATGATGAAGAGTTTTGAGAAACAATGCCAAATCAAGCTGAAGGGTGTGGGAGAATACTCTTTATCTATGATGGATCTACCCTTATCTCCAAAATCCCATGGAAAACCCTCTAGCCTACATACACCCCACATATACAATGACCACTTTGTAAGGGCTAGTACTTCCTCATCTATGGATGAAGAAGATAATGAAATATTAAAATGGCTATATAAAGATGAAGAGTCAAGTGCCCATGAAAAATTAATTCAAAACATAAGCATTCCTACTCATCAATATGGAAAAGGTTTCCAAATAATGAAGAAAATGGGATATAAAGGACAAGGACCTTTAGGTACAAGAAATGAAGGTTTAATTGAACCCATTGAAATGTCTTGGAGGGAAGAAAACTATATTGGGATATCTTGAACAAGGATACACTCAAAAGAGACACCCCATGATTCATGATCAAATTTTGCAACTAGGTTCACAAAGCGATGAAGATTCAAACAATTGGGAGTGGGACTCATTGTCAAGTGAGTCTTGCCAAGATAAAGAGGTGGATTGAATTCACACTTATACTCCCAAGAAGGGAAAAGAACAAGCCTTGGGATCAAATTAGAATCAAGCATCAAGTTGTAATCATGAAGTGCTAGAAAATGTGTCAAGTCAAGAAGTTGAAGAAAATCAATGGGTAGGAGAGCCTTATGTTCCATCATGGATACCTACTATAGGAGAATCTAACCCTAGGTTTAACCTAAGATATTTTTACCCATCAGAAACTTGAGAGGATTCGAGTGAGGAAGATTTTGACCCTAGTTCTCTAGAACACCTAGAAGAGGCACATGTTATAGATTTGAGTGATACAATGTTCGAACCTTCCAATGAGGTCATGTCCTTAAACCCTATTGAGCCAAACCAAAACATTGATCCCTTATCCCTTATCTATCCAGAGCTCATTGAATGGGATTCTATCGAACCTACTATCCTTCCCACATTTTTGAATGACAAAACGGTGTCCCAATACCTAAATGTGATTGAACCTTCTTCTACCATTGAATATCATGAAGAAGTGATGAAGGGAAGTGTCCAATTTCTTAGTTCAGTTAAAAATGAAAAAAACAAAAAAAAATGAAAAATGAAAGAATCTAATGTTGAAAACCACATTGTGGGAGCTTTAGATAAAAAAGAGAAAGAAATAAAGAGCGCTTTCGAAGGTGAAAACCCAACAAAGGCACCTAAGGAAGAGAGGTTGGATACTTTTCCCGAACACTATGAGGAAATATCACCTATTTTGATCGAACCAATGAAGAAAGTCAACATTGGGTTAGAATCAGAACCAAAGATTATACACCTAGCAACATCCTTATCAAGTGAAGAAAAAGAGGAGTTCATAAAATTCTTCAAGGAAAGAAAAATCAATTTTGTATGGTCATATGATGATATGTTTGGACTAGATCCTAATTTGATAATGCATCATTTAAACATCAAAGAAGGAGTTAGACCAGTCAAATAGATATTGAGGAAAATGCACCCACACATAGCACTCCTTGTTAAAGTGGAGTTGGAAAAATTATTAAAAGTGGGTTTCATAAGAGCCATCAACTATGTCGAGTGGATATCAAACATTGTGCCTATTTCAAAAGAAGACAAGTCTATTAGAATTTGCACAGACTTCAGAGATCTCAACCTTGCATGTTTGAAAGATAATTTTCCATTACCGAGCATAGATGTCGTAGTAGATTTAACAACGGGTCACTCAATGTTCTCACTAATGGATGGATTTAGTGGCTATAATAATATTAAAATAGCATCTGAGGATCAAGATAAAATGAAATTCACATGCCTATGGGGGACATTTTTCTGGAATGTTATGCCCTTTGGTCTAAAAAATGGAGGAGCACCATATCAACAAGCCATGACTACTATTTTTCATGATATGATGCATAAATTCATAGAGGACTATGTAGATGACATAATTGAAAAATATCATTCAAGGGAAGAACATCTACCTATTCTAGAGAAAATATTCACAAGGTTAGAGAAGTTTAAAGTAAGACTCAATCCTAAGAAATGTGAATTTGGTGTCCAATCAAGAAAATTGCTAGGATACATAGTTTCAGCTAAGGGAATAGAGGTAGAACCCACAAAAGTAAAAGCAATTATGGAAATGGGGGCACCTTGGAATATAAGCCAAATGAGGTCACTTCAAGGTAGAATCGAGTCAATCAAGAGGTTTATATCATAACTAGCGGAGAAATGCCACTCTTTTACTCAACTCCTTCACAAGGACATAGTATTTAGATGGGACAAAAAGTGTGAAGAAGCATTCACATTAATTAAAAAGTATCTGATCAATCCACCTACTTTGATGCCACCAATAAAAGGAAATCCATTGATTATGTACATTTCAGCGACAAAACATGCTTTAGGGGTACTCTTGGCTCAAGAGGATGAAAATGGTAAAGAAAAAGCCATCTATTACATAAGCAAGACATTGGTAAAATATGAGTTGAACTACACATTTATAAAAAGAGCATGTTTGGCAGTATTTTTCGCTTCCCCAAAACTACAACATTATATGCTATCTCATAAAATCAGACTTATAGTAAAAATTGATCCATTGAAATATCTCTTAAGCAAAACAGCCCTCACGGGAAGATTGGCCAAATGGGTCATGGTTTTAAGAGAGTTTTATATTGAATATGTGGATAGGAAGGCAATCAAAGGCCAAGTGATAGCAAACCAACTAGCAGAGTCACCATTGGAGGATGAACATCCTATTCAAGTAGAATTTACAGATTCAAAGATAATTAATGTTGAAGCAAAGACATGGAAGCTATACTTTGATGGCTCTTATATCCAACATGGATCAGGTGTAGGAATATTACTAATTACTCCTCAGGGATCGACAATCCCTAAATCATACAAGCTATTATTTCCATGTACAAACAATATAGCTAAGTATGAGGCACTAGTCATCGACATCAAATTAGCATTGGAATGGAAGGTGACAAAATTGTAGATATTTAGAGATTCTCAATTGGTCATTCATCCGATAAATGATGTGTATCAACCAAGGATGATAAGTTGATACCCTAAAAAAAGTACTTCACATTGATAGAATATCTCAAGCAGTACTTCACATTGATAACCTTTGAACACATGCCAAGACACAAGAACAAAGCAACAGATGCAATGGCTACATTAGCTTCACTTCTCCAAATGCCGAATCAAAGCGCCAAATATGAAATCTTGGTAGAAGAAGTTGGACAACCTGCATTTGACCCCTCCCATCCCCACACCATTTGCCTATTAGTGGGAGATGAATCATCTTGGTATGGATCCATTTATACATACCTAAAAGACCAAATTTTACCCATAGACCAAACCCAAAACCAAAAGAAAAGTTTCATAAGACAAGCCTCTCATTACACCTTGATATTCGACACATTGTATCATAAGAGTCTAGACAAAATGCTTTTAAGGTGTTTAGAGAAGGAGGAATCAACTTTAGCCTTACAAAAAATCCATGAAGGAATTTGTGGGTCACATTCGAATGGTTTAACCCTAGCAAAGAAACCTCTTAGGATAGTATATTATTGGCCTACTATGGAAAAAGATGCTTGTCACTTTGCAAATACTTTTCAAAAATGTCAATGCCATGGGAACCTAATTCATGTGCCAGCTCAAGAAATGCATCTGATGACTACACCTTAGCCCTTTTATCAATGGGGGTTGGACTTAATAGGGATGATTTATCCACCATCATCAAATGGTCATAATTTTATCATTACAGCAACTGAATACTTTACCAAATGGGTAGAAGTTGTGCCCTTATCCACTACCACAAGAAAGCAAATTTCCATGTTCATATTAAACCACATAATTTCTAGGTACAGTGTTCCTCAAGCCATCATAGCTAATAATGCAAAACATTTCAATAAATTCCATGTGGTACATCACTCATCTTCAATATATTACCCGCAAGGTAATAGACAAGAAGAGGCTACAAACAAAAATATTTTGAAAATATTGAAAAGGACAGTGGATAATTTAGGTAGAGATTGACATATCCAAATAAACCCTACTCTATGGGCTTATAGGACAAGCATCAGAACACCAACATGAGCTACACCATTCTCCTTAGTTTATGGAGCTGAAGCAGTTTTACCTTTGGAGTTAGAAATCCCACTAGTAAATTTTAGCTTGTTTTTCAACAAGGTTTAGTCGATTATTAGATGCCTATTGGTTGGTTAATCGACCATTACGGTCATCAAATTTTTTTTTGTCGAAAATACCACACTTCAAATCTCCGTCGCAATTGCGACGTCCACGGTAGTTGAACTATCGATGAAAGAATTGCTTCAACCTGGAAGAATTATTGGTTATAGCCTTATCCCTGCGACCAAATGTACGTCAAAATTGTGACATAAAATCATCAAAATAATCATTGAATGTATAGCTTTCTTTTCAATATTTCTATTCTTTGTTGGTCGAAATATCGACATAAAATTTAATTTTTTAATATATATATATATATAATCAAATTAAGCACAACAATATTATGTCGCTGTTGTTTACTGTTTACAAAAAGTCACACATTTTTGGAGACAATGTAATTGTATACCTAGACGATGCAGAGCAACTCCTGCACCTCTGACAAATGTATTCAACTTGGAATCAGAGGTGCATAAGTTGCTTTGCATCGCTTGGGTATAAAACTCAATTACGTTGTCTCAAAAAAATTGTGACCATGATGCCTACAATTATGTTTCTCAGCTATTGTGAAATCTACATTTATGTTTCTCAGTTGTCGTGTTTATGTGCATGTTTTTTATGTGTTTTAGATAGTAAGTCTAATTTAATTTGTCTGTGGACTAAGACCTTAAATTATTGAGCTTCTCTTTGTTTCGAGAAGAGTATAACATTCTCTACTTAACAGGGCCAACCACGTGAAGGTGGAAGCTCATCTGGCCCCTCCTAGGAGCCTCTTATGACCCTTTATGACATTTTAAGACCTCTAAGATGTATTCTTAGGGATTGTAAATGGTCGTAAAGGGTCATAAGGGGTCCTGGGATACAACAGCTAAGAAACATAATTGTAGGCATCATGGTCACATCTTTTTGGAGGTACAATGTAAATGAGTTGTATACCCAAGCGATGGAATGCAACTTCTACACCTTCGATTCCAAATTGACACTGTGGGATTCAAAGACCATAGATAAGGAATAAATTAAGAGAGTGGAGGAGGGCCATAATGATAAAAATAATATAGGACAAACCTCAAGTTAAATGAGGCAACTGCAAACATTTTAATAGATTTTTATTATTAAATAATGAAATTTTCATATACTAGTGTTCTAAGCCCCCTCATTACATGATTTATTATTGTAAGTCCCCTCTAACTTACACATCTAGAAAATGAAACTACAACCTATTGAGATTGAGACAAACCTTATAGAACAACAACAACTAGGAAGGATTGATTTCCAACATCTGTTGAATACATCTATTGGAGGACCTCATATTCATGAGCCACACCTTGTATTCATGAGCTACAAATGTATTCAAGAGATTATTCAACAGATGTTGGCAAGCGATCATTCCTAGCTGCTGTTGTTCTATAAGGTTTGTCTCAATCCCAATAGGTTGTAGTTTCATTTTCTAGATGCGTAAGTTAGAGGGGGCTTACAATAATAAATCATGTAATGAGGGGGCTTAGAACACTAGTATATGCAAATCTCATTATTTAATAATAAAAATCTATTAAAATGTTTGCAGTTGCCTCATTTAACTTGAGGTTTGTCCTGTATTATTTTTGTCATTATGGCCCTCCTCTGCTCTCTAAATTTATTCCTTATCTATGGTCTTTGAATCCCGCAGTGTCAATTTGGAATCGAAGGTGCAGAAGTTGCACTCCATCACTTGGGTATACAACTCAATTAAATTGTACCTCCAAAAAGATGTGACCATGATGCCTACAATTATGTTTCTCAGCTGTTGTGAAATCTGCATTTATGTTTCTCAGCTATTGTGAAATCTACATTTACATTTCTCAGTTGTTGTGAAATCTGCATTTATGTTTCATACCATGCTATGCTCAAACTTCAACGAGACTTCATACCATGTAGCATTCGTAGATTATGTTTAATGCGTTATTTATGCTTGTATTGGTGGGAAAACTCTTGAAAACATGCAAAAGAGATTTCATTCAACCATGTTTTTTACATGACACATGTAGTTTACCTCCAACATAAATCAATGTTGCGTACAAATCTGTGGATGCTGCATGGTATGAAGCCTCACTCAAGCTTGAAAATGATAGTCAATCCATAGTCAAGGTCAAGGAACAAATGGAATAACCAAGAAAACACTATATGTTAAATCATGTGATTGATAGCAGATTGGTGCTCACCTGAGCCATAAACATGAAGAATTATTCTAAAAAAATATGTAAACCATATATATGCGCACTTGAGGCAAAGAGAAGTGATGTCATATCAATATTAAAATATTAGTTACAATATGAAAATACTAAACTAACTAATTCCTGAGTTCATCTCTGCATATGGTCGCAACAAAGATATGCGATTACAATACAGAGAAGGCATCGTAAAAATATAATTTCAGAATTTGCCCTAGCCTGACACATTTTTCACTCAAATCCTTCATTGTGGATAAGTGGAGATGGGTGGATAGATGCAGATGAGTTGTCATCGACCCAACCAAAGTATCTGCAACCATTATTTCCCTGTGATACCCAGTCTACATTAGTTCTTATATTATAATGAATAGTATTTACATTAGAAACTTTAAATATATACACATTAGCAACCTTTTTTCTATTTGGGCAGCACCAAAATTATCGTCCAGGGTTGTTTGGTGTCTGTGAAGTCTTCAACACACACTGCCCACCACCACATTGGTAGTTTGGCACATTGACAGGAGTCATCGAGCCTATATCAATAATGCACTGCACCATCGTTACTACATTTATTATTTTTATATGAAATACACCAAGGAGTACCATCATAAATATTAACCATTTACAATAATGAAAAGTAAACCTAAATCAAATAGCTCATTTTTTTATCAGCATGTGTAGTCTCTGTGTATATGAAAAATGAAAGAAATATGAAGTTGAAATAAAATAGTAAACAAAATAGTATTCCACATAGAGTGAATGAAATATACCATCAAAAGAAGGTGACAAAATCTTGTCACGAAGCACAGACATAGGAAATAAAAAAGGGATAAAAGACAAGAAATAAGAAAAATCATTACGACTATAGAAAAATCATTTATACTATAATAAAAAAAAAAGAAACACTCTTTGTCAACAATTTTCAAAATCAATAGGACTATAGAAAAATAATTAATACTATACAAAATCAAATTTTAGAAATGGACGGTTCTGATGCTTTGCCATTACAACAATTGAGCATTCATCATTTGGTATTGTGTATTCCATTTAAGTATGTCAACAATGTTCAAAATCCTGTCACCAAGCACAGACAAGAAATAATAAAAATCATTAGGACTATAGAAAAATCAAGTTCTAGAAATGGACGGTTCTGATATTGCTTTGCCATTACAACAATTGAGCATTCATCATTTGGTACTTCTTGGTGTATTCCATTTAAGTTTTTCAGTTGCCGTGTTTATGTGCATGCTCTTTATGTGTTTGGCTTCTCTCCCTCACAAGGGATACATTGATAGGTAATTGATTTGGAAGCATAATGATTTGACAGTCTTTTTTTAGGATAGGCATAATCATCTCGCCAACCTTAATTAGCAACATTTGTGATATATGTCAAGTACTTATAATCAGTATGCCCAACAAACAGAGACTTAGTAGTAAAAGCATGTCCTTTGGTTTACTAGTTTAATCTGGTTTAAGAATGGTTTGTTTCATGTTTGAATGTACCATTGAATGAAGCTTGGCTATATTAAGTACAATCTTAAGACTCGTGACTCTTCAAATTCTCTTGTTTCCTCCAGACCTCCAAACATGTGTACTTTGAGTAGCCCTCCAACAAATGGACTTCTGATGATTTTCACAATAGTATATGTGTAGGAGGACTACTCAAAGTACTGCTTAGGCAGGTGATATAGGTTGGTATGGGCAGCAAGCATACAAACATGGATTGACTAGGACAATGCCGAATAGTCCTAGAAATGCAGACTTTTGGGATTTGAACTATGTTCAAATAGGTACAGTCAAGTGTCCTATTGAAGGGAAACCAGTAAATAACCATGTTCAGATGTGGACAGACAGTGCCCCTGATAAGAATCACTTTACCTAAAGATTGTGCCATGTTCATAATTTCTGAGCTGTGTCCATTTGATTAATTCTCCAAATTTTGGGTGCACTCCTTGCATTGGTTGACATTTTCCTAATTATAGGGTTTGAATTTCACAATAGAAGGAAATCAATACTAAGATGAAATTTTGGTATGTAGGATCTGCATTGCCTATATACATTTGTGACCAAAGATATGGACTGATCTACAGTGCCTCCAAAGCTTCTACTCAAAATAATCTTCTCACCACTCGTGACTCTTCAAATTCTCTTGTTTCCTTCAGACCTCCAAACATGTGTACTATGAATTACCCTCCAACAAATGGACTTGTGATGATTTTCACAATAGTACATGTGTTGGAGGAAAGTTCACAGTACTTCTTAGGTAAATCTGAATGCTAATTAAAAACTATAATATGTATGAGAAGGACAATTCATGATGGCTACTCTAATACATATATTGTTCACAAAGGCAAAGAGAAATTTCAATTAATACCACTGACTTGAAGGGATAAAAAAAAGATAATAAGAGAGGCTATGCATTTGGAAAAAGGGTTTTACCGTCACGACTTCATGTTGTGTGCATCTAGAATGGATATTTAACTAACAAATTCTAGCAAATCCAATTGAGTCATATTTGTTTATCATGTGACATTCTTTCTTACAAAGAATTATTTGTTTTTCTCAGGGATGCCCTCATATGGATGAGGTGTGTATCCTTGATCACAACCTCTTCCTTGCTTGATAGTGTATGTCTACTATAAACAAATCCCTTAGAAAAATTTAAAGATAAGAAGAAACTAAAATAGAAATCTGTGGGTGAGCCAATAGAACAAGGGCCGCAAGCGTAAAAGTTCCTGCCTTATATAATGTGTTTGGGGTAAGCTATGGTGAAATGAGAATATGGTTAAGTAGCATAGATTTTATGAAGATGTCTTTTGGTAGGGTGAAATTTTTTGACTATTGTACATCATAAAGATTGCATTGAATTCAAGTACTTTCTAAGTTATGTTCTCTAATATCCTGGGTAAGTCTACAAACATATTAACTCTCATAAAGATAAAAGATTGTGAGGATAATGACAAAATATCTAGTTAGCAACTTTTGTACTGTACCTGAACCTCACCTTGCCAACACAGTTAGAAATCCATGGGTAGTGGTGATCAAATTTCTCAACACAATGGTTGCAAGAAGAGCAATGCTTGGAACGTATAGGCCTGATCTGAAGAAATCAGCAAATAAAAACTAACATGCAAAATGTTAAATTGGATGACATTTTATTATAGAGATAAATGTGTTGTCTAGATTACTACATTTCAAATTTAGTCTCTCAAGGATTTTTTTGCTAATTAGTATGCATCTAGATCAAAAAGCATAGAGTACACACCAGTATCTTGCATAAGTGAAAGATGAAATGTAGATTTCATGTAAAGAATAGCATAATTCTTTGGACATTCAAAGGTGTGTTTCAGACATAAAAAAAGAGTAAATTGTTGAAGGAAGTAATAAGGAATGACAAATGTTAAAGAAAGAGAAGTAGTTTTCATTAAATTGTTCATAGGGAGATACATCTTTTGTTTTGCGAAAATAAAATCTCTACTATTTTGAGGAGGGTTTCTAAGAGTTTTGAATTCTTAGATATCTGGCAGTCATGGTAAGTGACAAAAGCACTCTTGTGAAGAACAGTGACAGTCATTGTAAAAGAGAAGAGCGGGAAATGATACTATGTAGAACACATGATCCACCACATTCAAAGTAACTTCCAAGAATGTATGTCAAAGCAAATAGTAGACATAGATGATAAAGAAGAGAATGGCATTGTCTACAAAAGTAGAGAGAAAAGGCCAAAATTCAAAGATGACTATTAGAGGAGACATAGCTAAATGGGAGGGCATTCAACATGCATCAAAAGCAGTGGTATACACTGCAAATGGAAAAGACAATGTTGATGAAGTTGGAATGACACTTTTAGAGTGTCATAGAGTTCCTCATGATAGTGAGCACAAAAGATGATCAGTCATGTGAAGGAATAGTAAGAACGAAAGAAAAAAACGCATCCAAGAGTCTTGAGAAGTGACTATCAAAAGGATGTCAATAAATGGTGATCAAATTTGTAAGCAAAGATTAGTCCCAATGACAAACAACACTTTTGAGTTCTTAGTTATAGACAAGGTTGACCGTCAAATAGGCTTAATGAGGTGACACTAAGTGTAACAATTCATGATTTAAAAAGATGCCAAAACAATGTGGATAAGAAATGTTTAAAGAAAGTTCTTCTTCAATGCTTATCCACTATCACAGTGGTACAAAGACACTCTTATAATAGTCATCAAGAGATAATAGAGGTCATGCATGTATGATTGCAAAGCACAATGAATAAAGAACATGTACTGTTATGAAGGCTCATAGCCACAGTAAGGAATGATGTCATAAAAATCAAAAGAGGGATAGCTTCTAAAAGGCAGTGATATTCAAAGATATAAGTCATGAAAGGACCTCACTATGATGGATAAGAGAATAGGACAACACTGTGATTGAGTCTCAGTGAAAGAGATCATCTAATAACTAGTAGCAGTAGTCAAGATGTGCTCAAGATGTGAAATCAGTAACTATGAGGAGAAGCAATGTTATATCCACTATTATAAACTATGGGTAAGGCTTAGAAATAATGATTTTGGACTCCAGAAAATATTACAGCTTGAACTGTAAAAATATAGACAAAATCCTTAGAAATCCCTTAAGGGAACATTATAAAAGTACCCGAGCATTGAAATTTGATAGCTATATTACATATTCCTAACACGAGACATTACAAAAACCCTTTAATTCGGTCATTGCTAGTGTAGAACACAATGTATGGATTCTTCGTGCATATAATCATTGAACTAGAGACCAAAATAGGGTTTGGAGATATGGATGTCAATGTAGTACAAAGAGATGAATAAAATACATTCGATATTTTCATATGATTTCCCTCTGTGACTATTTGGTTTTTTTGAATGTTTCCATTTACTGATTTGCAATTTATTTTGTTTAGACTTGCTTGTTCGTTATTACAATCTACTACCCAAATGGTTTTCGGGAATGAGCATGTTCTTTAATATGCAAACAGTGGTGGAACTCAATAGAGGAGAATTAATGTTTTAATGTGTTGTATTTCTATTCTTGTATGAGTTCATGTTGATTGTAGATTGATCCACTCACGGATTTGGGAAGTGTATTCGAAGATAGTAAGAACCATTATGTTATGTATTCAGATGAGTTTAACAAAACGTCTTATATTGGAATCAATTTTGAGTTTACAGATTTTGTAGAGTCATTTTCTAAATTTGCTATGCAGTTTGGACCGGGTCCAGGAAGACGCGCAAGGCACAAACAAATAGTGACTACAAATTTTTGAACCCTAGAAATGCTAAAAATTGAATAATTTTGGTGGAGTGATCAATTATTTTGATGCACTATGAATTGTAGTAGTTGTTAGTCTCATTGATATCATAGTTCCCTGAATTTGGAGGTATTCTAAGACTAAGGAATTTTTTAGAATTAGTTGAAACCACTATTCACAGTTTAAAGTGACATTCTCAATCGGTTGTGTAGTAGATTGGGCCTATTAAGCTTTAGTTGAGTGGTCTCATAAAAAGCTAAAGTAATATCCACCATAATTATCATTGAGTGGTCTCATAAAAAGCTAAAGTAATATTTATCCATATGGAAGTCACCAACATAAACAATAAAAATAATTAAGGAATAAAATTGAAGTTAATAGATATCACAAATATACAAGATAAATTTAGGAGAGATATTTTCCATCAATCAAAAAAATGATCTAATACATAAAAATATTTTGCAAGAAAGTGACATGGAGAACATGATCCAAATGATACAACAACAACTATAGAGACAAATCGATTCAATATCAACAATATGGATAAGAAACAAGTAATAATGGTAAAATATTAAGAAACAAATAAAAGTGAAATATGAATAAGAAAATATAATCCAACTATGATTGAAAGTGGAGAAATGGTTTATTGGATATAGACCAACATATTAAGAAATTAGAGGATGCTTGTAGTAAGATATTTGAATTATAAATTAGTACCAAATTAGTTTGGAATACATTGTCAAGAACTATAAAATGGATTAACCAATAGTCACTAGAAGATCAATGCAATAGAAAATAATATCTTTGTGTGTGTGTGTAATAATAATAATAATTGTCCATAAATGTGTATAATTTTTTGAATCTTTAGGTTATGAATATGTTATTTACACACTATTCTCATTGCATCACTCTAGGGTTAATTTCTTTAACATAAATAATCTATACCTTAGGATTATGTTTTCCTATCAAAAAGTACCCTACAAATATCTTAAGACCCTCTTAACTATACCAAAGTGATTTAGGATTAGTCATGAATTAAATGAGAGCTTGCACTACTTGGACAACACATTATATTTCATACACCATAGTGTACATCAAAATTATAATAGCTCTTACATTAGTTACTAAATCCATGTCCTCTGTTTGGATAGGTGTAGATGAGCACTAATTTATAGATAGCTTTATCCCATTAAAATCACCATTTGGTGTTCAAGGATATCGGAGATTAAAGAAGACTGGCAGTCCATTATGAAACTAGGTATTATATATTATACATCCTTGGTGTTTACATTAAGAATGGATTGATTCATAGATATACAAGACAACCCTTCATTATTGCAATTGATTCTAATATTAGACAAGAATATTCAATTCGTTAAAATATTAATTAGTAAGAAGTGGGGAAAACTTAGAATAATATCATAGTAGATATTACCAATTCAAATTCTAATGGAGATTTTTAGAAAAAATCGAACAAGGTTCTACTTAGAAACCATGAACATACCGCTATGATGAGGCCTATTTGAACAAAGATGAATATTACACCCATAAAAGTACCCATACATGCAAGAAAATCCACCTTATCTACCTTCCATATGAAATAAGCCACAGGGAAGTCAATGAGACCCGCAAGGCTTTTTATGAGACCACTCAATGATAATTTTGGTGGAGTGATCAATTATTTTGATGCACTATGAAATAAGATTAAATCAGGGAACTATCCTATCCACCAATTATCCTGATGTAGAGTGCTGGCAACTAAAGCTTAATGGGCCCAATCTACTACACAACTGATTGAGAATGTCACTTTAAACTGTGAACAGTGGTTTCAACTAATTCTGACAAATTCCTTAGTCTTCGAATACCTCCAAATTCAGGGAACTATCCTATCCACCAATTGCCTTCTAAGAAACTCTGTTATTCCCTATTGCCAATACTAATAGCACACTACTAATTAGCAATCCTTTACTTCTAGCAGATCTCAACTTGTTGGTGTTTGTTGGTTATGGTCTCACAAATTTGTAAAACAATTCCAACTTATTAACATAGAATACTTTGATAATACTCCTCAGTTATCTTTTATGTTTTGGTCTCAATCTTCTACAATCACCACTTCACAGTCCAAATAGTGAGTGACCGATTCTATCTCGGTAACTTCAAACTAGTTCAACACAAACCCTAGGTGATCAAGCTAGATTCAAATTTAATGGATTAGTTTGAAGTTGGGTGTTTGGAATAGTCATGGATGATTGGGAAAGTTTCTGTGGCCTTCTAATGTCTTGGCATGGTTGACTCCTTGACCTCTATCCACCACTGACTGTAGCTTTTTGTTCCTTGTTTCTCCCACTGGATAAACATGATAAACTTGAAGCCTAGGGCATCAAACTTGAAGTGGTTCGACAACCTCCACAGCTCTGAGTGTTGGATAAATTAAAGCATATTTCCCTAATTTGATTTTCATCCAGCAACATGGACAATCCAATGGTGAAAATACAAACTAGGTTGAAACAAATTAAATGAATTCGGGAGGACAGTGCACATCAATGGACTGATAGTGGATGTTAATTCATCTAACAATTTAAATGAATGACAAATATCGAGGATGCATCAAAAAGAATTTCACCATGAAGATGTATAAATGAATTTATAGGGTTAATAAGCTATTTGTTCATCATAAGAACGATAGTGCCAAAAATAGAACAAGACAAGACAAAAGGAACATACTCCGAATTGTGAATCTTTTGTATTCCAAATAGTGCTTCCCCAACATCTAGGTTAAGGTAAGGAAATGAAAATTACATTGCAGACAGGCGGTCCTCCTTCGCGTGTTGCCCTTGATCAAATTCTCCGTGTGTGGAATAATGAAATGAGAAATGAAACCTTTTTTTAATTTATTACGCCTATGTTGGTCAAACTTTTGACCTCCACGGTATTGGTCAAAATTGCGAGCAACACGGCTATGGATTAAAAAAATCAAAGCTTTCCTTCTATAATCCAACCAAATAAAACCTTTTTATTTGTTGGTCAAATTGTTTGGTCAAAAAATAAGGTCAAATGTACTAGTGTCCCATCTTTAAGGATTGTTGAGTGAAGAAGACTATATGGTTGCTAGATTGCAAGAATTGGAGCTACTAGATGAAAGAAAACAACAAGCTTTTGACCATTTAAAAGTGTATCAAAATCAAATGTCAAGGACCTATAACAAGCACATCAAACCAAGGACATTCCAAATAGGTGTTCTAGTCTTAAGAGAAAACCCTAAAAATCAAGTAGAAAGAGAGAAGAAAGGGAAATGGGAAGCAAACTGGTTAGGACCTTTTGTGATCACCTCTTCTTTTGGAACGTACACCTACAAACTAGCTGATTGTGAGGGAGAAGAGTTGAAAGAGCCCATCAATAATATACACATGAAGAGATTTTACACATGAAGTAGATGAAAGGGTATAAAGAAAAAGAGTATCAAAAAATTAGATGAGAGAGCATCATATTTATTGTACATAGTCAAAAGAGATATTGAAAAATCTAAAAACATTGAAAAATAGAAAGAAAAGAAAGAAATTAGAAATGTAGAAAAGATAAAAAATAGTAGAAAATTGAGCATGAAGAAATCCAAAAATATTCAGAAATGATCCTCAAAAAGATGTTGTCTTGGTGAAAACCTAGCTATATCATTTTAAATGGAAGCACTTCCATGTTAAGAACATTTAGCCCTCCAAGTAAGTGGTCTAGGGTCATGTCAAGTGCCTTGAATAGGTCTTTGCATGGATCTAGCTTTTTCCCCCTATTCTGCTTCTCTCTCCAGCTATTTCCAACCTTTTTCTGGCACCCGATCCTAAGAATTTGAGATCTATGACCTCAAGGTCAAGGTCGACCTCGACCCTGACCTAGGGAAAAGTTGACCTCGATCCTAACCTAGGCCAGAGTTGACCTCGACCCTGACCCTGGGTCCAATTTTTAAGTTTTAGAGGTTTCAGGATATCGGGCTTTGAAAAGTTTTATTTTCCCACTTTTGGGTTGACTGTTTCAGATTTCAGAATGGTAAACTCTTAAATTGCATTTAATCTAGGTCCATTTCTAGGGCTTGTTTAATTTGGATTTAATTCTCCAATGTCGACCTCTCTAGAAGTTTGTGCCCTAGATCACTATAAAAGGAAACCTTCCTCTCTCATTTTCACATCCATTTTTCATGAGCAAGCATCCACTCACCATTAAATTCAAGCAATTGAAATCAAGAAATCAAGAAGCAAGCAAGCATTCATCCACCTTCAAGTATTCAAGATCTAATTCATCAAGGAGATCCATTAGTAGCCATTGAAGGATTCAAGCTCTATGGAGCCCTCTTGTTGAAGATTTATCCATCCATGTCCATCCAAGCCTCTTCCTAATCCAAGATCCATTCAAGATTGGTGTTGAAGATCTAATGCCATTGATTTGAGGCATCCTACATACAATTCTACATTCATTTGAAGCATCCTTACTTGTGGATTCGAGGATTTCAACATAAGCAAGGTGAATAGTTCCATTTACTTTGTTTATATATTGTAATTTCAATTACATTTCAAGGTTGATTCCAAACTGGGGTTTGACCAAGGCAAACCCCCTATCCAAACAACAAAAACCATTTTTCTTGTAGGTATAGGTACAAGACAGTGAATTGCAGTTCAGATCTGGATACCCTTTTCGGTGAACTTTCAAGATCCGCGAATAGAATTTTCATCGGAGCTGTTTCAGGTCAAGGTCGACCTTCAGTGGTGGGTAAGATTGTGCCTCAGGGTAAGATTGTACCCTGCTATTTGGGTCAAGGTTGACCTCCCTCATAATTGAAATTTTTTTTTGGGTTTTCTTTGTCTCGACATTTCCAGTTCCCAGCAGGTTGCAAAATCTCTCGAAATTGTGCACAGACATCAGAAATCAGCATTTTCCAAATTTACCCTATTTTGAGGTTAGTATTTGTCTTCTATTCATCTAAGTTTTCAAGCATATACTTTTCATAAAAAATTATAAGATCTTCTCCTTTCATCATATTCTCCATAGTTTGATTCATTTGTGTATTGATCACTTCTTTGTGATTAATCAATTTGGATCTCTCCTTTTGAGAATTTGGATTGGGGATAGATCCTATATTCCTCACATAGATATAATAATATTTTATAAAGGATAAAGATAGATCCAACATATTTTTATCCTTTACATTTTGGTGAACCTGACACACTTACCCCCTTTTCTTTTGTGGAGTTAGATGCCCTATTGTGTTTGCGGTGTTAGATTTCCTTTGTATTATCTTTTTGGTGTTAGATTTGCCTTTTATGTTAAATCTTGCATGCTCATAAAATTAGATTTCTTGAAAAAATACAATTTTTTTTTTACAAAATCTCTTTAAAATACAAAAATATTCATTTGTTCATGTTTTATGTTTTCCTAGTTTAGTTCATTTGTGTTGCATTGGTATATGAGCTTTACTACCTCTAGTCCTACTTATAATATTCTGGTTAGATGAAGTCGTAGACTCATGGGTGCCTTTGATCCTGAATCTTCCTCTCCTTTCCTTAGGATCCCAGATGACAATTTGATTATTCATGATTCCAATCCTATTATGGAGCGAAACTCTTCTCAGTCATCTCATGATGAGGATAATGCTTTAAGATTTCCTCTTGAAAAAGTCCAAAAACTTTCAACTGAACTTGATAAAATAGGTAATTGGCTTATTCAAGAAAACCATAATCAAGATTCTATTCAAGCTATAGAGGTTCTTAAGAAAGTTCTTCATGATAATGATCAAGGTGTTAATCTTCTTTGTGGTATTACTCATCTTGTGCATTCAAATGTTAAACCTTTAGCTCAAGAAGCTCAATATTTAGGGTTGATTCTATTGAACTACAACTGATTTGGAATATGATTGAAGAATCTATGATTAAAGATCACCAAGGAGTTGCTGATTAGATATGTAATATGATTAAATTAGTATTATGTTGTCATTGATGTCAACTAGTTTGATAGTACTTATCTTATAAGTTACTATACTGAGACATCTAAAGAAAGGTGAAAGAGATGAAGAACAAAGAAATCTACATGAGGAGAGATGTACATGACAGATGAGGATAAGGAACACATTGAGTAACTTGTTGACGAGTCTATGACTTGATGATATTGACTTTATTATGCTGCATTCATCTATGATGAAGTATAGAGTTGAAAGACACAAAGCAATGTTGTCGGTAAATGAAGCATTTCTAGTATACACCGATGGAGTGTAGTGTATACTGATCACAGTATTAACCGAGCAGTGTTCACCGATGCATTTCTTTGTTAACCGAGTGGAACAGAATGAACTAAATGGTTATTTTAGCCGATAAGATTGATGAGCTGGCAAGAGTATAACATCGAGGTAACATATAATGTTTGTTACACAGATCGACAGATGATGAAATTTAGGGAAGATCTAATAAAGAAGATTGAAATGTGTTATAGACACAAGTACCAAGAAAGTTTAAAGCAGAAAAATCTATGAATGTGCTTAAGCGGCAAAATCTGATGGTGGAAAAGAAAATGATTTACTCGTCTATATAAGAGAACATAATTTCTTTATGAAAAATGTCGGAAGAAGAAGAAACTGCAGGAATATCGTGTGAACAAGGTTTTCATGCATTCTAATCATACTGGTTAAGTAAGAACCGAGCTGTAGGACAATTATCGAGCTACAGAGAGCAATTACCAATGGACAGTAAATTGATACAGTATTAAATCTGAAGTGAAATATTGATCAGAAGGATTTGTATGGACTAAATATTGATCTGTAATCTGCAATTGAAGTTGTATTAAGGAAGGTCATTTACTGTTACATATTTAACCATTGTATACAGTCAAAATCTCTTAACTGAGTGGACTCTGAAAGTCTTATGATGTATCATTCATAGAATGAACATTTTTATCCTGTCAACCCCATAGTGAATGCCGGTTGGACGATAACTTCTAGTCTAAAATCCTCTAACAAGGTCACACCTGATAGTGTGTTTGTAAACCTTTAACAGGGTTGGGTCTTAACCGACCTCACTTCAGAAGAGTGAACAATTTTGGGTTGCCGGTCCCAGGTGGTTTTTCCCTTTATAGGGTTTCCATGTTAAATATCTATTGTTATGTGTTGATTGTGATATTTGTTTGTTATCATTCTTTACATGTTACATGTTAGATTAGATTGGTAAACTGTTATGATATTAGACTATTAATTGGTAAAAGCACAGATAGTGAAAGTTTTATTGTTTACCGACGAGAAAAAATTGAAGAAATAGTTTTGAATTATACATTTTGGTTTGGGACACTGGATAACTGAGTCACCCCCCTCTTAGTTATTCTAACAGATTCCTCCGTTTACTACTGTTGAACCTTCTTATGTTCCTTTATCTAGTATTCCTACCTATACTCTTTCTTTGGTGACTGCGATGGTTCCCTCTATTCCTATGAGTGTTCCTCTTGTCCCTTCCTATATCACAACCTTCTTACCATAATGTTCCTTTTACTTATCCCAATCCTCTTCCAACTATGGTTCCAAGTGTTCCTCCAGTTGTGTCTTCCATTCCTGCAGCTTCATACACTTTACCTAGTGTTTCTAATTTTTCTATGCCACCTATTTCTTCTAATGATTCAATAATCATTAGTTTGGCTCAAACTGTGTCATCTTTACAACAACTTGTATCCTTGACTTAAAACAAGTTCAGTATTCCTACATGTGACATGGGAAGTCCTTTATCGCTAGACATCATTCGTACTTTCGTTCCTCAGTAAGTCGATATGCCTCATCTTGAGAATTATAATGGCAAGGGAGACCTTGTTTATCATGTTAAAATATTTCAAATCCTTTGTAGTGATTATGCTCATGACCATAGGATTTTAGCCAAGTTGTTTGCTAGAACTTTTTGTGACAAGGCCTTACAATGGTATTGTTCTTTGCCTCCTTATTCTATTAGCTCATTTCCAAAACTTGCTAATGCTTTTATTCAACAATTTCAAAATAACATTGGCCCACGAGTATCTTTGATTGATTTGATGCATTGTAAACAAAGTGCTAAGGAAAAATTGACTGAATTTATTGGTAGATTTAAGCATTTACATGCTCAAATTTCCTATCATGTTCCTGATATTGATATTCAATGTATGTTTATTTCAAATTTGCAAAAGGATATTAGAGATAAGATTCTGCTTACTGAATTTACCTCTTTTCAACAACTTTGTGCAGCGCTTCATCATTATCAATTACAAGTGAGTCAATTTGAGAGCAACACTCCAATGGCTCATGTTCCAGTTGATAAGAGTGATGCTGCTCCTAATCCAAAAAAAATTCAAAAATTCAACAACTATGTCAAGATAAACAAACAAGCGAATGTAGTTGCTGATCAAGTTGTTGTTGCATTTCACAATGCCACTTCTACATCCACTGCTTTTTGATTAAATCATATGTTTTCTCCTCTTTCTAAATCTTTACATTCTATTATGAATAGGTTGTTAACTACTAATATGATTACTTTACCTCCTATTTGACCTCTTTTACCTGCTACAATAGCATCCAAATCCTTTGATCCTAAAGATTTTTGTTAATATCATCATCAGAATGGTCATGATACTAAGAAGTGTTATTCTTTAAAACATAAGGTTCGAGACTTAATCGACTCTAATGCCTTATTTATTGATAATCTTGATGGTAGTGGGAACAAATCTGTCTCTCCTTCTAGTCAAAATCTTCAAATCTATATGAATCCTTTACCTACACATGATACTAATACCATTGCTCAACCATCTTCTATGGATATTATTTATGATTCAAAGATGAATGATCTTAATCACATTGTTAATCAAGTGGAGCATGTTGTTCAATCTATATCTCCACCTCAACATCAACCTCAACTTCAATCTCAAGTTCCATCTCAACCTCAACCAAAACCATAGCCTAAATTGAAAACTTGATGCAGGGGCATCCAAGGTTAAGGTAGGGCATTTTGTGTCCTCGATGAAACTACATGGGGTGTTAGTATTTTCACCAGTGTTACTCGGTTGCAACCTTGACCAACGGTCTTGGTCATTGAAGAAAGCTTAGTCACTGAAGGAACTCAATAGTCTATGGCGCTCGGTGAAAGTGTTACTCAGTCATGCCTGCAGTGCTCGGTCGACACTGGTGCTTAGTGATGTCTGGCTTGCTCGGTTAATTCACTGTTGCTTGGTAGTTCCGGTTTACCGACTGGAGTTTTTGTGTGATTTTTTGAGTTGACTTGGTGAATTTATTGTTGGTAGCCATTGTTATGGGCCGACATGCTGAATTAAATGTTTGTATACATTTGTAAGCTTACTTGTATGGCATTTAATTATTTGTTTTGTGGAGTTAAGGGTTTCATCTTTCTGACTTGTGGCTGATGACTAGTATTTAAGGAGTGTTTGGGTAGATGTTTGAAAAGAGGGAACTTGGTAGATCAGGAAGGACCAGAGAAGTTCATGACTTGAAAACTTAGTGAGTTAGATCTGAGGTTCTGAAGCTGAAGTTGGCAAAGTTGTGGAAAAGTTCTTAGATGATCTTGCAGATCAAATTCTAATCTGATAATTTTTTGTAGCAGAGCTAAGGGTTTGCATACTTGGGAACAAGGAGATTTTTTGGAGGCTTGCGAGCTCAAGTTTAGATCTACCTTAGGGTTTCCATCAGCTTATGATTGTCTTTAGAGCTGAACTAGCTAATTTTGTATTGGATCTAGTTGTGGATCTTGTAGAATTGTTTTCTGATTATAATTGGACCTAACTTGGAAGGCCTTATAGCCAAGCATGTTAATGAAAATCAGTGTTAAACAATTACTTTTTGTTGCATTGTTGAGTAATCCACTATGTAATTCTATTGGCTGCAAGGTTTGGACTGTCCTTAATTGGATCCACCATCCTTGACTGCATCAAAACTCCACCTAAACCTCGACAACAACCTAAGAATAAAAGACCTTGGGAACTTTTGATTACCTTTGATGATTCTGAGACTATTAAGGCTCCTGATGGTCCCCTTTACATTTATGCTAGGATTTCTCAGATACCCACTCATGGTTGTCTTGTTGATCCTACGTCCTTAGTTAATGCTATTACTGAAGAAAATATTTTTATGAAAAACTTGCAACATGATTCTTATAATACATCTGATGTGTGGATTCAAACTTGTAATGGTTTTTTGTATCCACCATTTGGTTCTATTAACTTACCGGTTGAATTTTGTGGTAAAATTGTGAACACTACCTTTGTTATTGTTCCTACTTCTGATCAATTTCAAGTTAAGCTTGGTTTGCCTTGGTTGAATGCCATGCATGTTGTTGCTTCACCTATCCATAAATGCCTTAAATTCATTCATGATGACAAAGTGAAGATGATTAACCATAGTTTATATCAACCTTCTAGGCCCAGGGATCGTGCTACCCTTGAATTCTTGTGGCCTTCATTACCTAATTCATGTCCTTCTCGACCTGATAATCTTTTTCACTCATATCAAGCCTATAAGCATTGTAAAATTCTTGAGTTAAGCATGCCTCCAATGGATCTTAATCATGGTCTTTTGCCTACACCTTCCACACCTCCTTTATCCATGGCTTCTAGTTCTGTTAATCAAGCTCCTACTATTTCTTGTCAGTCTATTGATAATCCTACTAATCCTCCTATAGAACCTGTGAAGGATCCGTTAATTGCTCCTCCTAGTTCTCAACATATTTCAAGTAAGACAAAATGTAATCGATCTGCTAATGAATTTTGTAAGAAGTGTTGTGCTCAAGCTAAAACTCATAATTTTGTTCTTCAAAAATATTTACCTTATTTTGATAAACCTATGCATGATGTGTTAGAAGAATTTGTTGCTAATAATGATGTTAAAATGCAAGATTATGATGATCCTATTCGTATCTTAGATCCTATTTTGATTAATCTAGATTAAGAAGATACTCTTTATGATGTTAATGATGAATATGAGACTATTGACATTGACATTGATTTACCTAATATGCTTTCATCACAATTGACACTTACACCTAGTATCGAACATTATGATTCTCAAGAGGATCTTTGTTTGGAACGAGCTATCATTCCTACTATGTTGGATATAGTCCCTCTTGCGAGTTACCCACCTTCCCTAAATGATATAGAATGAGATGGGGAGAGTAGGAGACACACTTGATTAGTTTTTCCTTTATGGTAGCTTTGTTGTGTGTTTTCCTATAGTATTGTGCTTCTCTCGCGATGTGTTTGCTAAATGTTGTTAGATTCTTTTATACGATCCTTGTTACTTTGTTGGTACAAGGTGATAAAGGAATCAAACATGCTGTACAATTCCTCTATATGTATCTCTATTCTTCATATGTTGTTTCATGTTATGTTGTACTTGTGCTATTGTTCATAAATGTTTCCTTGTGTAGTCTGCTTGGATCTGTGACTTGGTAGCACTAATTCTTTTTGGTCTCCATGTCATGGTCTGAAAAGATTCTTCTTCGTATCTCTTATGTGATCTTTCCTCCATTGTGATTGTAGTTCTACTTTCTTTGGGGAATGATATCAATTCATTTGCAATAATATCACATATATATAATCTTATGATCATAATGACCCCATGGTAGGTAGATCCCTTTTGTGTTCTCTGTATGTTTATGTGGTATTTCCCTTGATTTGTCTTCATTTGGGGGCATCTTGTAGTGGAAACATAATCAATGGAGTTGTTTATGTTTTCGTTAAAGTCATTGCTCCTGTTAAAGTGTTATCAATGACTTTAACATGGGGGCATACACTCTGCTCACCTATTGCACACATGCACTTTTTAATATACATATATTATTTTTCAAGATACTTTTCTCCCTTTATGGATTAGTGACTAATCCTTAAAGCATGGATTTTTATTTAGGATCTCTTGATCCCTCCTGTTTCAAAATTTGATCCCTTAAGGTTGAAGGTGTCCTTAAGACTAGATCTCTTTTCCCTTTGGTTTTACTCTTATGGAATAGAATATTCTTGAGGGTGAATCTTTGATGGGTTGACTAGTGAGTAGCCACATTCACTAGGTAGTTCAATTCCATCTTTCTAGTTGTGCCATTTCCTTGTGTGGTTCACAATGGGACATAAGTTCTCATTAGGCAAGATAATCACACCCTCTTCTCTCTCTTTTCTAGAGATGTCTTTTTATTGTGATCTTGGAGTTGATGAAGAATTAAGTCCCTGGGGGCTTGAGGATTCCTTTGTCCCTTTGATTTCAATAATATTATCTTTTCATTATGATCTCCTTTACAAAGAGTTTGCATCGAGTCCATACTCTTGCTAAAGTAGGGGCTTAATGTATCATCTTAAAATGGAAGCACTTCCATGTTAAGGACATTTATCCCTCTGAGTAAGTGGTCTAGGGTCATGTCAAGCACCTTGAATAGGTCTTTTCATGGATCTAGCTTTTCCCCCTATTCTACTTCTCTCTCCACCTATTTCTAGCCTTTTTCTGGCACCTGATCTTGATAATTTGAGATATGTGACCTCAGGGTCAAGGTCAACCTCATGGGTCAAGGTCAACCTTGACCCTCACCTAGGGTAGAATCAACCTCGACCCTAACCTAGGGCAGAGTCGACCTCAACCCTGACCTTGGGTCCAATTTTCAAGTTCCAGAGGTTTCGGGATATCGGGCTTCATAAAGTTTTATTTTCCCACTTTCGGGTCAGCTGTTTCAGATTTCAAAATGGTAAACTCTTAAATTGAATTTAATCTAGGTCCATTTCTAAGGGTTAAGTTTAATTGAGATTTAATTCTCCAATGTTGACCTCTCTAGAAGTTTGTGCCTGAGATTACTATAAAAGGAAGCCTTCCTCTCTCATTTTCACATCCACTTTTCATGAGAAAGCATCCACTCACCATTGAATTAAAGCAAAATAAATAAAGCAATCAAGAAGAAAGAAAGCATTTATCCACCTTCAAGCATTCAAGATCCAATTCATCAAGGAGATCCATTAGTAGCCATTGAAGGATTCAAACTCTATAGAGCCCTCTTGTTGAAGAATTTTCCATCCATGTCCATCCAAGCCTCTTCCTAATCCAAGATCCATTCAAGATTGGTGTTGAAGATCTAATGCCATTTATTTGAGACATCCTACATACAATTCTACATTCATTTGGACAATCCTTACTTGTGGACTCAAGGATTCGAATTCTCCACAAGGATTTCAACATAAGCACGGTGAATAGTTCCATTTACTTTGTTTATATATTGCAATTTCAATTACATTTCAAGGTTGATTCCAAACTGGAGTTTGACCAAGGCAAACCCCCCATCCAAACAACAAAAAACATTTTTCTTGCAGGTACAAATACAAGACAGTGAATTGCAGTTTAGATCTGGATACCCTTTTCGGTGAACTTTCGAGATTCGTGAACAAAATTTCCATCGGAGTTGTTTCGGGTCAAGGTCGACCTTCAGTGGGGGGTAAGATTGTGCCTCAGGGTAAGATTGTACCCCGCTATTTGGGTCAAGGTGGACCTCTCTCAGAATTAAATAAGTTTTCTGGGTTTTTTCTGTCTCAGCATTTCCAGTCCAAAGTAGGTTGCAGAATCTCCCGAAACTATGCACAGACATCAGAAATCAGCATTTTCTAGATTTACACTATTTTGGGGTTAGTATTTATCTTCTATTCATCTAAGTTTTCAAGCATATAATTTTCATAGAAAATTATAATATCTTCTCCTTTCTTCATATTCTCCATAGTTTGATTCATTTGTGTATTGATCACTTCTTTGTGATTAATCAATTTGGATCTCTCCTTTTGGGAATTTGGATTAGGTATAGATCCTATATTCCTCACATAGATATAACAATATTTTCTAAAGGATAAAGATAGATCTAACATATTTTTATCTTTTACACTAGAAAATAGGCACCTTGATGATATGAAAAGAAAAGAAATTAAAAAAGAGAGAAAAAGTGCCTTGATGAAAACTTAGCAAATAGGCACCTTGGTAGCAAAAAAAAAAAATCTTGAGAAATAAAGAGAACAAGAGAAAATCAATTCAACCAGTGAAAACTTGGTAAACAGGTGCCATTGAAAGTAAAGTTAGTCTCAGGCCTAGTCGTCATCCTTGTAAACATTGCATTCGCTAGCATTTGTATATATGACATAATAAAACCCCACAGTTGCATTTGCAAGTACCTAAAGCTTTTGTCATGAATTAGAAAAATCTCCCAAGTCCCACAAAGCAATGACATTAAACTGGGGGAAAATCTATCCTATAAGAAGGAAGGGTTCATCAAATCAAACATCTTTGACACAAAAATCAATTCATTAAATCACAAGTAACAACACTTAGACAATCAAATCCTAATCCAAACATTAAAATCGAACAAATACAAACTTTTGATCCAAGATCTCACAAAGGCCTTACCTTTATCAGGATTAAAAATATGAAATGGATGGAACTATACTTGAAATATGGATTTGAAAAATAGTGCAATTTTTTTCTAAATGATTTCTTGATTGATGAAATCATGTCTTTCTAGTGAATCGATGAAGTCTAGAACCAGATAAGCAATGATGAAAGCATGATATTTTATTGGTTTCTGAATGAGTGTCTTAAGATCAAGGCTTTAAAGTATGTATCATCCATCTAATGACATGATCATCAAATAATTATCGAGGACATATACATATAGCGAAACCACGATCTTTTTCTATTTACGCAACATGATACCTTGGATATTTTGATGTTAAATATCATAATACCAAAATCCACTTGTAACATTGAATATGATGAAAGCGGTATTCATACTCTCATGATTGAATCCAATCAGTGATAGTTGTACCATGAAGGGGAATGCAACATGGAAAGGGAAAAGATATTCATATCACCATTGTTGAACTAGTGATGATTGTGCCAATTTTAGGTCTCAAAACTACTCAATGATGAAAATAAGCTCCTAATTTGTGAATAGTGACAGCTAGTTGCATCCATCCTAGATTAAATTCATTTAAGTTGATTACTTTCTTAAGCTCAAAAACTAATTTGTAAAGAGAAAAGAGGGGGTGGAGTTCAACTAAAATTAAATGTTCATCAAAAACCTTATGTGATAGAATGTGTTGGAAATCAAAATAAAAAATCAAAGGTGCATTGCATTAGATTAATTGCATTTTTAGATCATATTACATTTAGGTTCATTCATCACCTTATCATTTGAATGTGTTTTAGATCCTTTCTAAAGGTGCATTAAGTTCATTTTAAAATTGCATTGCATTCATTTTAGTTCCCATCATTTAATTGCATTCATTGCATAAATCATTTTAGTTCACATCATGAGGTTATTAATTACTTTGCATTAAGTTCATTCTAAACATTGAATTTAATTTCATCTCATTAGTGCATTGCATTATTCATTAAGGTACATTCATTTGGGTTCATTACATTTAAAACTTTGAAATCACATTCAAGAGTATAAGTGTATTAAGTATATCATTGCATTGCATTAGATCATCTACATATTACATTAAGTCCATCATTCATTATTCATTTATTACATCATTAATACAACTCATTAATCATTAAATAATTTGCATCCATTAGAATCAATACCTTTCATTACATCTATATCATAGTAAAACCATACAATAATCATTAAACCATATAATTGCATTAAATATCCATTCATCCATTGCCTTTACATTGCATTATCCATCTAGTTCATTACATCCATAGAACCATAATACATCCATCCATATAATCATTAAAGCATTAAAAATTATTAGAAACCATCAAACATTAAATCATGTATTAAATGCATCCATTTAACCTATGTCATAAATGAGACACTCATTTGCATAAATAGACATAACATGTGCATTCATATCATAAACTGCATCGGAAAATTATAAAATCATAGCATATAAAGATAAATTATATAGCTGTATATCATATAAAGAACCTAAAAAAGGAGTCCAACACATAATGACATCACATAATGTAAACCTATCAAAGAAAATACTATCCATGGTATCATCAATGTCCATCATCAATATGTGAATCAAAGTCCATCAAACATGAAAAGTATCGATCATAAATAGCATCATCTAATAATAGAATATGAGTACAATATCTCGATATCACAAAATCATAATATACATCAAAAGAATGGCTCAATATCTCAGTCAACTGCCAGAACCACCTGTACCATCTATACCAAGACCTATATTAGGACCTCGACTAGAGCTCGCCTGTAGCCCATGCTGACTCATAGCAGCCATAAATTTTTGCATCATGGTACTGAGTTTCTTAACTTGCTCTCTGATCAGTGACACCTCAAACTGTAAAGATTGAACATCAGAGGCCAACACTGGTACAGGTGTAGGAGGAGCCATAAAAGAAGATGGTACATAAGAAGATGGAAGAGAAGAAGAAGATGGAAGCTGAGTAGAAGGAGGAGGACCTAGTAGAGGAGGAGGTGTCGAAGGTGCCTGTGCTACCTGGTCCACTAAAATTTGTTCAACTTGCGCATCTATATCTTCAATGACCTGTGGGGAAACTTGTCTGTAAACTTGTACCCTATGCTGATCCCATCTGGCCAGTCTATCCACACCAACTTGATGTAGTGCCCTGTAGGGGCCACCTCAAACCCTAACCCATTTTCCTCTCATACGGACTCCACTCTAGTAGGAGCAGGGGCAACAATCATAGGAATAACAACTCTATCGCCTCATCTCTCTTGCTTTGCTCATCATCCTCAACGACCCCATCTCCCACAACCACCACCACCATCATCTAACTGCTCCTCAATCCCAGGCACTAGCTTTGCAGGATTAGTAAATATAGGGAATGGGTCCTGTAAGAACCATTGCGCATAATCATCAGTCATGCCAACATCAAGGATATACTCCCTCATATCCAAGCCTAGGTGAGGAAGCTACAAAAACTCATCTTGAGCTATCCTATAGTCAATCTATGGACCCCAGAGGGATCTCTCAACCTGTACTCGAGCATATAGATCCAACCCCTGTGGCATACCCTGTGGATGACTGAACTGTCATAGAACCCTGTGGAAACATAACCTCTCAATAATCAAGGGCATCCACCCTATCATCCATCGTGGCATGCACATATAAGGAAGCTCAGATGCATCCTCAGGCCATGACTCACATCCCAAATATGGTCTCCTTACCACCTAATCTATATCGTTAACTATGTGATGCCAACAATCCAACTTGCCTAGGTGGGCCTGGACAACCATCACCTCGTAAATGAATGCAAATGGCCATCCTGCATCTTGATGTCATACTGCAATAGGCCGAGTCATAGGAATATGCTCCCATGTACATAATTGTAGTAAGACCACCCTTGCAGAAAGAGTAGCCACAATCCAATACACCATGACGTGCAGCTCATGATAAAGTTGGGCCAACACGCACGAGACCTAGTCAAGTCTTCATGGATGGGCGATCATGTCCTCTAGAATCCTGCCCCAGCTAATCATAAAATGATGACCTCACCAATCAGGAACCAAAAACCCACCGATCAAAACACCTAGACTGCTAGAAGTACTAGGAAGGAAGGGAACTTCACCCATAAGATACTATCGTCTTTGATAGTAGGGTCACTAAAGATGCGTCTACACACTGTCCTTGGTGCAGGGTACCTAGGTAAGGCTATCTAGCAACCTAGGGTCCCTAATTTGTGATTTTTGGCTTGTAGTGGCCTTAGCCAAGCCACTAGTGAAATAAGGGGACTAGTTGGTCCTAGTGTGTATTTAGTTTAGTTTGGAGGATCTTAGTTGGTGTCCCTAAGTCCTAGTTCAGCCTAGTTTCCTAGTTGAGCCTAGTTGAGCCAGATTTGGCAGAATGAGACAAATTGCCCAAAGTTGGTGAATGTTGTAAAATGTCTCATTGGTGTATTCAGGGGCTAAATATGGTCCTGATGGCCTAATTATGTGTTTGGTTGAGTCACAAAATGGTGTGACCAAGTGGATAGACAAACCACAAAAAGTTGCTATGACAACTTCGAAAGTTGTCATGACAACTTCGAAAGTTGTCATGACAACTTCGAAAGTTGTCATGACAACTTCGAAAGTTGTCATGACAACTTCGAAAGTTGTCATGACAACTTTAAAAGTTGTCATGAAAACATTTCCTTAAACCTAGGAAAATGGCTTAGAGATGCCCAAATCCCAACCCAAGGGTCCTAACACATGGGAATGGGTATAAATTGATGAAAAACCCTAATTTGGGGCATTGGGAATTATTCTGTACGAAGATCAAGATTTGAAAGGAATTTTTGTGGATTTTTGTGTTGAGTTGAAAAGTCTTTAATTGTATTAGAGTTAACATGGTTTAGTTTTGTGACTATGATCATTGAATATGGTAGATTAGTCTTTCATTGCATTCAGTGTGGTAGGAGTTAGTCATCTTGTTAGGTTTTAGTATTGTGATATTGCTATTAGGATTTAACTGTGTAGTTTTTTTGAGTCAAACTCATTGACCCATGATTCATGAGTAGTGGTTCACCGAACCCATCTCTCATGAGAATGAAATGGAACACTTAGCACTCATTGGATCTAGGTGATGCTCACAGAGGTGAAGCACCGAGACTTCCCGGGAGGTCACCCATCCCAGTACTACTCCATCTCGAGCGCGCTTAACTACGGAGTTTCCTCCATGGTTAAACCCACTCTACTTGCATCCTCATTTGCAAAACCTTCACCTAGTGTTGTGCCTTATGAACCATTCATTAGAAAGCCCCTTAAGCTCATCAATTGATAAGTAGGAGATATTTTCCACAACAAGTCAAATTGTGATATTGCTATCAGGATTTAACTGTGTAGTTTTTTTGAGTCAAACTCATTGATCAATGATTCATGAGTAGTGGTTCACTGAACCCATCTCTCATGAGAATGAAATGGAACACTTAGCACTCATTGGATCTAGGTGATGCTCACAGAGGTTTTAGTATTGTTTTGTTAATATTTAGTTTTTTGGCCTGTCTCGAGTCTGTCCAGACAGTGTTTGCTAAATGGAGTACTAGCTTACTCTCCCACTGTAAAAATTGTATGGCCCTTTGGGACTTGTGACTAGAATCCATGTGTAACCATAAGGTGGAATATGGGGCCCTGGAAAGCAAGCAAGCAAATTTTAAAGTGATGCCCTAGGTGAGCTAGGAGTGCATGGCTAGGGATCACAGGGAGTTGCAGAGACAAGAAGAGTGATTGAATGCATTCATTGCTTCAATCAAAGCATATGGAGAGGAGGCTATGTGTGTTGGAAGGAATCAAAACCAAGGAGGGGTCTTGGTGTATAGTTTATTGGTGTGGAATACCAAACCCACGCTGGTTTAGTCAGAAAAGCATGAAACACTTAATTTTAGGCCTATTTATAGAAACCCACTATACGGATAGGTTGGGGAAGGGAAACCAGATGAATCTTAAGGTTTTCCCAAAAGGGTACTTGAATATGTAATTTTTTGAGCACCTTGTTGAGAGAGTTTTTGTGTTATAAGCCAATAGGTGTCCAATTAGGCCTAATATCCTTTTAGCCCTGTTTGGGGACAATAAGCAAAGAAACTTTGATAGCGATAGGGATTTCTTTGAAAATGATGTGGCTAGGCATGGTTTTAGATCACATGTCAAATGAACTAACCTTTCTCTCCATTTTGATGATCAACATGATCAAGGGTGAGTATTTGGGAATGGTGGTACTAGAAGGTACCCATGGAGAATTGTGATAGAAGCTTGATTTCATGGTTGGTGTTGACAAGTTGAAGAGGAAAAGGATCATAGATTGAATCCTTGTGGGGTTACTTGGTAAAGAACCCTATAGGCTAAATAAGTAGCCTTGTGAATATCCTAGGAGAGCCTAGGGTCAAGAGAGCAAGACTTGTAGTTACACCAGATTGGTATTAGAGCAGTTAAAGATTTGGGAGTTGGTGTATGTCTCTATATACTGGTGAATCAATAGGGGAGAGAAATATGGTGACAAATACAGAGCTAGCCAGAGAGGTAGAAGATAAAAAGGAGATAAATAGACTCCTTGAAGATGCCATGGATGAGATGAGGATCAAACTCCAAGAAGTAGTTGATCTAAGAGATCAAGAACAAAACAAAGATGCTGAAAATAGTGAGAGGGGTAAAAAAAATTATTGATGAGGATGACATCATCCCTGAACCAGACCCTCCAATGAATGAGGAACCATTCCTGAAAGCAATCAAAGCATTGAATGCAAAGGCATTTGAAGGACTGCCACCATTTAGTGGGAAAATTGATATTGAGATAGTAATGGAATGGATTGAGGGGATGGAAAACCATTTCGAGTGTGAGGGTGTGATAGAAGCCCAAAAGATTAAGGTTGCCAAATCAAGATTAAGAGGATCAGACTTGACATGGTGGAAGTACCTGCAAGATGAAAGAATCAGAATGGGCAAGCTACCTATAGAAAATTGGAAAGCCATGGTGACTAAGGTGAAGGAAAATTATCTGCCAGAAGATTATGAAATTCAACTTCATAGAAATAGACAAGGATTAAAACAAAAGGACTTAGACGTGGCCTCTTATACAAAGGAGTTTCAGAAGCTATGCCTTAGGTCCAAGATCCAAGAAGAAGAATCTATCAAGGTAGCCAGATATTTGAGTGGTCTCAAATATAATATCCAAGAAGATATAAGCTTGTGGACTCCAACCATTGTTCAAAAGTGCCACCAATTAGACCTCAAGGTTGAAGAGAGGAACAAGAATAAGGGAGACTCCAATAATAGGGGTAGAGGCAGAGGTAGAGACCAAGTGGGCCACCAAGGGGGTTATCAAGGCAGAGGTAATGAACAAAAAAACCAACGAGAGTCCAAGTTGGTTGAGCATGGAGATGAAACTAATCCAAGAGGGAACCATTCAAGAGGTAGAGGTACTCAAGGAGGCTCAAATAGAGGAAGAGGTGCAGGCAGGAGCAACTCATACTTTGCAAGTATGAAGTGTTATAATTGTGGCCAATTGGGTCACCCAGCTTATAGGTGCCCTGATAAGCCTACCTCATCAAATAATGGAAAGAGGATTGCATATGCCCATGAAGACACATCAAGTGTCAAGACACCTGAGGTTGACCGTATTGAATTAGAAATGGGAGAGAACTTAATGTTCAAAAGGATTTTGATCAAACAGTCGGTTAAGGATGTACCCAAGCATAGGAGAGCTTTGTTTAGGATGAGATGTAAAATCCTTGGCAAGGTTTGTAAAGTGATTGTGGATTCAGGCTCCACAGACAATATCATCTCAGAAGAAGCTGTGAGAAAACTAAAATTGGAGAAGATCCCTCATGTCAATCAAAACAAGGTGACACAGATGAATAAAGGGAAGAGTGAATTGGTAAATGAGAAGACTTGGGTTGAGTTTTCAATTGCAGGGTATAAGGACAAGTTACTTTGTGATGTATTGCCTATGGATCCATGCCACTTACTGTTGGACAGGCCTTGGCAATTTGATAGGAATGCAATGTATGATGGGAAGGAGAACTCTATATCCTTCAAGAAGGATAACAAGACTTTCAAGATACAATCCTTATTAAAAGAAGATGAATCATAGTCCATGACTCCTAGCATCTTGATGAGTGGTAGAAAAGAGTTCATCAAAGCCCTCAAGGATAAGGATAGTGATGAGTATGCTATTATACTCAAGCCCAAAGAGGAGGGGAAAACTAAGCCAGAGCCATTACCATCTATAATTCAAGAGTTGCTTGAGAAGTACAAAGACATAGTCAGTGATGGTACTCCAACAACCTTACCTTTTTAGGAGAGTGATAAGCCATCAGATAGACTTTGTACCTGGTGCATCATTACCCAATAAGGCAGGTTATAAGCTCACTCTAGACCAAAACTTGGAGGTGGCTAGGCAAGTGCAAGAACTTTTGGATCAAGGGTTAATAAGGAAAAGTATAAGCCCTTGTGCAGTCCCGGTTGTGTTGGCATCTAAAAAAGGTGAAAAATGGAGGCTTTGTATAGATTCAAGAGCCATAAATAGAATTACAATCCGGTATAGGTTCCCCATACCTAGGATTGAGGATCTAATGGACTGTCTTGGAGGGGCAATGTATTTCACCAAATTGGACCTCAAAAGTGGATACCACCAGATTAGAATCAAGGATGGGGATGAATGGAAGACAACCTTTAAGACAAATGATGGGCTGTATGAGTGGAGAGTTATGTCGTTTGGTCTCTCAAATGCACCTAGCACATTCATGAGGCTCATGAATGAAGTTCTTAAAGATTTCACAGGGATATTTGTGGTGGTATATCTAGATGATATACTTATCTTCAGTAAGATAGAAGAAGAACATTTAAAGCATGTGGAGATGGTCCTAAAAAGGCTGCAAGAGGAGAAGTTTTCCACCAACCTAGAGAAATGTGAGTTCTTCAAACAAGAGCTTGTATATTTGGGGTTTGTAGTATCCCATGGATCATTGAAAATGGATCCAAGAAAGGTGGAAGCTATTTTAATTTGGCCTACACCAACCACATCAACAGAGGTAAGGAGCTTTCATGGGTTAGCTAAATTTTATAGGAAGTTCATAAGGCAATTTAGTGGTAATTGTGCACCAATGGTAGACACCATTAAAGGTGGTCTCAAGACCAAGTTTAGATGGACTTCTATAGCAGACCAAGCATACAAAAAGATGAAGGAACAAGTAGCAACACAACCTATCCTTAGACAACCTAGTTTTGACAAACTATTCACCTTGGAGTGTAATGCTAGTGGGATGGCAGTAGAGGGTGTGTTAAGTTAGGAAGGTAGACTAATAGCCTTCTTTAGTGAGAAATTAAATGAAGCTAAGAAGAAGCACTCTTCTTATGATTTAGAGTTGTATGCCTTGGTACAATCTCTTAGAAAGTGGAGACATTACTTGCTACCTAAGGAGTCTATGGTGCTTACTGACAACCAGGCCCTTAGCTACATCAACACACAAGATAAATTAAGCAATAGACACCTAAAGTGGATGGAATACCTTCAAGAATTCACCTTCACAATCAAGCACAAAAAGGGGCAGTTAAACAAGGTTGCAGATGCACTAAGTAGGAGGCTGCTGACCATACAAGAAGTTTACTTAAATAGCATTGGGATAGAGAGTTTCAAGAACCTCTATAGGGATGATGAAGACTTTGGTGAAGCCTACAAGGTATGCTCTGATTTTCAAAATCATTTTCATAGAAAGTTTTCTGATTTTACCTTGCAAAGTGGTTTATTGTTTAGGTAAAATTAGTTGTGTGTCCCCAAGGGATCAATGATGGAGAACCTCATTTAGGAGAAGCATAATGGTAGTTTGAGTGGCCATTTTGGAGTGAACAAAACCATAGATCTTGTGCAAAGGTTTTACCATTGGCTAAAGTTGGTTAGAGATGTGACCAAATATGTTGAGTAGTGTGTAGTGTGCATGAAGGCAAAATGAGGATCTAGCAATGCAAGTTTGTACCAACCTCTACCAGTCCCTAATAGCCCATGGGAGTGTCTGAGCATGGCTTTTATTTTGGGCCTACCCAAGACCAAGCATGGCCATGATAGTATATATGTTGTGGTAGACAGATTTAGTAAGATGGGTCATTTTATACCTTGTAGAGCTACACATGATTCTAGTAGCATTGCTCATTTATTCTTTAAGGAGATTGTAAGAATCCATAGACTACCCCTAAGCATTGTATCAGATAGGGATATCAAGTTCATGAGCCACTTTTGGAAAACATTGTGGACTAGATTAGGTACCAATATTTCATTTGGTTCAGTTTACCACCCTCAGACTGATGGCCAAACTAAGGTGGTTAACATAGTCTTAGGTAACTTGATGAGGTGCCTAACCAAGGAGTATGGTAAGACATGGGATGTGGTTCTTTCCCAAGCAGAGTCTGCTTACAATGATAGTGTTAACAGGACTACCGACAAGAGCCCATTTGAGATTGTTAATGCGATGCACCCAAGGGGTGTATGTGAGCTTAGAGACCTTGGAGCCATGGAATATAGGAGTGGTCATGCTGAAGACTTCACTCAAATCATGAAGGAGATTCAAGAAGGTGAGGAAGAACATCCTAGAATCAACTCAAAAGTTGAAGGCCAAGACATATGAGAAGAGGAAGAATGTTCAGTTTGAGGTAGGGGAATATGTCATGGTTCATTTGAAAAATCTAGGTTGCAAAAAGGTGTGTCTACAAAGCTTTAGATGAAGAGAGTAGGACCCTGCCAAATCCTAGCCAAATATGGGGCTAATGCATACAAATTGGATCTGCCTCTTGGTTTGAATATCTCCCCGGTGTTCAATATCTTAGATTTAATCTAATTCAAAGGTCCTCTAACTGAGAAAAATGTGAATAGTGCAGAGATCAATACAGATGTAGAACCTCATGCAATGCCTCCCAAGATGCTGCTGGAAGTAGAGAAGGTGTTGGACTCAAGAGTCAAGAAAACCACTAGGCACAAGGTGTACATGGAACACCTCATCCAATGCAAGAACAAACCAGAATTAGAAGCCACATGGGTTGAAGTTGCAAACCTCAAAAAGCTTGGAATCTCAGAGGACATTTCAATCACAAGACTGAATTGAGATTTGTTTGTGGGGGAGTATGGTGCAGGGCACCTAGGTAAGGATATCTAGTAACCTAGGGTCCCTAATTTGTGATTTTTGGCTTGTAGTGGCCTTAGCTAAGCCACTAGTGAAATGAGGGGACTAGTTGGTCCTAGTGTGTATTTGGTTTAGTTTGGAGGATCTTAGTTGGTGTCCCTAAGTCCTAGTTGAGCCTAGTTGAGCCAGATTTGGCAGAATGAGACAGGTTGCCCAAAGTTGGAAAATATTGCAAAATGTCTCATTGGTGTATTCAGGGGCTAAATATGGTCCTGATGGCCTAATTATGTTTTTGGTTGAGTCCCAAAATGGTGTGACCAAGTGGATAGATAAACCACAAAAAGTTGCTATGACAACTTCGAAAGTTGTCATGACAACATTTCCTTAAACCTAGGAAAAAAGCTCAGAGATGCCCAAATCCTGATCCAAGGGTCCTAACACATGGGAATGGGTATAAATTGATGAAAAAACCTAATTTGGGGCATTGGGATTTGTTTTTTACAGAGATCAAGATTTGGAAGGAAGAAGTTTTATGGATTTTTGTGTAGAGTTCGAAAGTCTTTCATTGCATTTAGTGTGGTAGGAGTTACTCATCTTGTATTTAGTTTTTTTACCTATCTTGGGTCTGTGCAGACAGTGTTTGCTAAATGGAGTGCTAGCTCACTCTCGCACCGTAAAAATTGTATGACCCTTTGGGATCTATGACAAGACTCCATGTGTATCCATATGGTGGAAGATGAGGCCCTAGAAATCAAGCAAGAAAATTTTAAAGTGATGCCTTGGGTGAGCCAAGAGTGCATGGCTAGGGATCACAGGGAGTTGCAGAGACAAGAAGAGTGATTGAATGCATTCATTTCTTCAATCAAAGCATATGGAGAGGAGGCTATGTGTGTTGGAAGGTATCACAACCAAGGAGGGGCTTGGTGAATAGTTTATTGGTGTGGAATACCAATCCCTCACTGGTTCAGTCAAAAAAGCATGAAACCCTTAATTTTAGGCCTATTTATAGCAACCCATTGTACAGACAGGTTGGGGAAGGGAAACTAGATGAATCTCAAGGTTTTCCCAAAAGGGTACTTGAATATGTAATTTGTTGAGCACCTTGTTGAGTGAGTTTTTGTGTTATAAGCCAATAGGTTTCCAATTAGGCATAATAGCCTTGTAGCCCTGTTTGGGGACAATCAACAAAGAAACTTTGATAGCGATAGGGACTTCTTTGAAAATGATGTGGTTAGGCATGGTTTTAGATCACACGTCAAATGAACTAACCTTTCTCTCCATTTTGATGATCAACATGATCAAGGGTGAGTATTTGTGAATGGTGGTGCTAGAAGGCACCCATGGAGCATTGTGATAGAAGCTTGATTTCATGGTTGGTGTTGACAAGTTGAAGAGGAAAAGGATCATAGATTGAATCCTTGTGGGGTTACTTGGTAAAGAACCCTATAGGATAAATAAGTAGCCTTGTGAAGATCCTAGGAGAGCTTAGGGTCAAGAGAGCAAGACTTGTAGTTACACCAGTCCCATCAGAAACCTGATCATAGTAAACAATCTCCCCATGGGTGGGGATCCTCAGAAAGTAATACACATCCTTGGGGGTGATGGTCATCTCCCCCATTGGTAGATGGAACATGTTATGGTCAAAGTGCCAATGCTCTACCATAACTATGAGAAGACCCTGATTCATGCAGAATCGGGGGAGAGAAAGAAAAAATTAAAGACCACATCGACCAATTAGTCGACACTTCTGCCCACTAAGGTCATCGATCATGTTGAATGGTAATGGGAACAAACCTCAGATGGCCATCTTTCGAATCTGAGGTTGCAGAAACAAGTTTAAACACATCAAAAATCAAAATCATTAACTATTGGATCATCATAAGTCAATCAACCAATCAAAATCAAATCAAACCACAATCAATTTTCTTGATTCTATTCAGATAGGACAAAAAATTCATCATCACAATCGACCATCTAAATCAAGATTAACAATCAAAATTCAATATCAAATGACTAGAACTGACATCACACGACTTGCCATAAACAAGACTCAATACCTAAGCCAATCGACCTAATTGACCACATTAGACGAACATGAAAACTGACTGAAAGGTTCAAAATTTTTTCCAAACAAGGTATACAAGCTATTTCATTGCTTAAATGCATTGAAAGTCAAATGCATAGCTTAAATGTTTGAATGTGCAACAAGATTAATTGAAAGTGCATAAACAACTTGAAAGTGCTGCAGGAACTAGTATGCACTGTAGGATTCCTCTGTACATGCTACTAAACTAATCAAATGAGCATTTAAATTTGAAAGCGCAGCGGAAAGTCCTAAATGCAAAATCTTAACCTAGGGTTTATGTTTACAAGCACAACAAGATTGTTTGAACATGCCACAGAAAATTGTGGATGCGCGTAAATAAAGTTGTACACACAACGCAAATACTTGGATGTGCAACTAAAACTAAAAAATGAAAAAATAGGGTTTTCCTAAGAAAAATCCAAAATTTTCAAAAGTAAATGCATAAATTAGATAAAGCAAGTTTATAGGGGTACATACCGGAGGTCCATAGCTAGGCGAGCGTTGATACCGTTGACCTCGCTCGAATCTGTGCTCTCGAATCAGGATCACCATCACAGAAGGCTCAGAGGGTCAGAGTGAAAAAGTAAAAGTGAAGGGTGAAAATGACCTTTTACCCCTATATATAGCCCTTTTTGACCTAAAAAGGGGCACTTTTGACCATAATTTGACCAGAGACCCAAATTTAACACCCATTTAGTCAAATCAGGGGCATTTGTCATCACAACATTGCTAAAACATTATCGGAAATGAAATCAAAATTAACACTTAATTTATTATATTTCAATGCAAAAGATCATAAACGCAACATACTTCACCAAAATCAAATTTCATTTCATTTTTGTGGGGGCATACACTCGGATTCTATCAGGAACATCATCGGCTTAATCAAATCGGGGACATAATCTTTTAACGAATTTTTTTTTGCTAATAAATCAAGCGGGGCATTAAAACATCGAATCATGCATCATATCAACGATCCATCATCAAATCAACCATCAAGGACTTCAATCGATTAGAACCTCATCAATCCTATCATCGCCTATCTGCATCTTTTATCAACATCGAATCGAGCATCAACTAATCAGTGACTCTGCATCGAAACAATCATGACATTCTTTGAACCGATACGCTTCACACATCGATTCAAAGAGGGGCATTTGTAATCACCTAAAAGTGGCCAGGACTAAATTAGGTGGGAAACTTAAGAAAAATCAAAGCAATAAATTAAAATCACACTAAAATCAAAGCATAATTGCAATCAAGTCAAAATCCAATTTTAATTCAAAATCAAAAGCCAATAAATCAGTTAAATCAAGATAAATCATTTAATTGTACAATTAATCTAATTAATTGTATAGTTCAATTTAAATCAAATTAACCCATTCAAAGGGTACACATGGCTAAATAAATCAATTAAATTCAATTATTAAATCCTTATTTTCCTTCACCCACCACATGGGAGGAAAATGCCTCAACCAATAGGAATTAAGGATTGGACTCACATGGATCAAGCTCAAATCAAATCTCAATCACACATAAGGTGAGAACATCTTGACCACTCATTTTGTCTCTTTGTCCTAAGCTTTGAGGACAATCCATTTAAATTGTCCCTAAAGGTGGAACCATGTACTTAACATTAATCCAACCATGATCAACTCAACTCCACCCCCTACACTTGCCAAAATCTATAAAAGCAAGACATAAATCAATGAGAAATCATCCACAAATTTGAGAATTGCATCAAACCTCTTGAGATTTTGAGCTAGAAAGGCAATTTTAGCTATTTAAAGTATAGTTTTCATTTGGAATTCACTTAATTAGCTTAAACATCTATCATTTCTCATTTTAAGGCTGTCACTAATGGAGGCTTGCTGAGAGCTTATCACTAGCAAACTTAAATAGAGAGCCATAGAGTGCTCATTAGTTGTATTTGCATTTGAATAGCTTACTAATTGTGGTATATTTGCTTATTTAGATCATTTATTGCTAAACTAACCCTATGAAGGTACTTTTACTAGCACACACCAACCACCATTGTGTGAAGACCTAATATATCTTACATCTTAGACAACCTATGATTATAGACCTAGAAAATTTTGAATTGTGTTGATTCAACTGTTGTTATTGAATATTAAATGCACTTCCATTTGGTATTTTCTATTACATTTGAGGAAAGTGAAGATGATCTTCTAAAATGTGGTTGTACAAAGGCCCTTGGTGCAAACTCACCTAAGTTTGGCACATCAAACTAATTAGAATAGCCTTGGCCGATGTTATTTAGATTTTTGCATCAATCTATAACACAATGTGTAAAACTTAAGTACGCTCATAGGCTACATTGACCCATTACAAGTACCTGCATATTTTAAATTATTTGTTCAGGATTATCCTATGGTCGTACACACTCAATTTGAACAAGATAGACTCAAAGAAAAGATACTTGATGATGATGACCCCTTTGGATTATGGGAGCCCTTGTGAATGAAGTTTGGGTTACCTAAAGCCATGCCTATTTTCAGGCGATTACACGTTCAAAACAAATAATTAAATTGTTGCAAGATTTTTAGAAAGTAATAGTATATTATTATTATAGTTTTCTATGATATCAATATTGTAGAAAAAACTTTTTTTTAAAATATCAACATAAAGTTTATTCATCATGAATAATGGTACATTCTTATTTTATCATTTCCTACATTGGATGCCCAAGTAGCGGGATTGTTTACACCCCTACGGAATTAATAGAAACTTGTGTAAATGACCAACATATACTTCAAAAGATTTGTAACCAATTTTCAAGTGTTTGATTCTTGCAGTAACAAATTTTTTTGAAGTATATGCTTTGTATTATTGGATTTTTTGATTTTTTTTAGTACATTCTACGTTATTCTTTTCAAAATTCTAATGAGCATATAGTACAAAATTTTGATTGATTTTCTCCAAATTCTAATAAAATTGTAGTGCAATATATAATTAATTTTCTCCAAATTTTGATGAGCCAATAACAATTTATCAGAGGTCTGATAGATTTGGAATGTAACATGTTCACTATGCTTTGTAGCCAACCACATTGAATTATTGTAGTGCAATGTATAGTTAATTTTTGCAATATTTTGATGAACCAATAACAATTTATCAAAGGTTTGATAGCTTTGGAATGGAACTGTTCACCATGCTTTAAAGCCAAACACATTGAGTTTTCAAATTTAACCCAACACTCTGTTTCTTGGTAAGGGTTTAATGTAAGTATATCAGAATCCAATATTTTCTCTATGCTCCACAAGCCCTGCCTTAAGATTTTCCTTAACCATTTTGGAATGGAGAACACTTGTAAGAGTAGGGGTCATGTTCAAAGATTACTCAAATGGCCTAACAAACACTAGATAATTTGATCCTATCCATGTTTAATAAGGTATATTGAAATGCATCTAGGGTATTTTAGTTCCTATTGCTAAACAACCTATGGATCAAGCTTGTTATGTGCCACAAACAAAGCTAAAACCCACACCCCCATAAAGGAATTCTAAGGAGAATGGGATACATCCAAACCTAAGACATTATGTGACTTAAGTTTAATTAAGTGCATTTGAGTGTGACATGTATGAATCAAACATGTGAACCAAGCTTATTCCATGACAGTAAGCTTACCCAATACACCCTTAAAGGAAATCTACAATATCAACCTAGACTTACCAAGAGAAAAACAATGCTAAAATATTTTTGGGAAAGATTGTGTAACAAATTTTTAACCATCAACATTTCAGATCATACTCCATCATCCATCATTGGATGAAAGAGTGTATCATAATGCAAAAAAATGAACAAGATGCAGACTAGGTGATGCAGGGGCATCCAAGGTTGAGGCAGGGGCATTCTTTGTCCTCGGTGAAACTGCATAGGGTGTTTGTATTTTGGTTGGTGTTACTCAATTGCAGCCTTGACCGATGGCCTCGGTCATTGAAGGAAGCTCGGTCGCTGAAGGAACTTAGTAATCTGTGGTGCTCGGTAAAAGTGTCACTTGGTCATGCCTGCGGTGCTCAGTCGACACTGGTGCTCAATGCCTGGCATGCTCGGTTATTTCACTATTGCTAAGTAGTTCTGGCTTATCGACTGGAGTTCTGTGTGATTTGTTGGGCCAACTTGGTGCATTTATTGTTGGTAGATGTTGTTACAGGCCGACATGCTGAATTAAATATTTGTATACAATTGTAAGCCGACCTGTATGGCATTTAATATTTGTTGGGGGGAGTTAATGATTTCATCCAACCGACTTGTGGTTGATGACTAGTATTTATAGGATGTTTGGGTAGATGTTTAGGAGGATCATCAAGAGATCAGAGAAGTTCATGACTTGAAGGCTTAGCGAGTCATATCTGAGGTTCTGAAAGCTAGAGTTGGCGAAGTTGTGGAAAAGATCTTGCATGATCTTGCAGATCAGATTGTTATTTGATAGTTTGTAATTGCAGAGCTAGTGGTTTGCACACTTGGAGACAAGGAGATTGCTTGGAGGCTTGCGAGCTCAAGTTTAGATCTGCCTTAGGGTTTCCATCAGCTTTTGATTGTATTCAGAGCTGAACTAGCTAAGATTATATTGGATCTATTTGGATCTTGCAGAATTGTTTCTGATTGTAATTGGCCCTAACCTGGAAGGCCTTACAACTGGGCATGTTAATGAAAATTAGAGTTAAATAATTAATTTGTTTTTGTGTTGTTGAGTATTCCATTGCATTGTTCTGTTGGCTACAAGGTTTGGACTATCCTTAATTGGATCCACCATCCTTGACTGCATCACCAGGGATTAATAAAAAGGAGAAGAGAGGGGGAAGAAGGAAGCACACAAATTGAAAGAAGAAAAGAGAAAAACATACAAGAGAACAAAAAATTAGATGAATCTCATGATGTAACTTAATTATTTAGTAATTTCAACTTTAGCCTTTGAAAGAACATGGAGTAAAAATGGGTACTGTAAAAATCTCTCGTACTATGTGATTTATTCAATTTAGTATCTTTTATTCTTTAATCCTAGGCCTCTATCTTATTCATGTGGATCGCAATATAAATTCATAGGCATGTGATTAATGTCACTTGTCTCTTAATTCACCTTTTTTCCTATATTTATCAATATTTCTAGGTACATTAAATCTACAAAAAGTTACTACAACATGGATTTTCTTAAAATTTGAAGATTTCAAAATTAGAACAAAACATGGGTTTTAGGACACAGATTTATCTCTCTCTCAAATTTGGCCTAGCAATTATCTGTTATCAAGAAAAAAATTGAGCTCTTTTAGTCAATACCAAAATACCTTTCTCTATTGAGAATTCCCATGTACACTTTTTAAGACATGAACTACCCCCTAAGCACACTAGATATTCAACCATAGAACATAGTTTTTCTTGCAAACCTCTTAATTGCATTAGCCGAAAGCTATACAAATAAACAACATAGGAGTTATTTTACAAAACACCTTCTAAAATATCTAATCTTAATCATATAACTGTAAAAAAAATCTTAAAAAATTGAAATGTGAGCATTACAAAGTTACCTATATTGATATATTTGTATCCAAGTATGGAGAGACAAGTTGATATGAATGCATCAACTGCAAGATTAAATAAGTGTTTTAGATATCACCAACACAAATCAAAATAACTAAACTAGAAGAGACAAAACATAAAATGAAGTTGAGAATCCATATACAAATATGTCTCCCTAAAGATTTTCTCATTCACATTGCAGCCAAAATGGTTCCAACTTTTCCACCTACAAAGAAAACTAGATTTGCAATTCCTTAAAAGAATTATACCAAAAACTTCATCAAACTACATATATATAGAGCACACATCTTACCCCGTGGGAGGCATTCTTGCAAGATCCACATTATAATGAGCCGTTGTTGCAACATTTCTTACCAAGCAAGCCAATGCAAAAAAATGTTGCATATATTGCAAGATGCCAATTGCTTACTAATGTTAGAAGAGGATGGTGAAACATTTGTCAAGCCTCTATTATAATAGACTCTAGTTTAGCTACTGAAAAACATATCCTAGCCATTTTTGTTGTTGTTGTCTTCACCTTTCATGATTAATAATTTTTTCTTTTATTTTTGCCAGTCTTGATTCTCAGCGTCACAATTTTTTTGGTAAATTTTGAATCAAAATTTTTAATTTTGAAATTTGGGCTCTTTTCCCCCCTAATTTCCAAAGAATTGGGCCATCTTTTGTATCTCTTCTCTATCCTTTTTGGACTTAAGAAGTGGTTCTCTTCTTTATACAAGAAAAAGGCATAGCTTCATGATCCTGGATAATATTTTCAAAACCATAATCGCCAATTATTTTTCATTTTCTCCTTTCTTTTATATTCGGATTTTTTATTCCTTTTGTAGTTGAATTTTCTCTCAAATTTGGAATGCAATGGCTTTCATAAACTTGATGTTGGCAAATTTGATCATCATATGACTACTTATAGATGATGGTTGGTCATTCGTTAATTGCAAATGGCATACTGGTTTCCACACTTTATACAGGGCTTCAATATTTTTCTTGGAGGGTTTTAATGCAAGTAAAAAAAATATTTTTAATTAATAATTCTTTGAAGATTCTAGATTAGACTTTGGTGATATATTATTTGTAATTAACTTTTACTCAATATAATAAACTATTTATGAAATAGGGAGAGAATGATTTGTATGCAATATAATAAGAACCCTTAATCAATGCAATTAAAATTTACAATTATCAAATTGGAGGTGAAATTGTGCTTACCCAACACAAACCAATGGTCAGAGATTGAGTTCAGAATGAATACTTAGTCAATCTCTCACCTCAATTTGCCAAGAAATTCTGATGAGAATGTTTTTAATAGTTTGAGGACAATGCACATAGAATTTGATTCTGATGCAAATGAAGTCATATTTGTGAGTCTAGTCATGGAGTTATATGAAGGTAATATAATTTAGTACAAAACATCTATGGCTTCAAAACCACCTAATTCTCAAACAGATGGAATTAATCCATGTATGGGTTAATAATCCTAATGCAATTCCATCTGCATTAATTGAATGACTAGCTATAGGTGCATCACCTATCAACAAATATGTCACATCAGGATTGCTGGATATGGCATAGGTTTTGGGTTATAATTTCCTCCACACTAATCAATACAATAGAATTAACTTACACATTTGGGTTGGTTTCTTGGCTTCCATTCTTGTCGCATGGGAGAAAAAACTAGTTGCAAAAGAAATCTACATCAAGTTGTTTAAAGAAAAGTATTTAGAGAGTCTACATGAGGCAATAATCAATATAGATGAGGACTTGACCATCCCTTTCCCTTTTGATTTTGCAATTGTGATATGGATGTGGGATCCTTTTCTAGGTCTTGGGAATAGGTAGAGAAGGAATGTGTATGGTCCAATCCTCCAAGAAGGTTTTTCATATTGTGGAGTTGGGAATGAGACTATCAAGACCTTAGAAGAAGTATGAGGAGGAGAGGGCTGGCATTTCTAAAAAAGTTCTTGGGATTGTAGGATGGAAAAGAGACCCCATATGGAGATAATATGGATGAGGATGTAGGATAGGTTTACCAATAAAAATATGACAAAAAGTTAGTTGGTTTGGGCAATGAGGACTCCTTTGAAGGTGAGGAGGAGGAAGAAGAGCGAGAAGAGGATGAAGATGATGGAACATAAGAAGATGATGATGAATAAGATGTAGAGACAATAGTAGAGGTAGATGAGGAAGAGGTAGCAGATGTAGAAGAGGGAGAGGATGAACAAGAAGGTGTTCAAGGGATGAAAACAGAGCAAGAGGATGATGAAGAGGGCTCTTCATCTCAATCTCACTAAGGCTCAAAAAATAAAGTTTACACACTCTGTGTTTTCTGCAAACTTGATCTTTTGTAGTTTCTTGCACTGTCTCATTTATAGATCAAGTTTTGGTTCTCTAGACTCCACTTTGTGGTTTAGTTGCTAAATTGGAGAGGAATACATGCTTCATTTTGGTTTCTTTTGGTTTCCTAATTTTAATTTTTCTCTTTCTAGTTTGATTCTCAAAACTTTTTGAGGATTTTAACTTTTTTAATACAAACTTTTAGCTTCAACCCCTTATTTAGCAAAAAAAAAAAAGTAGGACACAAATTGGCTGCCCCAGAATGCCAAAAAAGAGCTAGAATATGACATTCCCAACCTGCAAAGCAACAATATATCAACTTAATAATAGAGGCATAACAAGAATAGATTATTAGAGATTTAAGGTTTCCATAGTTAATAATAATTAAGAAAAAGAAACCACACAAATTTTTTCACTCAATAATAATATATTCTTCCTTATAACTTATAGTAATGCTAATCACATCTTTTATTTACAGAAAGGAGAACTTTCTCTTGAAGCTAGCAATGATAAAGATCCAAGAAACATGAAATTAAAGATCAGAGCTTTGACTTCATAAGTTCATAGCACACTATGAGTTGGAGAAAAGAGGAAATAATTATACCATTGTGTTTTGAAACTTATTTTGCAAGTAGTTTGTTAGCACCACCAGTGGAATCTATTGCAGAATTTCATCCCAAAATAAGAATCATAAGAACCAATACTTGCAAAACTAATGCAAGTTTCAAGTGTATTTAAATATTAAAGTTCAAAAGACTCACTACAATAACAAATTGCTAAAAAACAAACAGACAAGTAGTCTCATTGACCAATTAATTGCACTTGAAATAGATAATTAAACATTATAGAATATGCCAAAGAAATGAAAATTTAGGTATTACATCCAGTAGAAAGAACAGGTCTAGCAGTGAGGCAAAATGCATTGTGGTAAAAAGCAAATGAGAATTTTGAATTCGAATAACTACAAGCTAGCAAACCATATTTGCCAAAGTAAGTGGGCCTACATGCATTGGTTATAACTTCATTATATTTATCACAAATACAATAATCAGTTTTGTTGTTTTGATTAGGTAAATTGGGATAGGGCCCGAACCCTTTACATAACAACCATATATGTGGAAGAGAGGGATCTCACAAGCGAAGAGATGACTGAAACATAAAAAAAGAAAAGAAGAGAGGATCTTATGAGAGGTCAGAAGAACAAAAACATACATAGAAAGATTTTGATTGGAGCATAGAACTAGTGGGAAACAAGGGTCCCAACCCCAACAAGAATTGCTCTTTATTGACACAAGAAAGAGGGATTGAAGAGGACATAGGACCTCTCCTACGTCTATGAACAACAATCCAAGCGATGATATAATCCAAAATCCCTTTAGAAGGGGAAGAGGGCATCCCTCCAAGAGGACAACCAATATTGAATGAGGGACGACCGGAGGACAAGGCGGCTATCAGTCCACATCCACAAAAGAAGACTATATTGACGTGACTGGCAAAGAAGCAAGAAGAGAGTTCATAAGATGCGAAGCAACTGCAATAACCTTAGGGTAGGACAAAGCTACCCCATCAGAATCTTGAGAAGCAATCTCCTTTGAAGATACAAGACACTTAACAATCAAATGGTCATAAGTAGCATTCAGGAACTAAGAAGCAATGCCCTTTGGACACCCCCCCTCCAGAATAGTCTCAGGCTAAAAATGGAATGAATATGAAAATATAATTTGCATTATCATAGCAATCAAACTAAGCTTTATAACGAGTATAGTATAAAAATATATATTTTTTTACCATTAGATTGATTTTTTATTTTCTAATGAAGATATATTTTTTTACAATTTGAAGGTCTATGTTTACTTACATGAAAAAAGGTAAAATAAATAATAATTTGTTTAAAAATGATCATTCTCTAGATATTGATGTTCTTATTTCAACCCAAAAAAAGTCAATTCAAATGAATACAAAATAAAATATGTTATAATGAAGTAATCTATGTTGAATTATCATTATTCTCACTTCAAAAAGTTATTAAAAAAAAAACATACAACAATAACAATGAAAAAATGGTTGTGCATTATATAATAGTGTTAAAAATTCATGTTTAAAAATTATTAATCTATCCTTTTTACAAATATAGTTAGGTTCTAGCAAAGTAATGCCACTTTTAAAATACTATTAACTGCAAAAATAAGCCATTAAAAGTTACATAAACACTAGAAAATATTTATTAAAATGTTAAAAAATATAAAAATTAAAAATTATAATGTACTACATGAGATATGAATTGATAATGAGATATATGTTACAATATGCAAACACCTTGATTATATAGGCAAGGTGTGATGAGACATGACAACTACCCATGATACAAACATCAAATGTTCAACACAAATAATTAAATGCCTAAAAGTAAAAAATGGAACATGACCCTGGATTATAACTAACTTCCACAAATGACACCTAAGATATAAGGACAACTAACTTAACTCTCAAGTAAACTTAACATGTGAATAGGTTCCCACTAATAACTAGATAAGAAATAACCTCATTGACACTCAACAATAACTAGTTCATGTCATCTTCAAATTCTTAACAATTTAGTTACTTGTTGTGTTTGAAAAAAAAATGGCGAAAAATGTTGATCTCAAAGTACTATTTGGCCAAAATGTGAGACACCATTACGGGTCTCCCTCCTAAATCAACCTTAGCCAACAAGCCAAAGGATGTGATAAACAAGCTCAACAACTACACATTTACTTGTTTTTATAGAAATAAGTTTTGCACAAACCCACCAAATTATTACATAATCTATGTGACTAATATCCTAAGTTAATAAAAACATGTCCCCCTCATTTACTTTTTGGTACTTAGTTTCTCCAATTTCAAATATTTGTCCAATGTGCAAACCTACATTAAAAATTTATCCCAATGTCACATACAACATATAAAGCGGCCCTAAGAATATCTAACACGCATACATCCCTCAACAAAGAATATTATTTTTTACATTATAGACATTATGCAAGGTGTTCACAATACATTTTTGTTTTCCAAATTTCTCCCCATTGTTGCATACATTGCATAAGGGGTCAAAAGTAAACTCAAACATCAAGAGAATAACTCCTATACCCAACACATATAATCAAGACATCCAAGTGGTCCATGTTCTCCATGAAGATACTTGTAACAATAACTAAGGTGGCCACAATCACAAACATCAATTCTCTCACCCTCCATCATGTCAATGCAAAAAAGATAAGATCCAATCCAAAGAGACACCACACTAATTGTGACATGGAATCATAAATATTGCATCAAATTGCTATTAAAACACAAACACTAAATCCAATGGTATCAACACACAATCTCCAAGAACAACAGACCTCCTAATCTCATCCAAATCTAAAATAGGTATACAATCGATCATCTCATGCTAATCGAACTATAATGAAACATTACAATAGCTAGAAGCTCAAAAGAAAAATTATCACACAACTCATCAATTAGATATCCCTAATAATCACCAAAGCTCCAATCTCAAGAATCAAGAACTCTCCATAATTTCATGGTCTAGGTGTCCTAAAAGAAGATCAAATATCCCAAATGAACACAATTGCTCTTATGTCATGCCCACAAATTTCTTAGGCAAGAACCCAACTACAATAACTTTTTTTTTTTAATTTACAGCTTACTAAAATGCTAAATAATTAGCTTAAATTAAATCTTACTAAGTTTCCTTCATCATGCAATATTTATCAACAATAGTACACATGGTTACTTATTTTTTTTTGAAGCTTCAACATAAGTAAAGACAGATTTCCTCTAAATACATTACTCATACAACAGGTTACAAATGAAATCAAATGAAATACTTCAATAGAATTTTCACAATGTCTTTTTTTGTTTTTAAGGACAACAAGAATACATTATTGCAATATTTCCTATGATACAAAACTATGAAGCATGCCTTTCCTTCCACACAAAACACATTTATCCAAGGGCTACAAAATATGAGATACCCTCAACTTAAACTTGCCTCAAAGATACCAACACACCTAAAACCTACATATATTAAAAAAAAATAGCATAACCATGGGTGCTCTCCACCCTACCATATGGCATCATGAGGCCCTCAGTATGCCCTAGCCAACCCCCGAGCTTGGGGAACCATGCTAAGGTAGAAAAAAAAATACATAAAACATAGGGCACATACATTCAAAACACATATTTCACCACATAGGACTACACAACCACATCTTACTCCCATTATGGCTTATCACATTTGATCACTCATGGATCCATCAGGAGGGTGAGGGACACCTTTTTTTTACAACCCTTCAAACTCAAGAAGAAAGCAAGAAAGAATCAACACCAAAACTACAAACAGATTTCTCACAACACTACAACCACCTTCACAATAACATTGAACACTTCATGGAGAAAGGAAAACTTGCAGCCCATGAGCATACACAAAAACATACATAAAAAATGAAAATGGATGAAGCACCAACCTCTCCTCCAAGCTTGCACAAAATGTAGTTCCTCCTTCTTCTCTCTAGCCATCCCTCCTCCTTAGTCTCCAAACTCTGTCTCTAAAAATAGAGAGTGGGTGAATAGCCCAAATGTTTCCCATACTCTCCTCTAAATTGGAATCTAACACAAACCCCCAAAATTCCTAGGAGAAGAGGCCTATCCTATTGGCTGACCTTCCCAAGACTTTTTGAGAAGATAAAAAGTTACTTACATCTTTCCCCAAAATTCGTCACACTCTTCCCAAGCATTTTTGAAGGATGAAAATTGAGTCTAAAACACTCAATGTGTCCTAGAAATACCCCCAACCCCATAGTACACCCTTGGGGCAAGTCAAAACTAGCCTAAACTACTCCCTAGGGTCAATTTTAACTCTCCAAAAGCCCACTCCAAGAAGACTCACGAAAATGAGTGATGAGACTACCATCAAGGCTCCCTAACCAAGAAAGCACACCTAGGGATACTTATAGGTCACTCAAGATTACACTATCTCAACCCACCCCACATTGACATGCCATGTCACATCACTAGTGTCAAGTGACACCACATAAGGAGTACATCACAACACAACACTTGGCATGCCAACAAGGAAATAACAAATAACATCTCACATGATTTACAGAACATAATTTACAAATAAAACACTTTTACATTCAAGGTCATTCCTTCTTAGGGTTGACCTTGATCCCACAGGGGTTCTCACAATAATTCCTTAGCAATGGTTCCCCGCAGTGTCCATGGTTATCCACCTGCACACTTGTAAAAGTATCAGTAGTCCAAGATAGGTTGTGCATATACTCCAATTAAAACATCATATAAATCAATCTCTATAATTAGAAAAAATAGATCAACATATTACGACATCTCATAATAACCTTCACATGTTTAAATCTACATTTTCCATTTATGAAATAGAGAAATCAACATGTATCTAGCAAATTGAACACCTCTCCTATCTTGTTACATGACTCAAATCCACATAACCTATACTCATATATATTATCTAACCATAATGCAAAGCATAATTCATTAATTCAATCAGTCACATATATCAATATATGATTTAGGATTTCAGTTCCCTATATCATTTCATTTATAACCTAACCATAAGTAGGTAAAACATAACCCAATATAATTTGATATCCACACACTTAAGACTTCCATACCAACATGCAAGAATGTATCCTATTAAAATATCATTATCTCAATTCATCACAAGGAACTCAACTAATATGCTTGATCCTAGTATACACTAATCCAACCTAAATCAAGACAGCCTTGGACTATGTTAAACATTGACCCTAACATCATAAATTCTACTATACCACTATGCAATTCCTACATAATGAAATCTGTTAAACATTCTCTCTCTATTGAGTCATCCTATCATGTAAGCACATATATGCATCTTCACATTCTATCACCATGATAATTTGCCAAAAGTAATATTACTTCAAAACAATATATCTTAAATTAACATATTCCATGAATTTGTTTAAAAATGAAATCTATTTTAATTAAGCTGACGAACTATAGTCAAGATATCTAAGAATTCCATATGCAACCTAAGGAGAATTTTGCAAGAAGTAAAATTATTACTTACCAGAGTGTTCTTACCAAGATGAGGGAAATGGAGGGGTCCTACATCTTACAAATACTTGTATCGTACCAACACTCTAACAAATAAGCAAGAATACACCATAACAAAATGACATAGTGGAGCAGAGACAAGTCCATAAAGGAGTGGATGAGTCCATAAAGGAGTGGGCTTTAAGAGCAGGGGTGGTAGTTGGGCACAATTAGCCCTTTAGCAGAGCACACCAAGTGTCACACCAATGTCATCCCTATAAGATTCTATTAAATCTAAAAAAGTAACTAATTATGTGATGCCACATCAACGCACCAATAAACATGATCGTGCAAAACTATGGGTATCATTTTATTGAGACCATTTTGGACACCTTAGCTACAAAGCTCATACCAATGTGTCATCATATTTGACCATGTGAATTCGAAACTAAAATTTCAAAGTAAGGGACTTGAGAAGTAAGCAACTATACAAAATTAAGAGTGATTTGAAATATCCACCTAAGATTTTGGAACATTGGAAATAGGAGTGTTCCACTATAAGACCCTCTCCCCTATCAAAATACAATACCATATCCTAATTTAATAATTGTTTTTAATCCAGACAAGAAGAGCTAACTACAACTTTATTTCTTTCAGATGAAAAAGAACTAGAAAAAATACTGTTATAACGACAGTATAAATTTTGTTTTGAGTATCTAAAATCTACCTCTGCCTTTTTTATTTGTTCACCATTTGTTTCCGGATGCACAATTAATCCTAACTTTACTAACCTAAATAAAGATCACATCCTATCTGTATCCATCCATATTGCAGGGCAAGACTTAAGCCCTTTGCAAACTTATTAATAGTAAAACAGATAATATGATTTGTCATACAATACCTTCACAAAGTCTCGCGTTTTTATAAGCAACGGCATTCTAAATATAAACCATGACAAGTTTTCAGTTATGGAATACAGTGTAAATGTAGGAATGAGCAAGTGAAACGTGGCAGATCAACTATTCATGAAGTAGCAGTGGAAGAAGAGGCTAAATTGCAATGGAAAAGACATTTCATTTCCTGCAATTGATTGCCTTAGTATTTTTCTGTGCCTGCATTTCATCAGAATACATTACTGCACAGAAATTGGAAAATACCACTTTCAGTTGCTCTAAAGATCTTAATGAAACCTTGCAATCCCCACAATTGTTGAACCATTTGATTCGTGAGTATGCATTCAAATCATATTCTCATCACAAAACGGGCATTGTGTATAATGTAAAAATGCCTCTTTCAGACTGTGGATTTATCAAAGTGAGTGCAATAAGGTTGAGAACTGGCAGGCTGAGGAGCAGGGGGATTTTCTACAATGAATTTGAGATACCACCTGGGATTGAAGTAGAGCCTCATATAGAGAGGCTTATGCTTGTTTATCAACAACTTGGAAATGGGTTCTCTAATTATTACACAAATACTGTGTCTAAGCTTGGATATAGGCTTGTAGCCCCTGTTTTTGGACTTTCGGCTTATGATTGTGATGGTCATTCTGAAGAGCAACAGCAGCTTCGCCTTTGGGCTGGGAAAAGACCCATCAAAATTAGTTTTGAAGGAATGAATTTGGCAGGAGGCACAAAACCCATTTGTATTCTGTTTGATGTGGTTGGAGATGTGAGTCTAAGCAATATGACTTATACCAATGTTTGTATGACTCATTCCCAAGGGCAGGTTTCTCTGGCTGTACCAAATAATGGTGCTTTTGCACCTACCCCACAAGAGCAGGCTCCCAGTGGCAGGCCCATTTTTGTTAAGAGAGCCCCTGTCTCACCAAATCCATATGACAATGTTAATGTGATTATAGAAGTACCAGATAAAATGCTTTCAAGAAAATGGAGGTTGGAAACTGGGATACTTGTTGGAGGATTTGTGTTATTGGGAATTACATGGGTAGTGATGTTTTGGATAGTGAGGCAGAGGAGGAAATCAAGGTTTATGAAAATGGAAACTGAAGCTGATCAAGGAGAGGCCTTGCAGACTTACATGTTTAGTTTCAACAGAAGAGCTCCAGCAGCCCCAGGCCTTCGGACACAACCAATGCTGGAGAATGAATACCACACATAATAGGAGAGAGATGAGATTGTTGAGTCCTAATTCATGAGTGAAGAGGTTAATATTAGGACACTGTACTGTTCTCTCTAAAAATAGTTTGCATATTTATGCTTTTGTATGGTTAGGTGGTTCACAACTTGTTTCCTCGCTTGCAGAACATTTTCAAGGTCAAGATTTGCTCATTGAAGGATAATAAGAAATTGCACTGACGACGATGGATGTCACTTAGAGTTTAGGGACTATCCACACTCATTGCACTTATCCTTTGTCTGGTCTGTAAATGTGTAAATCTTGGCATTGGTACAAAATATATAAGATGTTTTACTGTGAGCAATGATTCGTGAATGTTTCTGACGTCTATCAAAAAGATCGAGAGTAAAAGGCTCTTTTTAACCCTGGTGAGTTACCTGCCTTAGACTGGCTTCATTGCAGTCACTTGCAATTGTGTATAGAGTAGCGAAATGTTCTCTTGACAAACAAATGTAATGGAGCATATCATTTCTTGTTTCTGAATTTGGTTATATACAAATTTTTGAATCAATATTTTAGGTCACATTCTATAAACCACTATCAGACTGAATGAAAGAGAATTTAGGTATCATTAGAATGAATGAAAGAAAATTTAAGATGTAAAATGAACATACAACACACTTCATAGTGTAATCATACTAGCATTGGAGTATACCAACTACCAATTTGTTTTTCATTTTAGTGGCTCAGTTGAGGACGGACTCTCATCACCTCAGATGCGAGACAGGCAGATGGAAAAGGCCCAAAGAAGAGTGGGAAGAAAGGATTTGCAGGTTCTGTGTGTGGGGTGTGATTGAGACTGAATGGTATTTTATCATTGAGTGTACCGCTTATGATGACATTCGGGCTCAGTACGAAATCAATTCGGGAGCAAACAGCATGTACAGCCTATGCGAGGAAGATAAGATCAACCACCGCTAGTTTGATTGTCAAGATTCACAACAGGAGGTCCGACTTAGAGAAGAACTTGGAGTTAGCTTACGGCCATGATCCGGTGGTCCCTTAGACTGTTTGGTTTTGTGGACGTCATTAAAATCATTCATTTCATTTCATTACAATAGAAAACAGTCTTCCCTAAAGAATATTGAAAAGTTCATGGTTGAAAATATCTGCGATGTACGTCACTACAGGAAACGATATAATCGCCCAAAAATTTGCAGCCGACCTTTTCATTGTCGCAATGTTTAGGGAAAAAAAAAACTAAAACCTGCACGTTTTTCTATGACAAATCGGTATATGTGTGTGTTTTTAAGAATATTTTAAGAAATTATATATTTTACAAATGTTGATAAAAGTGCCGATTTATTGCCAATTTTTTCACCGAGTTTTTGGCTATTCCAAGTTTTTCAAAACTTTTGAGTTGGCCGAGTTGTTGCCAAGTCCAAGTTTTCCAACTATGCTGAAAACCATTGAGTGAAGTGTACACAACAAAAAATAGATTCCTGGGTAGTCTCTTTTAATGACACCTTAAAGCATAATATTTATGTTATCTTTATTGTTGTTTTTAATTTAAGAGGTATCAATATAGATTTGTGCTTACAAATAGATAATAAAATGAATTCATAAGTGATATAAAAACTTCATAAAATATAAAAATAAATAAAGTGAAGCATAGCATTCACAATTTCTGTATTTGATGCAAAAATTTACATACGATCAAATCTGGAAATTGCGGATACTATTATTCAGGAATTATGGAAATCTACTAACATTAATAAGTGAAACATTAAAATTGAAATTATCAAAATGAACCATCACGCATGACATCAACAACCTTATTACTAGAGCTTGCATAGAGTAAGCTATGAAATTTAAAATTTTTAAATGAAGTATTTAGCAAATGCATAGATCATTGCTTCAAGGATTTGAATGGTCAAAGTTGTGAAATTGGATCTACATTCTTTTATAGAACAAATAATTTCCATGGGTACTTGCATAGATAGAGTGGAATTGAAGCCAACAAAATGAACTTGTCTTGTAATACAATCAAAATTGAAAACAATGTACAAATGATATCTCATTGTTATAGGAGTACAGATAGGTTCAACTACTTGTGATACATTGGTTACTCATTTGTGCATAATCAAATTTAACTGATACTTCGTTCTATTGAGTTGTTTCATAGAAAACATGATCAAAAATTTTCTCTAATGTTCTAGGCTAGTTAAAAGTAAGTTCAACCCATCTTTGAATAAAATTATTATAATAGATTACAAAACATCTAAATACTAATAGAATTAAATTTTACAAAAAATGAAATCTGATCAGTTGTAAGATAAAAAATTCAATACATTAATATTCTTTTTTATTATATAAAATTTAATCTTTCACAATATAATGACAAAAATGTTATCCACTTTAGAACTGTGTCAAGTCTGGTGTCATGGTAGTTGTTGATGAGGTCACTACAAAATTCAAATTTTTACTGGACTACTGAACTCACAGACCTTGTACCTACGCTGAACCCTAGAACTTTCAGATTTGAACAAATAAAATATGAAAAATGATGACCCCAAAATAGCCTCATAGAAAGAGATCTCTACAGATATTCTCTCTGAACTTAGAGCATACTAAAAGTCCATATTTTCCCAAGGAAAGAATCTGTATTAACATTAAAAAACAGATGTTTGTAATTCATAAAGGACGCGGTTAAGCTCCATCTAAAATGCATCTTTGACCAAATTTCAAAAAATAAAAAACACAACAGATTTTCACGAAATTTTCAGCATCTGCTCTTCATGATCTACACATTTTGTAATCGAAAACCACAAAAAAATCATCTATTTTTACAAATCTGAAAAAAAAGTTTTGACTTTTTATTTTTATTTTGGTACATTTTAGATGAAAGTTAGCCATCGCCATTCATAAATACTTTAAAACTGCTTTAACTATTTAAAATAAAATACTACTTCGAACAAAATCGGCAATGCTTTTAATCAGTAAATTAACCTTTGGAGCCCTAACATATGCCTGAACGCATATTTTACATTGTTCTTCGAAGTTATATTGGAGACAAAGGGATTTCGTTTCCTTAGCCTGTATTCCTCATATTTGCATGGTTAGACTTTCATGACCAGTGTCCATTTTCCTTTCATCTTTCTCACCAATTTATAGATAACAAGAGAGAGTTCTCTTCTCGTACAACCACCTTTGCCAAAAAGGCCCACTTTGGCCTCTGCAGAAATGCGTACAATAGATTTTCATCTCAGTTTTCATGTGAAGTTATATTTAGCAATGCTGATTGTTGATGAGTTAAAATCTCCAACTACCATGCAAAAATGACAGATAACTCATGTTAATCATAGGCATGAAGGCTTCCATCTTGTGCAAGTTGGTTGCTCTATATAAGTTGTTTATATTCTCCTCTCTTTGTTTCAGGATCTGCAAATTTCTACAACATTTCTTCTGATAGTCTTGAAGCTTTCAATTCCTAAAGGTCACTGGACAATGTACTTCAGAAATATGCTTTCAGAGCATTCATTCATCCAAAAACAGGTATTATCTATGATGCCCAAGTACCCAATAACATGTCTGGAATCCAAAGTCCATGCAGTCAGACTCCGGAGTGGTAGTTTAAGGAGCAGAGGAATTGTTTACAATGGATTTGATATTCCTAAAGTAGTTGTGGTTCAGCCTTATGTTGAAAGACTTGTGCTTGTCTATCAAAAGATTTGAAACTTTGGAAATTGGTCCTCTCTGTACTACAGGGTGAACCAACAAAAGTGAGTCTCACTTTTAAGGACGAACGAATTTTGGGGCCCAAAAAATTAATTTTTAAGTTCTTCGCCCGAAGTGAGGGTCTTCACCGAAAGACAAACCACCTCTTCCTACGAAGACAACAATCTTGGAACTAATCTGCAGCACCTGTTTTTGGGCTTTTAGCTTATAATAAATCTTCTAGTGACAATCTTCAAGAAGCTCACATTTTGGCTACAGAGAAGCCCATCAAAGTAAGATTCAAAGTGTTGATTTCCAGAAAGGCTTGGAGTTGGGAGTGGCCCCTTTGTGCATTTTCTTTTATTTGAATGGATCTGTGAGTCTAAGTAATATGTCTTCTTCCTATGTCTGTGTTACTTATTACCAAGGGCATTTCTCTCTGGTCATTCAGTCTCTTGCCTCTATTCCAGCCCCTTCTGCAGGTCAATAGTTTCTGGGTTTCCCTCATCTCCTTCATCAAAGAAAGTTCCAAACAGCATTCCTTATGTGTTTCCAGAGAAACATGAATGTACTACATGGAAATTCGCACTTGGGACTCTCCTTGGATGAAGGTGAGAGGGAATGAAAAATATGGAAGCAGGATTGTTAGTAATCTTTGATTCCCAAGGTCTTCCACTAGAGGATATAGAGCCATGGGACCCAGATTGAAGCTCAAAGCAGGTAGCAATAAGGACACCTGAAGAGAAAGCACTGATACGGGCCAGATGGAGCATGAAACATAAATGAGGAGATTAAGTAATTAATGTGTGGGTGTTTGCAAGCGTTTGATCTGAGTTGAATGTCTGTGTGTCACTCTACAAGTTTCAACACACGTATTCATCTTCTGGTGAAGGAAAATTAGAAGTATTCATCATCTTCAGTGCCTGACAAGAAGACATGTATTCATCTTTTGTCCTGTGAGATTTGACAATTTTAGATGGAAGTCCAACCTAAAAACTAGCCCATTGGCTAATTAGAGAAGGTGATTCTTGGTCTATAACCTTCTTGCCATATATATTTAAAAGTATGTATATAAATATGTAACAGACATAATTATTAAATTTTGTTTGTATTTTTTTAAAAACTTGGGCATAAGGGAAGATGATAATATTATGTAGATCTTGTTAGAAGAGTGGTTTTCTAATAAGAGCACTTTTTCATGTTAAACATTGTCAAATTTTCTTATTTATAATTAGTTAGTGAATTATAGTGGAATGAGAAAGGGTTTGATTACAAGTGTTCATCTTTTCTTTTTTACGAGGAGCTTGACAAAAATTAGGGAGTATCACAATTTAGGGGTTTTTTTGACAATGAATGGTCAGTCATATCATAATTTGTGATATTGCTATCATGATTTAACTGTGTAATGAGTCAAACTCATTGATCCATATTTTGTTGTGATTGTATTAGAACCTGAGGAAAATGAATGAAGAGGTCATCATAGTTGTTCCTTGAAATCAACGAGAAGGATCCAATGCATTTAATTTAAATATAGGGCCAAAATTCTTAATTAACAACTTTAGAATGGTAAGCCAACCAACTAGACATATTTAAGGAAACTCCCCACCCAGACTTGATGACTATTTAAACAGTTATAGTTCTATCTCAGATGGAAATCTCGACCTTCACTGCATGTCCACATCCCCTTACTCTTATGATACTCTTCTCTCGCTTGCAGGATAGATCTTCCCTTGCACCCAGTGACAGAGAAAAAATAGATACCATCATCATTGCAAAAATTTACAACCATAAATCATTATAGAATCATAATTTGTACTAATCAATTAAAATAAAGTCCATCATAACTCTTTCTCAATATTCCACATACATAAATTTATATCATCATAATCATAATTTATTAATTCAAATAAATGAAAATTACTTAATAATCTAACATCACATTTCACATGAAATAGTTATTTTAGTTATTTAAAAATCTAACAAGTAAAGGACATAACATTTCCATTCCTCATATAGGGCTAAGTACCCTGTTGGTACCTCACGAAGATCTAATGTACACATCTTATTTGAATAACAAAATAGGGGATCTAGCATTGACAACAGTCTAGTGTACTACTTGCTTAGCTCCTCCTACATCTATTGTTCTTAGTAAGCTCTTACATTGCAACATGCTTCATATTTTACTAAGGGAAAGTCCATTCTTCGGGGAAGACCTTCTTGCCCCAAAACCATGGAGCATCTAGTGGTGCCTCCTTTTCACATTATTGTGCTTCACATTAAAGGGAAACCCGACTATGCTGTAAAAATCAAAGTCTCCTATCTTTTAATTTCTCGTACTTTTGGATATCCTTCACCCTAGTACAGATGACAAGGGTCACCAGTCTCCTCATGCTCGCCCCTCACTAGCAACACTTGTATCCTAGCCTAAGGGTCCCTCCCGACCCTTCAATACCTCCCAAAGAAAAATGTGGAAAGGTACCCATGGCTTGGACTATAGTCTCTGCTTCTATAGCACAATTTATCTAATTAGTTGTGCCTTCACTTTCACTAGTTATGGTGCAAATGATTCTACTTGTGATACATGATATTACAAATCCTTCTTGAGTCTTTGCTCTTGGTAGCCATCTACATTAGAACTTGCTTGTATGTGAGCATAAGTGTCGTTGATGGTAATTGACTAGGGAGCATGAGGCTTCTTTAAATACTAAGGGCCGATTTTTGGACTACTCTTCTATTTTGATTCCCTTTGTTCCCACTCCCATTCTTATTGTTCCTTTTAAGGTTGTTATTGTTTATACTCCAACATTTGTTCCTACTCCTCACTTCTACCTAAGGTGTCAATGAGCCTCACCCCAAGATAGTGAAAGTTTTCATTACCCCCTCCCTTGAGCCTCTCCTTATCACATCTCTTTGTCAAGAATCCCTCCGTATTCATAGCCCATTGACATGTTGCACATGCAAGTGGTGTCTAGTGTGGCCCCATCTACTCCTGTTGTCTCATCTATGCCCTTTTGTCGCAATGTTTCTAGGGTCCTTTGACCTGCCATGGTGGATGCGAAGTTACACCTTCACCACCAAATTGTAAGTTTAAGCAAGTCCCCACCCTTGATTTTCATTGCAGGATGTCAACTCTTGCAATTTGTTTTTCCGCATTGGTCCTTTTTGTTAACGAGGTTCCACCTTATTTGAATTTGTCATTTCCCCTTTTCTAGAGGTAAAAAATACACCTCTGGTCGGTCACCTCAGCCCTATTTGAAGTGTATGTTTGACTTTCTAAGGGCATCCATGCACTTTCAACTAGGTTTACAAGATTGTTGACTCTTGCCTCACACAAGTTATTGGATAAATTTTTTGAAGTAGCCTCATCCTTAGTTCTCATAGTAGGTAAGGTACCTAACGTAGCTTTGGTCATTATATATCTTCAAGCTCGTCCTCTCTCCCCATATGATCAATATTGGGAGGACGATGGCTTGATAGTGGATGATTAAGGCACATATCTTTAGATTAGATTGCATATTTTATTAAATTCTTGTGATCCCATGTTCTTGTCTTTATATGTTTTTGCTCCTCCAAGGGACCCAAATTACTCTACAGGTACTTGGAAATATGGGATACTATTTATCATGCACTTCTTCTAGTTGTACCATCATTCTTCTTTTTGTCTAAATTGATTTTCGACATTTTAGGAGAATGCAAAGTGTTGGGGTCATTTGGTCCCTCTTCCATGTTGACCCAATTTTTTTATTTTATCTTTATTTTCATGTGCTCTTTTCCATATGGTCAAAAGATTTTGAGGACAAGATGAGTAATTTGTATGCACCTAATCGATGTGTCTTTATGTCACTACTATGAATTACACTAACCCCTAATGATCAGATCCCCTGTCTCTAGCCTGATGTTGTGGGTGCTATGTGTTGTATGTTGCAAGGTAGCATGCCATGATTAAATCATGTTTTCATGACATAGCATCCTCTTCTCTTTATAATGACTTGTGTTCCCATCTACACAACACAACTCATTCTAAGGTGAGCTACTTATCTCTCTATTCTATTATCTCTTAATTTATCAACAAATTTTTATCAAATTTTATTTAAATTCCTAAGATAATTTTTATCGATGTCGCCTAGCATTGTGGGGGGGGGGCAAACTAATGCATTTTATGCAGGTACCTAGCATGGGGGCCAATCCACTCAACATTTTTAATGATCTATTTATCTTGTATGCCATAAAACATCTTGTCATAGGTTGATATCATGATTGCATAGTCCCTAGGATAACACAACTTACCGCCCATACATGTTAGTTTTATCAATTGACTCTTGATTGTGTTTGAATGTCTATGATCTTTTTCTCATTTCAATGATTATTTTTATATCTCGTCTTTTATTTTTTCATCTAGCATGTTTTTATGTCGCTAACATGTTGTGTTGATGTAGCTTAGATTGAGGCCTCTTCCCTAGGGTAAAATTTGTATGGATAGAAGACTTTACTTCCCCTTCACTTCTTGGGTGTATCTCTTAACCCTATCTCTACTTTAGTTTTCATCTCTTTAAGGCATGCTCGCTAAAATGGGGACACAATGTAACATTGTAAATTGCACCCTATGCAATCTCATTATGTGTGTTTCTCTTGATTTGAGATATCATATTGTATCATATAAATATCCTAATTAAATTTGCACTACCTAAGAGAGTATCTTTTGTAATCCAAATAATATGAGCAAGTTTACATTGGAGAATGAACTAATGAGTCTAGATCCTAGGGATTTTGACAGTATTCATGATTTCTTCACAAAGCTTAATTCTCTTAGATTGTAGCTGAAATAATGTGTATTACAAAAGATGATGACCAATTGATACTTTCCATTCTCTTTAAGATAGGTACACATTATTTAGTATTTGTTTTTGCAGTTTATGGTACTATGTATGCTCTATGTAGTGCACATGTAATGCCTTGTCTTGATGGTTTTGTAGCTCATCTCATAAGGGAATGATCAAATTTGTCACAAATGGGAACATAGATACCTTTGAGGTATCAAGCACTTATTACAAGAGACCCACATCCAAAATGCTTAAGTGGCAAGGGAAAGAAACATAATAAGGATTCTAAGTCTAAAGAGCAAGTCAAGGATCCTCCTTCATATCTCACTCCTGAATCCAAGACCTCTTCCAATGAGGAATAATCACAGAAGAAGAAGATGAAATATGCTTATTGGAAGAAATTAGGACATGATGAGAATAGGTGTTATCGTAAGAAGATTGATACAATTTCATACTTTCTTCAAAAGCACCACATTTTGCTACCCTCATCAATATCTCCATCTTCTTCTTTAGCTTCACAATTGAAAACTTCTCCATGTTTTGATCCACACAGTCAGGAACTATATGATTTGATGAGAAAGGTAAAACACTCTTTGCTTTCATTATTCTTGAGAATGGTAGATGGCTTATTGATTCGGGCGCATCACATCATATCACATCTTCTATCGATAAATATTTTCCTTTTGAGACTTGTAGTTCACCCAATATTTTGGTGTGTAACAATACATACATGAAGGTTTTTTAGAAAGTTTCTATTAAAATGGATGGGAGATAATTTCATGATGTTCTTAATGTGCCATCATTCACTAATCTCCTTTTAGTTTACCAAATTACTCATGGGGCACAAGGTAAAATAGCTGAGTTTGAAACTGATCATATATACATTAAAGATATGGAGACTAGAGAGATCATTTCTACAAATGTGGTTGATCATGCATCATAATTGTATTCCTTTTCTCATTTTGTAACTAATGATGATGATGTATCTTTGGAAGATGTTCACACCCTTTCATCAAGGGTGAATCATATTTATGATGAGAAGTTTGGTCATTTAAACCATGATATTCTTAAGGCTAGTATTCAACTTCATCCTCCTACATCTACTTCTTCCATTTTGGAGATTGCTTCTATTTGGTAGGTTGATCATAGCAATTGAGATCTTGCCATGTGGCATGTGCATTTGGCAGGTATTTAAGATTTGTTTGTTGAGTCTCATCTTGCAAATTTGTGAGACATATTTCAAGGGTTTTTCTCCTCTTTGATGATTGTTTAAGCACTATTATTGTTATATCTTTGGAGATTGGTATTGATGAGTTTCCTTATTTATTGTTTTTGACATGTTCCTTGGTTGAGTTTGATCGATGAGTATGTGGAGGTATTTTTGTGCTTGGAGACTCTTAATTAATTTTTAGATATTCCTATTTTGAGACTTCCTCCCTCCATTTATTTGGACATATTGGAGTGGCATCCTCACCATTCAATGGATTTGTTGCTTCCTAAGGAAATATGTGTTGCTTGTAGGAATTGGATAATCTTTTGTTTGTAGGCATTCTTCATTAACATTAAAGCTTCTTCATTATTGGGGGGGGGGGGGGGGGGGGGTTGGGGAAGGGAAGGGGAGAGGAGGGGGAGGAAGCGAGCGGGGGGAGGGGGGGGGGACATATTCTCTCATTTTCCTTCATTTGGGGGATTCTTGATTGTATATACATGATGCACGTAGTTTTTTGTGGGTATGATTAAGTTCTCCATGCATCATCTTGTTTGTTTATTTTTCTCTCTTTTGGAGAGAATTTTTCTCCCACGTGGTTTTTTTCATTTTCTTTGCTTGTGAGGGATCTTGTTGCATTTTTATTGTACATGGGTACCTAAAATAGTTTTGTATTTGGGACCCATATTGCATCTTGTGCATAGTGCATAATAATCTTCTCACTAAGTTGCACTTAAGAGGGGTGTTAGAGTAAAGGAGTTTTTTAATTACTCATGCTTAAGTTTATTTAGGTAGTTTATTATATTTTAATTATTAATGATTAGTGTTGTATTTATTTGTCGGTTATCTACCAGTTCTCTCCCTCCTTGCCCTTATAGGCAAGGTTCTCTACATTATTTCAATAATCTCAATATTATTCATCTTCATGATGAAATATTTTTTTTCTTGTGAAGGTTATATTGTTGTTTGTTGTCCTAGAGTGAAGTCCATACTTCAACAAGTTAGATATAGAGTCCTTGAGGAGTCTAACACTCTTCACAATGGTTTGATTTTCCTTCGAGGTATAATTGGTTACATGAAGAAAGTTAGAGAACAAACCTAAAATTTGAAGGTTTCAAATCTACCCAAAACCTATCATTTTGTAAATATATGGGTGAATTCTTATTGATTAAATTAATGTGTTTTTGGGTGTCTTGGATTTTGAGCATGCACAACTTGGAAAATTATGGACCTTCGTAATAGTGAAATCATTGTGTTCTCACCTTGAGACACTACATGGATTTAGAATTAAGGAACCCCTTACAGTATTAACTAGAATATATAGAATTAAGGAATCCCTTCCATTATGAATATAGATAATATTTTACGATATGAATTAGAATAAGTTTTAGTCAACTTACCCATAACTAATTTTGTCTAGTAAAATGTTTACTAGAATAACATGTGGCATCAAAAAATGGGATCAATATTATGTTTATGTAATGATGGATGATAACTTAACTAGTTTCTTTTGGTTCTAGGAGTCCTATATAATTTCATGAGAATGTGTCACTCCACTTAGTGTTAAGGATGCTATGTGCAACCTGTTGAAAACCTAGCCTCCCTAATGGATAGAGGCTTTAATGATCCTTCTCTTATGAAGAAAATTAAATATAAAGGCACACACATTACCTATTCTTCAAAAAATATTGATTTTTAGATTTGATGTTACCTGTTAATATATAATTCAAATGGTACTATCATTTATAAAGAATTAGTGACTCTGTGGTGGTTTTCCTCATGGATCATGTTTTTGTTGTTATGTGGATATTTCCATTTTTTTATTTGTTTGATTGGTTGTTGTGCTAATATAATTTTAGTGCACAATTCCATGTTGCTTGCTTTTTGAAAGATCTAACTACATGCTTCAACTATTAGTTTTTTTGTATGGTCTTGAAAAATAAAAAAATGTTGTGCTCATTTAATTATTTCATTTGGCTCATATAACAATTATTTTTCTTCAAATGCTAAAAAAAATGATATAAATAAATGTTTGAAACCAAAATTATAAAAAATGGCTTATTTATCTCTTATTTTATTCTTTTCTTTTCATGTTTAGCACTCGTAGGAGCTCTATATTTTTAGGTTTCTTGACTAGTTGTTTTGGGGTGCCCTATCATGTGTTTTTTGTCTCTTTCTACATGTTTTTGCACCAACACCTATTAGTGTTTTGTTTGTAGCCATTTCTTTTAGTCTTGGTGTTGTTTCTTTGTTGATTTAATAAAGAACTTTAACATACATTTGTTCCTTATTTTGTAAAAGGCTTGAAACCTTTCAAAAAACCATCTCTATTATTTATCATAATAAATCTCCTATTTTCGTTCACATAGTCTATTAACTCCCAAGACAAAATTTTCAATAAATACACAATTCGAAGATTGTCTGTCCACAAAATGTCATTACCACTTATTTTTAATTATCACCATAATATAATATAAATTTTTTTCATCATCTTGTATTATAGATATCTCTAACAACCATAAGATTAAGCAAAAAATCTCTTTATGCCAAGAGGTGTTCCTATAGCTGCAACATATCAGTGTAAACACAAATCGTTCATATTTAAATTGACATGCACAACTGTCAATTCAAATCTATGCTATTAAAAAAGGTTAGTAAAATGAAGTGGTTTGATTACTCAAGAAAACTGTTACAAATATGAAGAATTGTTCATTGCACATATATTTTTAGTTCAATCAACTCTACTCATTCTAATGAGGATGAGGAAGAATATTTCATTGTTCATAGATTCCGATCCATTTACCCTCACAAGCATGTTCAATATCAGTATGAAAAATTCAATTATGCTCTAAATTTTGAGGAAGCCTCTTGGAAAGAATCAAATGATCTTTACAATTGTTATACTAAAAATTGAATCTTCTATGTTGCATATTAATCCTTCTATTTTGTTACATTATGCTTTCTTTGGTCATGTCACTATATCCACAAGAATGGTGGGGTGTGCTTAAGGGTACCACATGGTTGGGTGGCATGACATGTCACTATTGGGGACTGACATATAAGTGGATGACCGGATCTAGTGGCTACAGTACTAACCATGATGTGCTCTTATCTACCCTTATGCTTTCTTTCAATGCTTAATTTTGACATCATGTTCTAGTTGTTCATGCTTTTATTCTTATATTGAGTATATCAAGTAATTATGGCCCTTATCTTGCACATCTAGAGCTCCCCGGTGTGGAGCTAGATGCTTTGTAGCCATATGTTGGAGTGGGCATAAGTTTTTTTAATCTAGTTTTCTTAGTTTTTGGAGGGGCTTGCATATTAGTGTTTGTGTTTGCACTTGAGTGTCTTCACTAATAATCACCTTCAATCTATAGAGTGGCATCTCCAACTCTCTGGTTTGATACTTTTTGATCTCTAGAAATTGCCAAACTTTGGATCAACATTTGCCTTTTGTAGATTGACATCCTCGTTCTTTGGCATCTCCAATCTATGATTCAAAATCTTCGCCTCTTTGGGATAAGACACTACAATCAGAAAGGTAGCCTTTGTGGATCGGTGCATGTATTTTCCAATCGATGTCTATGTAGATCAACATCTTTTCCTGCATTGACATTTGGGATCTATTTGCATGGTTGGTTGTGTTTGAGGACTAAGTTCTTGTGCTTGCTTTTATGAAGATTTTTAGATGGTTTATATCTTGGTTAATGAACATTGAATGCTTAATCATCTTAGGAACACTTCTTTTTTGGTGTTTAAAATGAACCGTTGTTTAGAAGGTTTTTGAGGATCGATTTAGTCTCCTTTATCTATAGCATGAGTTATTGACTAGCTTGGCCTCTTGTAGCTCGTTGGACGTTGTCTGAGCTTTTGTTAAGCAATCTCATGAATGTGTGCATTTTATTCCAAGTGTGTGTTTGGGGATGCCTTGGAATCCTTGGAGGTTTGTACAGACTTTGGCTTGTGACAGTCGTGAGATGATCATTGTTATGTTACTATTATTTTTGCATTTGAATTATACTATGCACTTGTAATTGTATTTGTTGTAAAAGGAACACCAATGCATGTTTTACCCTACATTTTGAGGATTCCTTGACATGGCATTACAACTATTGTCAGGTTTAGGGTTTTGATCAATATTTTAGGGTTAGGGTCTGGTTTATGATAAAGGTTGGGATTATGGTTGGGGTTAGAGTTTGGAGTTTATACCATGGTTAATGTTAGTGCTTAAGTTTATAGTTTAGATTATGGTTATGGCTAGGATTTGGGTTATGGTAAGGGTTAAAGTTAGGATTAAGATTTAGGGTTATGATTAAACTTTTAGTTAGGGTCAGGGTTTACATCATGGTTAGGGTTAGTGTAAGGGTTATTTTTAGGGTTTAGGTTTAGGTTTAGGATTATGGTTAGGTTTTACCTCATGGTTAGGGCTATAGTTAGGGTTAGGGTTACTGTTGTTCTTAGGATTAAGATTAGCTTTTGGGTTAGAGATATGGATAGAATTATGGTTAGGGTTAGAGTTTAGAGTTTATACTATAGTTAATGTTAGTACTTAGGCTTATGGTTTAGATTATGGTTATGCCTAGGAATTGGGTTATGGTTATGGTTAGAGTTGGGATTACATATAGGGTTAAGGTTTAGGGTTATGATTAGAATTGTGGTTAGGGTTAGGGTTTGCATCATGGTTAGGGTTAGTATTAGGGTTATGCTTAGGGTTTAGGTTTAGGATTATGGTTAGGGTTTACCTCAAGGTTGGGGCTAGAGTTAGGGTTAGGGTTATTGTTGTTCTTAGGATTAGGATTAGCTTTTGGGTTAGAGATATGGATAGGATTATAGTTAGGGTTAGAGTTTATGCTATTGTTAATGTTAGTGCTTAGGTTTATGGTTTAGATTATGGTTATGCTTAGGGTTGGAGTTAGGATTATGTGTAGGGTTATGATTAGAATTGTGGTTAAGGTTAGGGTTTACATCATGGTTAGGGTTAGTATTAGGGATATGCTTAGGATTTAGCTTTAAGATTATGGTTAGGGTTAGGGTTATTGTTGTTCTTAATATTAGGATTAGCTTTTAGGTTAGAAAGATGGATACATTTATGGTCATTATTAAGTTAATCTTAGGACTAGCAATAAGATAATAGTTAGAGATAATATTAGAGGTAGAATAAAAATTATGATACGTTTTAGCTTAGGATTACAATTGGGGTTATTTTTTGGGTTAGAATAATAACTATGGAACTATGTTACGATTTGGGTTAGATAAATAATTACAGTTAATGTTATGGTTAGGGTTTGAGATAGGAATATTATTAAGGTAAGGGTTAGGTTTTAGATTTGTTGAGCATCATTTTTACACGAGACAATGGCTAGGAATTTGAGATACAAATTCCTCTCTTGAAAGAATAATGAAAATCACTCCCAAGGTTCCTTTAGGCTGGGTCTCAACCGCGTGGATAGCTCAATTGAAGATAAATATGAAACTGTTCACAATGAGGCCTTGTAAATCCACTAGAAAACTTTGGGCATTTGTGAAAAAGGCCATCAGAGGTGGCGGTGGATTTTGATTGAGATTTTGTGGAGTTTGAACAAATGGAGAAATAATGGACCGTGGTTGCAATGGCGGATGATGAGGAAGATTCCCTTTAGGTTTCCCTTTCTCTTTGCATGATTTGCAAAAATGATTAAGCTCAAAGAGTTCTCTTTTTGGTGATGATCTAAGAACTCATTCAAAACTATCTAGAGAGAAAGATCCAATGTCTTCTAGCCTCTCATTTGAGGGCCCTCCTAGCATCACTTCTACTGAGCGTCGTTTTTACACGAGACAACAACTAGGAATTTGACATACAAATTTCTCTCTTGAAAGAATGATGAAAATCACTCCCAAGGTTCCTTTAGTTTGGGTCTCAACTGCGTGGATAGCTCAATTGAAGATAAATGTGAAACTGTTCACAATGGGACCTTTGTTGGTTCGATTCTTGAAGAGGCTGCAAAACAAACTTCAAGGACACAACTTTTTTGTATTTTTATGTTTTTGAATGAAATGCAATTCTATCAATGCAAATTACTCTATTTCCAAGATGAATTCCTATCTTGACCAATCTTTCCAAAAAATACAAAAGTGTAGGGTAATGAGAATTTAAGAAAATTGCTAAAATTGAAACCTAATGGACATAAATTATCACTACATCATCTTGCGAATTAAAGCACCAGGAAGATGAAGCAAACCCACAAAGCATAAAATAGAAGCAACTCACAATATATACTTTGCATTCGCAATCACCAAGGAAATTAAATGTAGACATATGATATATCAAAATTAATTGAATCATGAAGCTACACAAATGTACGCACACACGAGACAAATTTATCTTAACACGCCAATAGAATATCATCCCAATGGTTAGTCACAACAAGACAATTGCAACAATAATAAACTCTAGAATTAAATGATCGCAGATATAATTCACAATCAACACAATTGGCTCTCTAAAATTCATAAATTAGTAGAACCAATTCACAAATTTCACATAGATAGCAAAATTATCACACCACAAATGAAGCACCAATTGCATATAGCTTTATTGCAGAAAAATATTGACCTTAATTACATTGTTATGATGAAATATATAGTGCTTCAACTAAGAAATTTAGATACTTGTAGCTAGGGTTCCTACTACTACAAAAATTGATAAAAAAATATTATTTATATTGCTTACTAAAGAGAAACTACTCCTAAACTACCTATAATCATGTTTGCATGGATTCTAATCCATTTGCATTACATGTATGTGAGAAACCAAAACAAAATTTGCTCAACAAACAAGAGATTGGAGCTGGAGTTCCACCGTTCTTGAACTGGAGTGTTCTTCTAAAATTGGAGTTCTTCCTTGGAATCTTCTTCCAATTCCTCTTCGTGAATGCAACTAATTGATATCTTTTGGGCAAGCAAAAATGATCTCAAACATGCATGCAATCTGATCTAAAACAAACCCTCCATGCAAATTATTTCCACATTGAAATGACCAAAAAATTTCAGACCCTGAACCCAACTCCGAAAATTGACAAGTTGAAAAATGACCAAGTGAAAATCCTTGACTCCCAAAATTTCAGACTTTTGGAGTCCGAAAGGCCAAAAAACTAAACGTGAAAAAATGGCCAAGTGACAAAAATTTTCCTATTACAAAATTTGACTAAGTCCAAAACTGAACACTAAGTCTTTTGGAAGGATCTCTTGGTGCACTTTGCGGAGTATTTCCACTATCTCCTACATTTCTTCGAAGTCCACAACTTTAATGACACTAAGGCATTGATGTTACTTCTCCTTGAAGGCAACCATTTCAGTAGCAAAAGATTTAATCTCTTCTTCATGACCCATCATCCTTTGCATATCCTGATTAAAATAGAAAAGTTGTTGGAGGTCCTCCTTCGTACTTACACCAGCCAAAATTCCTATGAACTATTGTACAATAATCTTTATTGGATACAATATTTGATTATCTTCATCTGCATATAACTCAAAGTCAATGCCTTCAAAGAACTTTTGTATTTCTTCAACCCACATCATTACTCCTTCATGTCTCTCACTCACTTTATTTAGGCAATTCTGATACACTTTTATAGTTTGACCTATGTCCCTGATCTAGGTCTCAAAATTTTCAAGCTCTGACCCTTCATATACCTTCACCAAAATTTGGAAGCATTGCTTCTTTATTATTTTTAGGTCCCTAAGAATGCCACTTTTCAATCTGCACATCCAGTCCTTCCTCGCCACGTATCATGTCCACCAATTTGGTGACCTCCTGAAGAATGACTCTAAATGGCCTCAAAATTGCTTGGATGGTGGCCTTCTTGAACTCTTCAAAATCAGCCTCCCAATCTCAACAAGCATGAATACAAGAATTTGGTATATCTGCCAACAATTCTAGTCTATCCCTCTTCTCTAGGACAACCTGTAATGAGGCTTCCGAGTTATCGACGTCAATGAGAATTTCTTCAATGCCTCATTGTGCTCAGTTTGTGCCTTTATTTCCACCTCATCCTTATCCATGAATCCTAAGGCATGTTTTAAACCAAGTGCAACCAAAGTTCTACCCCTCTCTCATAGGTTCACCTAAATCAACCTCTTCCAAAGTATAATCTTTGGGAGTTATCTCTGCAACTCTAGTACTAATAATTGGTACTGCCATTTGCACTTTCCATCGACCTCTATGGTCCTGAGTGACGTAAGACATGGTTCTTGCTGGGGCACTGGATTCTTCTCTATGAAAAGTCTAACCTAAGACAACCCTGTATGCGTCTTGTTCTTCAGTGTATACTCTTCTCCTTGGTTGTATCTCCTTGGTGAGCCACGTGGTTTTGGTGAATGCAGAGACAAGCTCATATGGGGAAATCTTCAAAACAAAAGTTGTCTCCCTTTCATCTCAAATTTATACCTCTTCCCCTTCTTTCTCTAGAGATTCTCTTATTTCAAAATTTTCTTTGTCCTCTAGCTCTTCCTCTTCTACTTCATGGAGTTATTCTTCAGTAGTGGGATATGGTTCTTCTATTACGTCCTCATTAGGAGTACTCTCTTCCCTTTCCGACTCCTTGGGAGCTTGTTAGGCTTCTACATTTGTAGATGAGCTCGTTAATATCTCTGCCCATAACATGTTGCATGTCTCGCCCTTTTGTGTGAAGACGGTGCAGACCTTGGTAGTGAAGGGGCTTGAGTGGTTGGAGTTGATGAAAATATGGGAACTGAAGGTGGAGGAGTAGGAATTTGAATGGAAGACGAAGGAGTAGGAATTCGAATGGAAGGAAAAGGAATAGGAATTTGAATGGAAGGCGAAGGTGTATGATGTGAAGTTGGTAGAGGAGTTGGTGTCAAAAATTGAGATGCACTTTGTTATGTTATTATGCCAACTCGCCTCTCCTTGTTCGTTGGTGTTTCTTGCAGTCACTCCCCTTGTTCTTATTTCGTCATTTGTACACCTGGAAGACCCTGAGCAACTTCTACTTCTATCGATTCTCCTATAGATGGAGGCATTGGTGTATCTGGCTCTTCTTCAATAGCCGGTTCATCCAAGGTTTGTTCAATGGTGGGGGTAACGAATTGGGACAACAAAGGAGTGAAAGTAGATGGTACATGTTCTTCAATATTTGTTTCTGCAATTTGTGAAGGTTGTTCTACCATTTGATCCTTGAATCCAAGGATGTTTTCAAAATGAGAAACAAAAAATTCATCTAGACCAAGGGCATCTCGAGGATCTACTTGCTCCTCTTGTGCACTTGTGCCTACATCAGTCAGAACATTCTCTTCTTGAACTCTTCTTTTAGTGGTTGTTGTCCCCAACCGTGTTCTCCTTGCCAAAGGTACCTCATCTTCTTCTTTCTCCTCTTCTTCTAACAAAGTTTCCAACAGTGGAGATGTAGAGGATCTCTTTCTTTTGTATACCTTCCCCTTTTCTACCTGGGTAGCCTTGGGTCTTGTTCCTTTCACTGTTGGGGACCTTCCTAAGGTAGGTGTTTGTCCTTGTGCAATAGATGGCTGAGCAATAGGTGGAGTAATACTCCCTGTCATTCTTGTTTTAGCCAATTTTTCCTTTGGATTTGAGCCATATACTATTGGCCGATCATGTCTATAAACTGTTTCTAGCTTTTGAGAAGCAGTTCCTTTGAAATTTGGCATTATTACTTTCTCTACCTTCCCCTTTTCTCCTTTAGAAGGTGGGTCAAGTTGCGACTCCATTGGTATGAGATTCATTTTGAAAGGCCTTTTGATCCACTCTTTAGTAGTCTTTATCACATGTTTGGCCTTGAATTCAATGTTGTCATTTTCTTCTTTGTCTACTTCTGCATTCAAAATGGCCCTTGCAAATATCTTGTCTTGATTGTATAATGGATCTAAGACATCTTCAGTATCCATCTCCCAGATTTTAGGTGAAATACGAAGATCTAGAGCATCTTGTGCAAGCTCAAGGGACATTCTGCAATAATCTTTGATCCTGACCTCGTAATCATCTACACAGTTCATCCAATGATCTTCAATGTGAGGCTCATGAACATAATGTCTACCTGTGATATGGTTGTAAGTGCCTATGGGATCAAACCTAGTTCTGATCAGATTAAAGGGTTGCAAGGGGCATTCATCCCATTCAAAGGCAAAGGACTTGCATACTTTCATGTCTTGTAGAGAGTGAGGGCCGATGGAAATGGGGAAGTCCCAATAATGTTTCTTCTTATACTTAATGTTTTCATAGGCATCAGAAAGTTGCCTAGTCATCTCCAAAAGAATTATTCGGTTTGAATGGTACCTAGGAAGATTCTTTGGGTTAAGAGTACACCCTACCACTCTAATGTATGTGAAAGTTTTGAATTGAATATAATAGGTGCCTACCACTTGAACTTTAGCAACAACTTTCTCTAAGAGTCTCTTTGCATAATCACCCTCAATTGAACGAATGACTGCAAAGACAAAAGCATCATTAACACTCCTGTATTCTGAGCTAATCTCATCCAATTTCTCTTTCCTAACCAATTGCAGATATACAGTGAATGGCCATGCATTGGATTGACGAAAAGATCCTCTTTAATAACCTAGAGTAATCTTCCCTGACAACAAGTAGGTAGACAATGTAGGAAGTCATAAAGAACCGGGGATTGTTCTTTACTGCAATCAATTGTTCATGGGTGAACCCACAATAATGGGTTACACTATTTTACCTGAATGGACACTGAACTCTACATTTTGAAAAAAACTTTCATATTCAGATGCATATTGTCGTTATAGCGTTTGAAATAGGAAGATGAAGTAAATTAGAATCTTTTAAGATTTTTTGTCTAGATTCTAAATATATATATATATTTTTAATTTTTGAATTGATTTGAATAGTTTTTTCTTTCTCCCACAAAAACTGGTATGTTGTTGAAAACATCATTTTCAAAGACTTGCATTGTTTTCATAGAGCATAATTTTTTTTTTCTAAAATAGATATCAATGTGCTTCTTTTGAATTTATTTTTTTAACATCCATACAGAGGGCATTCAATTGGTTTGATGACATTATCATGATTATTGCATATTTTATTAAAGTTTGAAGTTGACTAAATCATAATTTTGACATACCTTGACTACATAGCTTATAACTTGTCATGTATTTGTCCAATTGCATTTTTATTTTTTTTGATAGAAAAATAAATTCAATACCTAGGGCATAGATATTTAAATTTTTTTTTTTTCTCGCTTTTACTATTTTTCCATAAGTGTCAAACATAAAGGTAGACATACGGTGAAATGTCTTTGTTTAGTAAAACTAAAAATACAAAGTCATAATAAACATAATATATATTAACATTATAATCATTGAATAGATTTTTCTCTATAGTACCTTACTACATAGATAGGTTTTTGAAATGGATTCATTTGATCTGCCAAAAGATAAAGCTGAAGTGATTTTTTGTTAGCATTTTAATAGGTGCAAAGGAGACTCCATTGTAGGTATGAATGAAGAGTATAGATGTTATATCAATATTTTTTTTATCTAAGAGGCTTTGAGATAACCATTTTTAATTAATTCCTTCAATGGAAACCTCTCAAGGCTTAAAACATCATATTTTTAAAAAATGTTTATTTCAGCAAAAATTAGCATGTCTAAAAAAGTGTAACCCACTATTGTGGGGTCACCCTCATCTAAGTTATCATTGAGAATGGTGGCCCAATCAAATCTAGATCTTCTGCCCTTAATTATTTCAATCAACAAAATCATCCAGTGTTCAAGTTGGATAGATTGGGGAAGCCCATATAATCTACTTAGCATAGTTACCGCTGCCTAAATATCATCCTTCAGGTATCCCCTCCTCGTGTCTATTTTGGCCAACTTGTTCTTGGGTAGGGGTTGCATCAGATACTCCTTGTTTACAATTTCATAAGCGAGTTGAGTGTTATTGTTGAACCATTGCAAACCCTTGCTAATGGAGAATGTGTAAAATGCATCTACCCCTTTAGGCAAGTGAAAGACATCTTCAATGATGTCTGGCCTAATATCGAGGACAATGTCTCCTACTTTATACTTCACTATACTCTCATCAAGAACATAGCGTTGTGTGAAGGGTCATGATCAGATCTGAAGATAAAACAGATACTGAATGGGTTGTAGCATTGTTAAGACTTGAAAACACAAGAGAAGTGCAGTTAGTCGATCTTCCATTAGGCCTTGTTTGGTTGAGGAATTAGAATTTGACTCAAAACCTGATTATCTCAAAATAAAGTTTTGAAATTCCGGTTTTGTGTATTTGGAAGATAGTTTGGACCGTTTGGTCGTTTGGGAAGATGATTGAGACAATCCATCTTCTACGTTTGGTTGCCATTTTTGAAATTAGAACTAGAATTGAGAAATTCCTATTTTTATGTTTGGTTCTACATTTTGAATTGAAATAGAAATTAGACAAGAAAAAATTTAAGTTTTTTAAATTATTATATAACGTTTAATTTAATGTTTTATTTATTTTGTCCATTTTTTATTTTTATTTTTATTTTATTAATTTATATTTTTATATAGTAAATCATAAACAAGATTATTTTTTTATGATTTACTATATAATGCTCTACTAGTTGTAGGTCATGAAAATGTCGCCATTGTCACAGGTCACATGAGCACATCCAATGCTGCGCGAGTCCCTCCACATGACCTGAGTATAATGCCCACACATCTACCCCACCTCACAACTATTCGTATCATATGAATAATACTGCTTTTCTTCCACCCAAAAGCGTACTACATCGAGAGGAGTCCATGATTGTCCACTGCCCCAAAAAATGTTCTCGCCATAGGGGCCATGAGAATGGGTCATATTGTAATCCACTTTTCTCTTCTCTGCCCACCATTGTGCATAGCTTTCTACTTTCCAATCCCACACCAAAGGGAGCTCCACAACCTTGAGTCGGGCATAGTTATGAGGAATCATGAATTGCAATGACACACTGCCAAAACGCTGTCGATTTTAGAATGGGGAAGTCACCGAACCCGACACCATATAAAATGCAATCTATAAAAGACAAAATCAGGTTTTATATTTTGAATTCCACCTATTTGAGTGGAAGCAGAACTTCTAGAAGTTCATTGAAAATGAGAATTTGAAAACACAAATCAGGTTTTGAATTTTGCAAACCAAATGACAGATTCAACTCAAAACCGAAAAACCCACTGCCAATTCCAGTTGTATTCACACAAACAAAAGGGGCCTCAGGGTTGGCACATCGGGTGAGAAAATCATTCCAGTAAACATTCCCTATGGCATTATCTGTAATTCGTTATGATGATTTCCAACCTTAGACGAAATGTGGTAACCTATAAATAGAAACTTCATGGTTGGTACGACAATCTTTTCTGGCATTCCACAAGAAAACATGCAACTATCAACAAACATTTATTGAAATCAACTAAAAACTAAGCAAACAAGTCTCAGTGAACCTAGAGAATCAAACCTAGAAGCTTGAAACCAGCAAAAATAAGTCTAATTGTGTTTTTTGGAGGTTTGGAGGTGTGGAAACGAAAGACATAATACACCTCTAAAAAGCCGAAAGGGCAAAAAATGAAGGTTGTGACTATAGGATTTCAATGTTTCAGAGTATGAAAGATGTGAAGAAAAGTGGTGACCGAAAGTGCGAAAGGGCGAAAGGTCACCGAAATATAGAAAAGTGAATTTTTAGAGTTTCAAAGATGGATGAGGTTATCAAAGGTCGAAAGACCGAAAATGTGAAATAAGTGATGGCATGTTTGTCTTTGGTGCCTAGAGTTACAAAGTTTTGATGTTCTCAAAAGTCTTTGGAGCCCAAAAATCTTAAGAGTCGAAGATAACTTGGTAGTTGGGACATTCGCTGGTGCTTCAGGACTTCAGTGATCGGAGATGATTACCACTTTCGGAGGCTGAAAGTTTGACCGTCTGGAAGAGACACTTTGCAGTTTCAGGTGCAAGATTCGATGTTTGATGAGTATTTTGGCCTTTCAGAGGCCAACAACTACAACTTGATTAAAAAAACTAAGAGAGGAGAACCTAACAAAGCTACAAAACCCTAAACTGAGTGACAAACCTATTATTCCTAACCGGTTACTGAGAGGGGGGTGAATCAGTAAATACTTGTTTCTATTACAATTCAACACTTATTCATTTATTCTCCCAAGATAAGAAGAATATAAACAATCATTCATAAGCATAAATAGAAACACACAGATTAATACAAGATGTATGTTAGAATAACTGAGGGGGGTGAATCAGTTATCCACCGTTCCAAATACAAAATGTATATCCAAAAACAATTTACTTAAACTCTTGCAACTCTGTAACATAAAATACTAATCTGTTTGAGCTTTTACTGATTACCAGTTAACAACTTAGTATATTCACCGATCAAATCAAATATGCAACATGTAAAGTATGATAACAAACAATCATCACAGTCAACACATAACACGAAAGATTTAATGTGGAAACCATGTAAAGGGAAAAACCACCTGAGACCGGCAACCCAAAATATTGTTCACTAATCTAAAGTGAGGTCGGTGAAGACCCAACCTTGTTAAAGGTTACAAAACACATTGTAAGGTGTGACCTTGTTAGAGGATTTAAGACCAACTGTTATTGTCCAACCAAAATTCACTATGGGGTTGAAAGGATAACAAATGTACACTCTATGAATGACATTATAAGACTTTCAAGTCCACTCGGTTAAGATATTTATCTGTTTACAATGGTTAAAATGTAACAGTAGGTGATCTGATTACAATACAACTCCTATTGCAGATGTTTAGATCTATATTATGCTCATTCAAATCCTCTGATCAATAGACTAATTTTGTTTCAACAATATTCAGTAACTTATTGTCTCTCGGTTATAGCTTTTTGACACTCGGTTATCTTTGCAGTTCAGTTCTCCTTAACCAATTTGATCAGGCATGCATGAAGCTTGTTCACGCGATATCTCTACAGTTATCTTCTTTCCGACATACGTAAATAATGAAATCAATGTCTCTTAAATAGACAAGTAAACCATTTTAATTTCATCCATCAAATTTTGTCGCTTGTTCTCCTTCGTTGATTTTGCTGCTTAAACCTTCCTCGGCTGATGTGTCAGTAACACATTTGATTTCAATCCCTTAGATCTTCTTTGAATTATGTTAGCCGTAGATCTTCGTAACAAAATTTATCTTCAATGCTGATATCAAGGTGCTTTCCAGCTCATTAATCCTTATCGGCTAAACTGATCATTTGGTTCCTTTCTTCATGCTCGGTTAACAAAGAAATGCGTCAGTGAACACAAGCTCAATTTATACTGTGTTCGGTATACACAAAACTGCTTGGTGTATTTTAAATGCTTCTTTAACTAACCACACTGCCTTGTACATTTTTGCTCTTTTCTTCATCATAGATGAATGCAACATAATCAAGTCAATAACATAGGGTCATAGACTCATCCATAAGTTACCCAATGTATTCCTTATCCTTATTTGTTATATCCATCTTCCTCATGTAGATATATCTGTTCTTCATCTCTTTTTCTCCTTTCTACAGATGTTTGGGTATAGTAACTTACAAGATAAATACTATCAAAACTTAGTTGACATCAATGACAACATATTACTGATTTAATCATCTTACATATCTAATCAACAACTTGGTGATCTCAAATCATAGATCTTCAAGTCATATAGTTTATTCAAATCAGTTTTAGTTCATCAATCTCTCCCTTTGGCATTGATGGAAACACAAACAATATGAAATATGTTATACACATACCAAACATGTATTCTAAAACTCTGTAAACAAATGTTCTCCCTAGCTTAATATGTTTAATCACTACGTTACATAATAAAATTTGTAGGTTCAGACTATCTTCTGCAGATATGATCTTTTTCAGCTCCTTCTGTTCTCTATGTTCTCAGCAACAAATCTTCAATGCTCTACCTATGACATGTATTTCATTGAATATTCTCTCCCTTTGAAAACAATGCCAAAAAACAATATAAACATATAGCTCTTCAGTAGAGAAATTGACTCACTGTTGTTCGGTTCCTATACAATGTATGCACCGAATATATCTTTGTATACTGATGTGCAAATCTGTTCCAATTCTTCAACCTTTCACAACCTTAGACAGAGTCCAAAGTGTGAATTAAGCTGCATCAACATGAATGATCTTCTAATAAGATTAGGTTGATGCAACCTCCATATCACATTAGTGACCGGTAGACAGGGGACAGACCCCAAGTCTAGTCCTCAAATATTCAAAAGTTTCCTTCGGTAGAGGCTTTGTGAAAATATTAGCAAGTTGTTATTTAGATGTAACAAATTCTAATCTGACTTGCTTCTCCTGTACTTATTCTCAAAGTAGTGATACTTAATAGATATATGCTTTGTTTTTTAATGCATTACTGGATTCTTTGAAATATTAATTGCACTAGTGTTGTCACAATATATAATCACTGACTCAATGATTACCTCATTCATACCTTCCAACACTTGCTTGATATATGCAATATTTGAACAGTTTGTAGCAGCAACAACATACTCTGCTTCGGTAGTTGACTGAGAAATACAAACCACATTCCTCTATTTTCTTCAGGTATCTCAAGATTCTCTTTGTAGCAACCATGTGTGACTCCCTAGGATTTGCAGAAAATCTAGCAACTATCCCAACATGTGCTATATCAGGTCTACTATGAACTACATACACCAACTTACCAATCATGGATCGGTACAATGTCTGGTTTACCTCGGTAGTTCCATCATCTTTAGTCAGTTTACATCCAGTAGCCATCGGTGTTCCAACAGGTTTAACATCTTCCATGCCAAATGTCTTCAATACTTCTTTTATATACTTAGATTGTGTGATGAATATTCCATCATTCTGCTGAATCACTTGTAAGCCTAGAAAGAACTTAATCTCTCCAAACATAGACATTTCAAATTTACTTCTCATTTCATCAGCAAATGATTTACAGATGTGATCTTGTCCTCCAAATATTATGTCATCCATAAATATTTTAGCAATCAAGATAGTATCATCAAAATTTTCTTTTATGTACAGATTGTTATTCTCACTAGTTCTAACAAAACCAAAAACAAATTCTAATCTGACTTGCTTCTCCTATACTTGTTCTCTTAAGTAGTGATACTTAATAGATATATGCTTTGTTTTTTAATGCATTACTGGATTCTTTGAGATATTAATTGCACTAGTGTTGTCACAATATATTATCACCGGCTCAGTGATTACCTCATTCATACCTTCCAACACTTGCTTGATATATGCAATATTTGAATAGTTTGTAGTAGCAACAACATACTCTGCTTTGGCAGTTGACTGAAAAATACAAAGTTGTTTCTTACTTGTCCATGTAACAAGTCTTTCACCAAAGAAAAATGCTCCTCCGGTGGTACTCTTCCTGTCATCTATATTTCCAGCCCAGTTTGCATTGGTGTAGACTTTGAGTTCAAACTTGCCTTCCTTTGGATACCACAAACCATATTACTTTATTTTCTTCAAGTATCTCAAGATTCTCTTTGTAGAAACCATGTGTGACTCCTTAGGATTTGCATAAAATCTAGCAACTATCCCAACAACATGTGCTATATCAGGTCTACTATGAACTATATATATCAACTTACCAATCATGGATCGGTACAGTGTCTGGTTTACCTCAGTCGTTCCATCATCTTTAGTCAGTTTACATTCAGTAGCTATCGTTGTTCCAACAGGTTTAACATCTTCCATGCCAAATGTCTTCAATACTTCCTTTATATACTTAGATTGTGTGATGAATATTCCATCATTCTGTTGAATCACTTGTAAGCCTAGAAAGAACTTAATTTCTCCAAACATAAACATTTCAAATTTACTTCTCATTTCATCAGCAAATCATTTACAGATGTGATCTTGTCCTCCAAATATTATGTCATCCACAAATATTTCAACAATCAAGATAATATCATCAAAATTTCCTTTCATGTACAAATTGCTATTCTCACTAGTTCTAACAAAACCAATACTCAACAAATAGTTATGTAGCCTTTCATACCAGGCTCTTGGTGCTTGCTTTAGACCATATAAAGCTTTATATAATCTCCATACCATATCTTTCTTGTCTGGATCCACGAATCCTTCTGGTTGTTCTATGTAGACTTCTTCTTCAAGTATCCCATTCAGAAAAAAATAAATTTAACATCCATTTGGTAAACTTTGAACTTTTTGTGTGCAGCATATGCAAGTAACATTCTGACTCCTAATCTAGCAACAGGTGCAAAAGTTTCTCTATAATCTATTCATTCCTCCTATGCATATCCCTTGCATACTAATCTAGCTTTGTTCCTTGTTACCTCTCCATTCTCATTGAGTTTATTTCTAAATATCCACTTAGTACCAATAACATTCTTGTCCTTAGGTCTGGGTACTGAAGTCCATGTCTTATTTTTCTCTATCTATTCTATTTCCCCTTTCATTTCATTTACCTATTCATCATTTTCTAATGCAACTTTTACATTCTTCGGTTCACATTCACAAACTAAACATGTACCTTGTCTCATTTTACTCCTTGTCATCATGTCAGCTTGTCTGTCTCCAATGATTTGAGTCTCAGGATGATGTCTCCTAACAAATCTTGCTAGTACTTGATCTCTTCTCTGTTGTTCATCCTATGCAGGTTCATTTGCTTTCTCGGTAGGTCCTTCCTACTCGTTAATTTCTCTTTCCTGTTCTTCGGTATTATTTTCCTATTGACCGGTTGTCATTGTTTGTGACTTCGGTAGGTACTCTGGTTGTTCAATGTAAGTGAATCTACCATAGTCTTTCGGTTCCTTTGTACTTTCTTTTGCATTATTATCATCAAACTCATCAACCCGAACATTAGCACTTTCAATCATTTTATTAGTTACTTTGTTAAGACACTTGTATGCTTTACTTTTAGTGAAATATCCTAGAAATATCCCTTCATCACCTTTTCAGTCAGACTTTCCATTTCTTTCATCTTTCAGAATAAAACATTTACTTCCAAAAATTCTGAAATAACTTACAGTGGGTTTGTGACCAAACCATAACTCATAAGGTGTTTTATTAGTGTCCTTCAGTTGTACTCAGTTCAAAACATAAATAGATGTGCTAACTGCTTCTCTCCAATATGTCTAAGAAACATTCTTTTCTAACATCAATGTCCTTGCACAGTCAACAATTGACCTATTCATTCTTTCAATAATTCTATTTTGTTGAGGTGTCCTCGGTGCAGAGACCTGTCTTTTTATACCATGCTCATTACAAAAGTTAGTAAATTCATCAGAAATAAATTCACCACCTCTGTCAGATCTCAAAAATTTCAATTCTTTACCAATCTCTTTCTCAACCTTTGCTTTATACCACTTGAACATCTTAAATGCCTCTGATTTTTCTTTCAAGAACATGACAGTCATTAATCTAGTGTAATCATCAACAAAAAGAATGAAATACCTATCTCCATAGTAACTCTGAATTTTCATGGGACCACATAGGCTAGTGTAAACTAACTCAAGTATTTTCTTTGTTGAATAATCTTTGCTTTTGAAACTAGATTTTGTCATTTTACCTTTTTGACATTCATGGCACATAACATGATCAAGCTTTGTTTAGTTAGGCAGACCTCTAACCTTTTTTCTTTTTATTGATCTTAATCATGTTATCAAAATTCACATGACATAACCTTTTATGCCACAACCATGCATCCTCATTTTTCATCATTAAACAAGAAGAATCATCATTATTAAGATAAAACATATTACCTTTCGATTGTGCTCCTATTCCAACTAGTTTTCCACCATCATCATAAATCTTTACTATCTTGCTCTCAAAAGCAACTCGGTGATCAGAATTGTTCAGTTGTGCCACACTCAACAAATTATAGTTTAGTCCTTCTACCTGTATGCACCCTAAAATGGTCGCCTAGACTTTGGGCCCCATTTATTTGATTTATCAATCCTGAATCATTTTTATCAATAATCAATATTTTTGAACAATATCAATTTCTTGATCAAATCTTAATTTCGATCATATATTGGATTTTTATCCTATGGGCTAACCATTTATCCTAAATCTTTATTTAATTAAAAGGAATATTTCCTCCCCTTTTAATTAAATAAAAAGCCCCCACTTTCCTCTTATCCTAAGTTGCACAAATAAAACATTATTCCTATTTTATAAAAAGGGAAAAAGCACTTTTTGTCTCACATGAGGCTCAAAAGTCAACACTTCACTTTCATTGGAGGATACTTGTGCACATGGATTGCTCCTCTTTCAAGCTCCACCGCTGATTAAGACTTTTGCCTCTTAATCTCAATGGTCCATTTCACCTCATTTCTTATAAAAGGAGAGCTCTCTCCTTCATTTGCATAGATATCCATATTTTATGCTATTGTTATGCTGCAGATTTTCTAGGTACATTTGGAGCTTTTTGAAGACATTGAAGACTTGTTGCTTTCATCATTTTAGTTGCATTTCATAATAGTTTTGCTTTCATAGTTACATTCATGGCATCATAGATTAAATTTCTTTTTATGCAATATAATAGATCTCACATAGCTTAATTAGGGGCTTGGAATCTATTGTATTTCCATTTCATAGCTTAGTTTGTACTTCCATTTTTCATAGCATAGCTTGCACATTTGCATCTTCATTTTAGTTGCATTGCATTGCATCTTCATAGTGATTCTTGGAGATATTGGCATTGTTGCCCTTGTCTTCACTTGAATCTCTCATTGTATGGTTGACTAGCAAGGTCACTTTCTTGTAGCTCTAGCTGAGAGCAAAACTCATAGTCCCTTGCAACTCCATGCATAGAGAGCTATGAGCCGTTTTGTGAGGCCTCATTCTTGAGAAACCTTGCATGTAATGGTTCATAGAAGTGCATATTTTAGTGTGTACATTTCTGGCACCCACCGTGGGGCAGAGTAGATAGCTTTGTCTTTTCATTTGATGCATTTTTTGTCATTTTCGGATTAATTTTTGGAAAAATCTGCGTCTCTGGTTTTCTGTCTCAGATTATCGCGAGACACTTCTCAGAAGTATCGCGCGATATACTTTCTGTCTTGGCGCGATAGTTCGCGCGGAAAAAGTATTGCACGCCTATATTGAAGTCTATCGCCTGGCATCGGGCGAAGTATCGTCTGGCATCGTGCGAAGTATCGCTCGACTGGGGAAGTATCGCCTGGCTATAGGAAGAAGTATCGTGCGATACTGTGTCTGTACCTGGCAGTGACCTATTTTTGAGTTATTTTATCTATCTTGCAAGTTTTGGGTTCTTAGCTATCTTTTTGAAATTTTTTGAAATTTCCAGCGTTTTCAAATCTGTGCCTCTGGAAAATGGGTGCCCATTTTTTTTTGAAATTTTGCAAATGGTATCAAAAGTTTAAGTGTGATATATTGTTGGAAAGGTCTTTCCGAGCCTAATCCAACCATGATGGTTTCATTTTCAGATTTTATCATTTGATTAGATATTTTTGCAGATTATCTAATTTTTCATATACTAATCATTGGTAGATTTTGGATTTTGATTCTCCTAACTCTTGTTGGTCTAACAAGTTGTGGTTGTAGGTGCTCTCATTACTTGAAATTTGTCAAAAGAACGCATGTCAAAGAGGGCTACTAATGGTTTTTGTAGGGCTGCCCAAGCATAAAAACAAAAAAAAAAATTTATTATTTCTTACTTGTTTATTTACTTTCCTTTCAAGTGTGGCATTCACTAATTGTATTAGGCATCTTAATACCTTGTGAAAGGGATCTTGAGGTGGTAGGAGAAGTATGCTCTTCACCTTTAGGTGAATCAGAAAATCTTGACCCATCTTAAGGTTTTGGAAGCAAGGGGGTAATTGATCTCTTTTCTTGGTGTGTTTGGGAGAGATTTTTGAGATAGGGGAGTATGCTCTTCACCCTTGTGGTGAACCAGAAACCTTGAACTTCAAGAGTTAATCCACTTTTTATTTAGTATAGAAATCCTTTAGCGGGCCTGCTCTTGAGCAATCAAGAGGAACGACCCAAGTGGGGACAACCTTGTCATCATTTTACTTGGTGGCGAGTGATTCCAACTCACTATAATCTCAAGGCTATCGAGGACACAAAACCTTGGTAGACATAACACTTGTCTTCGCTTGATGTAAGTACTTGTGGGATTGTGACCATGAGGAAAATATTGAGCAATAATGCTTAAGGTACTCTTGAGGCCGCGAGGTCCTAGTCCTTTACGAGGAGCAAGAGGGGTGTTGTGAACGGAAACCCTTATTAAGAACCATAGATTAGAAACCACCTTTTTCAACCGCTTATCTTCTTAGTGCAAGGATTGATCCAAGTGGAATAACCCGGATCACCCCAAGATACTCACCATATGTGTCCCTTTGGTTGTGTTGTTTGACACTTCCATGACAAAGCCAATATCTCTTGTGGGCAACCACTTGGTGTGAGGCAAGGGGGCATCAAATTGTGGGCTAAGTTGATGAGTAATGAGCCTTGTCTTGTAGGTAGATTTGCTTGAAGTGTCTTCGATTGTGTGATACCAGTGTAAATGTTCTTGACATACCAACAATCGGTAGCATTCATAGGGTGCTTTTTCAATTTTGATATCACAAGTGCTTGTCTTGGCAAGGTTGCTTTTTTCCCTTGTTTCAAGTGTTTGGAGACATGTTTGATCCCCTACTGTTTGCAAACCTGTCCAAATACTATTAAAATTGTGATTGAAATCAGACATTTTCACCCTTAGATTCAAAATTTGCACAAATTGGTCAAAATCAACATCAGTATCGCATTTGTCCATTCTTGGTGAGAAAGATTATCTCTAGAATTGTTAGTCACATTCTTGGAGAATTTTAGTACTCTTATTGTCCAAGTCACTTTCATTTATCTCAATTTCAATTATATTTTGGCCTAGTCCAACCTCCTGATTCAAAAGTGCAAGGATATTCATCCTTTGATTTGAAGCACCTCTTTGACAGTGTTGGTAAAGCCCCTGCTTCTATCTTTTCATTTCTCTTTGGACAATAGAGAACTTTAATTATCCTAGTTTGGTGTTGACATTTTGTGAGGTCATCCTATTACCAGTCTTCCTTGGTCAATCCAGATCTTAGATCCTAGGTGTTGTCATGTTGCTCAACATCTCAATGAACGTTATGGTATCAATTACACAAGATGGCTCTTAGTCTTCTTCTTCCTTTTCCATTTCCCATGTTCTTCTAAAGTCTTCTACTCCCATGGGAAATTCTTCTTCTTCTTCTTCTCCTTGATTCTTTTCCTCTTATTATCTAGTCTACTTTCTTCTATTCATCTATTCATTTCTTCCATGCTTGATTCCTCCTCTTCTATAACCATGAATCTTGACTATCTTGTTAAGGAACCTCTCTTAAGATTAGATGATCTTGAGCTCATTGACATATTCGAAAAGTGTTGTTCCTCCAAAATTCTCATGAGTGATGAATTTATAGCAAAAATAAAAGAAAAGATGATTAAATCAGATGCCTTTGCTAGAATCATAAACATGATCATATCACGATCTTCTTCTTCCAAACATTCTTCATCATCTAAATCTTCTCATTCTTCTTCACCTTCCAAGTCTTATCATGACTCTTCTAGACATCATTCTCATTCTTCATCTTCTAAGTCTTATCATGATTCTTCTAAACACTATTCACATTCTTCATCTTTCAAATCTTATCATGACTCTTCTAAACATCATTCGAATTCCTCATTATCCAAGTATTCTTCTTCCACTAGGTCTTCATTTTCCTCTTCTTCAAGATCTCATTCTTCTTCTACTTCTCCCAAGAGTCTTAGTTCTCTTTAGAAGACATACCATAAAGAGAAACATGATAGTCCTTGTGATATCTCTTCCACAAAGAGTGACACACCTACCTTTGATGACTATGATGACTATGATGATGGACAATGTAGCAATACTTATGACAACTCTATTCCTAAGAGTCTTCCTCGTCGTGTGCTTAGGCTTACTAAAGGGTCATCCTATTGGATAGATTGTGATGGTGATCCATATGATTCTGATTTTGAGAGAAATTATGATATTTGTTGTGAACAATATGATACATCTACTTCTATTGAGGAAGAGAAAGCTTTTCGTGCTGATTATAAACGTAGATACTATGAGCATCTCTCCTCTAAAAACTCTCATGCTGAAAATAAAAATCTCACTCTCCAGCAAGATCATATTAATGTTGAACCTTTGTCTTGTGATGGTCCCCTTCCATCCTCCACTTGCTCCAATATCCACACATCTCCTAAAGCTGCTAAGTCTTCCAAATCTTTCACAAAGCCTTCAAGGAGCCTTAAGAGCACAAATCCTTCATCCAACAAAGATCCTAATGCTTTCCATGCGGTTCCGTATAGTTATCCTCAAGGGCCACCTCTTAAAGATACTCAAGATAACCTTCACTTGGCTGCAAATACTTTCAATAATGTCGAACCTAAAGAACCTAAGCCTTCATCCGCTATAATGCCTATTTCAGCTAGTCCTTCACCATCTCTTCCAAAGTCTTCCATACAATCCCAACATGCTTCCTTGTCCTTAGAAGTGGCTCCATGTCAAGAGAACTCTAAAAATGATAAAAAAAAAAATATAAATAAAGATCAAGATCAAGAACCCTCCATGTCATCCAATTCTCTTCATGATGTATCTCCTTTATTTCATGGTTCTTTTGATCCTCTATGCCCTTCCGCATTCATTCCACCATCTCCTAAGCAAGATCAAGCTACTACTTACACTATTGAGCTTATTGACAATCAAAATAACCTTACTACACTTGCGCTTTCTAAAGATGATACTTCCATTAAGGTTATTAAAAATGGTGTTGTTACTTCCAATGTTGAGCCTATTGAAAATCTAGAAAAAGTTGATATGCTTATGCTACCCAACAATCATTGTCAAGATCAAAGTCTTCCATCTTCTTGTTCTACCATTCCATGTTCATTTCCGCTTTCTACTCTTCCTAAGTCTTTGCAAGCTCTGAACAATCCTATCAAAGAAATTGCTCCTATTCAAGATGTTCATGATCCTATTGTAAATCCTAATGCTCACTCTAAAGATGTTGATATCCTTGGTTATCATATAAATGCTGATGAACTTATTGATTATCCTTTTGCATCTCCCACGTCCATCCTTGGACCTCCCCCACCAATACTAAGGGCTTCATGTCTTCCTTCCATCTTGGGTCCTTATGTCCCTTCACTTTCCCCTCCTAATTCTCCTAATTCATCATCCATCTTAGGTCCTTATGTCCCTCCATCTCCTATCTTTCCTCAAGATCAACATAGATGCATACCCTTGAATCCTTTTCATTCACCCACCCATCTAAACCAGTCATATTATTCTTCTTCTTACACAAGTCCCAAGTCTTTTGGAAGTAACTTGAATGTTCAATACAAGAAAAAGAAGCAATACAAGAATCCATCAAAAAAAGAAGATCACCATGTCTCCTCTAATCGACATGGGGGCATAAAGTCAAAAGAGATATCTAAGAAGAAAACTACAAGACAAGTATGGGTTCCAAAATCCATCATTGAAGATATTCTCTCTCAGTCATCAAAAGGAAATGAAAAGCCTAAGGCTATATGGATTCCAAAATCTCTCTTGAAAGAGTCTCATGTTGAACAAAAAGTGAAATTGACATTCAAGCTTCCAAAGGCTTCCACTTCATCTTTTTCCAAAAACATTCTTCCATTCCATACGCCTGAACCACAACCTCTGCTAAACATTTTCCATATTCCCTCTCATATTCCTCCATTCACATTTGAGAATTATAACAAGCACACCAATCCTCTTTTCGAGGAGTCACATAGCAATAATGAACCAGAATATGGTTTGCATTTGGACTAGAATATGGTTCATGTTTCCTCCATCCTCTCGCCACCCTTCAAGGTGTGTATTGACGTTGATCTTACCTTTCTTTCCATCTACCCTTTCACATTCCTTCCATTCATTATCCTTCTACCTTCTATCATTTTTCCTCATTTGCCTATTCCTCATGCCTCTTCCTTTCCCATTCAGCATCTTTGAGCATATCATTTTGGATCCTTGGTATATCAATGGTTTATCCTTTCAAGGAGCATTATCTAAAAAGCTTGCCTTCTTCCAAAAAAATCAAAAAAATAGAAAAATTAAAAAAATAAAAATAAAAATAAAAATAAAAATAAAAATAAAAATAAAAATAAAAATTTGAAAATGTGCCATGGTGAAAACCTAGAAACAGGCACCTTGGTAGCAAAAGTAAAGAGAAATAAATTCGTCCTCTGGTGAAAACCACTCTCTTGTGGTGCCTTGGATAAGTACCATGATGAAAACCTGGCAATCAGGCGTCATGCGTAGTTCTTCTACATATTTCATCCATTCCATCTTCTCTCTTTGATCTTGACAATGTTGATCTATACACGAACATTTGGCTATTTTGTGAGCTATCTTACGATGATCTTGCTTTCATTCCATTCATGCTTAGCCTTCATATTTATTTTCCTTCATTCATTCTAGCTTGTCACTATCCTCTTCCCCTTTCATCTTGATCTAAACAAAAAAGTAAAATGTGATGCTATGAAGCCTCTTGACATGTCTACTCCTTTGGACTGCATCCTTTCCTTCTTTTTCATTACACTTTTGAGGCTTATCCTATGCTATCCTTTCATTGCTTGTCCAAATGCGCTTTACATGACAACAATTTTTTTCCCTAGCCTGGGTACTCTTGAGGAGTTTGACCTTGAGGATTTCTTCCCTTCACTCTCCTTCATTCTCATGTCTTCCATCTCTTTCACCAGCTCGGTGATCCATCTTGTCCTCCACATTTCTAGATATTGGGACTACACAATGTGATCTTGCTTAAAGAGTTTGATACCCATTCTGTCTAGGGGCATCTTTTGTACATATTTTATGATCCTGAAAAAATTCTAAAAAAATTGATATATGATGCTGAAAAAATCTTAAAAAGCATAAAAAGTCCTGAAAAAATACAAAAAAATCAAAATATTCAAAAAATCAAAAAAATAGAAAAAGTGCCTTGGTGAAAACCTAGCAATAGGCGCCTTGGTAGCAAAAATACAAAAAAAAGAAAAAATGAAAAATGATTCCAAGTGGTGAAAACCTGGAAACAGGCGCTACTTGAGGCCTTTGCACCCCTATTTGTTAGCATGCGTCCTCGACACTTAACCACTTTCCATCATGCCTTGACCTTATTTGGCCTAGTCTGGAATTGGTCTTTGTCTTTGTCTAGGGGGCATAATTGTTCGCATAGGTCCTTTTGGTGCGTTTGTCTCTTGGGGCATTTCACAACAGGTGTTTTTCAACACCACCCCAAACTGTGTTTTTTAACACTACCCTTGCGTCGAGTGTTTCTTAACACTTATCAGGTGTCTGACCCAACAGTCTTGTATGATGTGATATTTCTCACTAAGCTGATATGATACTCAGAGTTTGACTCTATGACCAACACACACGCACTTAAACAATCAACTCACTGGCGATATGATGACTTTATTTTCTTTGTGTGTTGTCTATGAGGATTTCTTTGGTGAGTGGTCTCTCCCTAAGAAGTTTTCGATGATGCATTGCTAGAAGACTGAGGGAATGAGAACATGTTTTCCTTCTTTATCTGCTTGTGGGTATATTTTGTTGATCTTAACTATCATGAGCATTTATGCTGGTCCTACTTGACACTATGGATTAACAAGGTATTATCCTTGACTATTTGCGAGTGCATGCTTTTAGCTATCCTAACTTTCATGTGTCTTGATACAAGCATAATCTCGCTATAACAAATTTAGGTGATCTTACTGCATTAGTCATCTTGACCTATATGTCTTTGATGCCTAGGTGAGATTCCCACATTTCTATCTGATAAAGATCATATTCATATCCACATAGTTATGCTAAGTGTGCATTGTATGATCTTATGACGCTACCAATAACGCTCGATGATGATAATTAGATGTCTATAAGCGTTGTGACCTTGCAAGTCAACCACTTTCATAGTAGTTTGCATTTTTAGGTTCATGTTAGTCTAGTGTTGCATTTTGCATACGGAGAGAGCGCTCCTTTTCATCATTTACGGACTAGTCGGTCAACTGTGTTCATCTTCTAATTCTTCTTGATCATATCTTTCATTTCTAGTCTTTCATATCACATCATTTTCTATCCATTTGCGGACTCGAAATTGAAATCCGAGTCGCATTTCAAAATTTTTTTCCTTCTTCTGAGCAGTTGACTGACCTTTTGAGGCATAATTTGATTTTCGGTGGAATTTCTTCCTTTTCATGTCTCTCAATTTTCTAGTCTTTCATTCGCCCTATCTCTTTTCTTCTAGCTCATCGCTGGGGCATATTTCATTGCCTAATGGTTATCCTGTTATCATTTACATTCAATTATGATTTCATTATGATTTGATCAAATCTTTATCAGTTCACTGTCTCTCCTCTAACAGATTTCGATTTCGATTCCGAGGGGGCAGTATTTATGGGATTCTCATCCCTGATTTCTTGATGTTCTTGATTCAGACATCTTTTGTGAGCTTTTTCTCTAATTTGAGATTCTTATCTCTTACTTTGAATGTGATCCCGAATCGACCTCATGTTCAAAGGCCTTTGTTTATGTTTTGTCCGGGTGTGATCCCAAATCGATCTCACATCTGAGTTGTTTTGTGATCCCAAATCGATCTCACATTTCAACTTCATTCTTTGACTACATGTGTTCCCAAATCGATCACACATTAGTCAAAGAGGGGCAAATGTATGCACCCTAAAATGGTCGCCTAGACTTTGGGCCCCATTTATTTGATTTATCAATCCTGAATCATTTTTATCAATAATCAATATTTTTGAACAATATCAATTTCTTGATCAAATCTTAATTTCGATCATATATTGGATTTTTATCCTATGGGCTAACCATTTATCCTAAGTCTTTATTTAATTAAAAGGAATATTTCCTCCCCTTTTAATTAAATAAAAAGCCCCCACTTTCCTCTTATCCTAAGTTGCACAAATAAAACATTATTCCTATTTTATAAAAAGGGAAAAAGCACTTTTTGTCTCACATGAGGCTCAAAAGTCAACACTTCACTTTCATTGGAGGATACTTGTGCACATGGATTGCTCCTCTTTCAAGCTCCACCGCTGATTAAGACTTTTACCTCTTAATCTCAATGGTCCATTTCACCTCATTTCTTATAAAAGGAGAGCTCTCTCCTTCATTTGCATAGATATCCATATTTTATGCTATTGTTATGCTGCAGGTTTTCTAGGTACATTTGGAGCTTTTTGAAGACATTGAAGACTTGTTGCTTTCATCATTTTAGTTGCATTTCATAATAGTTTTGCTTTCATAGTTACATTCATGGCATCATAGATTAGATTTCCTTTTATGCAATATAATAGATCTCACATAGCTTAATTAGGGGCTTGGAATCTATTGTATTTCCATTTCATAGCTTAGTTTGTACTTCCATTTTTCATAGCATAGCTTGCACATTTGCATCTTCATTTTAGTTGCATTGCATTGCATCTTCATAGTGATTCTTGGAGATATTGGCATTGTTGCCCTTGTCTTCACTTGAATCTCTCATTGTATGGTTGACTAGCAAGGTCACTTTCTTGTAGCTCTAGCTGAGAGCAAAACTCATAGTCCCTTGCAACTCCATGCATAGAGAGCTATGAGCCGCTTTGTGAGGCCTCATTCTTGAGCAACCTTGCATGTAATGGTTCATAGAAGTGCATATTTTAGTGTGTACACTACCCAATAAGCATTATCATATTGGATTCTATCATTTATCATCAGGGATCCTTTTCCTCTAACCATACAAAGTGTATAATTACCCATTTTTACAAATCCTCCATTGTATTGCTCAAGATGATCAAATTTTTCTTCATCACCAATCATGTGATGTGTACAACCACTATCTATGATCCATGTGTCATTTTTATTTACTTTAGAAATTAGTGTTGTTTCTACATACCTCTCTTCTTCCTCTGAATCATCCTTCACAACAACAAATACTACTTCTACATCATCATCTGAATCAGTGTCAGTATAATTCTCATCAACAATGTAACATACCTTTTTACCTTTATCACTGTTGTCTCGATTGTCTCTGTTGTAGTGTCGGTAACTTCTGTTATTTCTTCTCCCATAGCTTCCTTCACCAGATCGGTCTTTGTTTCTATCATCTTCCTTCCTGTTTGGACATCTAGCAGCAGTATGACCAACTTCTTTGTAGTTAAAACATGCTAGAGGTAATTTACCCTTATATCTACCTTTAACTTTAGGTAATATTCTGGTCATAAGAGCTTCAAGTTCATCAAGCTCATTATCAATATTACTATCATTATCATCATGTCTACCACTAGACTTACCAATCTTCAGAGAAGTCAAGAAAGCAGATTCAACAGTTGGTACAACACTATTATCATAGTTATTAAGCTTGAATGTAGTTAGCTTACCAATCAGATTGTCAAGAGTGAGAGTATTACCCGGTGCAGATCTCATTTCATGGATTGCAGATATTTTGATTGCATAAACCGATAATAAGGTCCTGAGAATTTTGCTTACCACTATGTCTTCTTCTATAACACCATCAAATCCTCTTATTACATTAACAACTTTCTTAATTCTGTTTGTATACTGCACTATGTTTTCACTTTCTTTCATCTTTATGTCATTGAATCTTCCTCTTAAACTTTCAGCTCTAGCTCTTTTGACATTATCATCACCACTATAAACTTGAGCAAGTTTATCCCACATCTATTTAGTAGTAGTACAGTCCTTGATATCTTCAAATTTGGTATCTGTCAGGGCAGCAACAATCTCCATCATGGTATCATTATGCTCATGCCTATCTCTTAGTTGATCAAGGGTCAAGGGACCAGTGGGAAGTACAAGGTAGCCATTCTCCATTAGAGTGAGGGCAAAATTTCCAATTCCAGATACATGCAGCTTCATTCAGCTTTGCCATATTGTGAAGTTATCCTTGTTTAGCTTTGGCACTTCCCTCTTATACATTTTGTGATCTTTATGCTGAAGTCCTTAAAACTCTGTTCCAAGCAACCAAGCAGCTTGTATCAAACAACCAATGCTCTGATACCAATTGTTAGAATAACTGAGAGGGGGGTGAATCAGTTATCCATAGTCCCAAATACAAAATGTATATCCAAAAACAATTTACTTAAACTCTTGCAGCTCGGTAACATAAAATACTAATATGTCTGAGCTTTTACCAATTACCAGTTAACAACTTAGTATATTCACCGATCAAATCAAATATGCAACATGTAAAGTATGATAACAAACAATCATCACAGTCAACACATAACACAAAAGATTTAACGTGAAAACCTTGTAAAGAGAAAAACCACCTGGGACCGGCAACCCAAAATATTGTTCACTCTTCTGAAGTGAGGTCGGTGAAGACCCAACCCTGTTAAAGGTTACAAAACACACTATAAGGTGTGACCTTGTTCGAGGATTTAAGACCAACCGTTATCGTCCAACCAACATTCACTATGGGGTTGATAGGATAACAAATGTACACTCTATGAATGACATTATAAGATTTTCAAGTCCACTCGGTTAAGAGATTTATGTGTTTACAATGGTTAAAATGTAACAATAGGTGATCTGATTACAATACAACTCCTATTGTAGATGTTCAGATCTATATTATGCTCATTCAAATGCTCTGATCAATATACCAATTCTGTTTCAACAATATTCAGTAACTTACTGTCTCTCGATTATAGCTTTTTGACGCTCAGTTATCTCTGCAGTTCGGTTCTCCTTAACCAGTCTGATTAGGCATGCATGAAGCTTGTTCATGCGATATCTCTGTAGTTATCTTCTTTCCGCCATACGTTAATAATGAAATCAATGTCTCTTAAATAGACAAGTAAACCGTTTTAATTTCATCCATCAGATTTTGTCGCTTGTTCTCCTTCGTTGATTTTGTTGCTTAAACCTTCATCGGCTTATGTGTTAGTAACACATTTTATTTCAATCCTTTAGATCTTCTTCGAATTATGTTAGTCATAGATCTTCGTAACAAACTTTATCTTCAACATTGATATCGAGGTGCTTTCTAGCTCATCAATCCTTATTGGCTAAACTAATCATTTGGTTCCTTTCTTCATGCTCGATTAACAAAGAAATGCGTCGGTGAACACAAGCTCAATTTATATTGTGCTCGGTATACACAACACTGCTCAGTGTATACTGAAATGCTTCTTTAACCGACCACACTGCCTTGTGCATTTTTGCTCTTTTCTTCATCATAGATGAATGCAACATAATCAAGTCAATAACATAAGGTCATAGACTCATCCATAAGTTACCCAATGTATTCCTTATCCTTATCTGTTATATCCATCTTCCTCATGTAGATATATCTGTTCTTCATCTCTTTTTCTCCTTTCTACAGATGTTTGGGTATGATAACTTACAAGATAAATACTATCAAAACTTAGTTGACATCAATGACAACATATTACCAATTTAATCATCTTACATATCTAATCAGCAACTCGGTGATCTCAAATCACAGATCTTCAAGTCATATAGTTTATTCAAATTAGTTGTAGTTCATCAATGTATACGTGGAAACCCTCGGTTAGAAGGAAAAAACCACGGTGAGACAGAGCTCACAACTTCACTACTGCAGAAGTAAAGACACCTTGTTAGGAGCTTACAAAGGACTAGTGAAGGGGCTACCCGGTTAAGGGATTTTAAAGAAGATCGATTAAGATCTTAACCTTGTTAGGAGTTGCCTGATCAGAGGTCTTTCAACATCAACAAAGATGTTACCCTATTAAAGGATTTTACAAAGAACTAATTAGGTTGATCACCTTGACTAAGGGATTTCAATATGCTTTCACACTTTATAAAAGAAATGATCTTAATTGACACTAATTGTCTGATTAGATCATATCTGTTGATCTCTTCCCCGGTTTGCCTAGCTGTTGAATCTTTTCTGCCTCTTTGTCTTTCACCTTTGGTGACTATGATCTCTGTGCAGATATCTCTTCTCTGCTCTCTCTATTCAACGAATTTCAACAAATCTTATTTCTTGCATCCTATGACCTGTATTTATACAAGAGTTCATCATAATGAAAACCTTAACTCATAGAACCGCCAGGCTATAAACTCAACAAAAAATTATGCAACTAGCAAAAATCTATGCATTTTGATATGAATTTTACCTTAAAACATCCGTAGAAATAAAACTAACTCCTGTTAAAAAGCTAACTCCACTTTTGAGCAGTGGATGCTCTATATAATCCAATTTTAACTCAAATTGCTCCGTAGAATCCAGTGTAGATCTTTATGCAGTGGACCGGTATACTCTTATACCTGGTTTACCCCTATATGCAATATAAGAGTAGTTCAAAGTACTTAGTTTGGTCTATCGGTGTATCCTCTCTATTTCATCTACCGGTGCATACACTCTGTTTCTAGTCTACTTGTGCCTTTAAAGTAACGTGAGTGACCGGTGAACCTTTACTGATATGAATGGTGTTTGTGAATTACACTAATGACAACTTAAATTGCTAACAATCTTCCCCTTTGTCATTGGTGGAAAAACTATACACAAAACCATACTCACTTGTGAAAATTTAAATTATACCTTGTTCTGTAGACTTCTCTTTCTTCTGTAGCACACTGTCTGTAGATTTCTCTTTCCTCTGTAGAACACTTCCCTTGACTGAGTGCTCCGGTTGTGTAGTTATTCTGTCATGTTCCTTTTCTGACCTTCAAATGTCTTCCTGCTTTCCATTTCCCTTTCTATTTCTTCTACTTCTTCTTCCCCTTTTTGCCTCCATAGGAAAAAGGGTTAAGCTTCACTTAGGATTTCATATTTGTAGCTTTGTGAAGATATCCTTATAGATAGTCTTTGCAAAGTGAAGAAACGGTGCCCATTGACCGGTTACATATTCAATGTTCTTTTAGGCTTCTTTTAGAGAAACAATGATGATCTCCATATCTTCCACAGTTTTGTAATTTGGTTCATTGATCAGAATTTCTGTAGAAGTTGTTGTTCGTTGCATGGAGCCAAAAGTTGGTGCCAGAAATAATTGAAATCCAATCACTAGTAAATTTTAGCTTGTTTTTCGACGAGGTTTAGTTGATTATTAGACGCCTATTGGTCGAATAATCGACCACAACGGTCGTTGGTTTTTTTTAGTCGAAAATACCACACTTGAAATCTCCGTCGCAATTGCAACATCAGTAGTGGTTGAACTATCGACGGAAATGATGTTGAAATCATTGCTTCATTTTGGAAGAATTGCCGACTATAGCGCTATCTCTGCGACCAATGTAGGTCAAAATTGCAACGTACAATCATCGCAATAAATGTCGAATGTATAGCTTTCTCGTCGATATGTCTATTCAATGTTGGTCAAAAAAGTGACAGAAAATTTAATTTTTTTAAAAAATATATATATATTATCAAATTAAGCACAACAATATTATGTCATTGTTGTTTACTGTTTACACACAGTCACACATTTTCTGTCTTATTTCACACAAATATGTTCTTTCCCGATCTACAAAAGCGGAGACACAAACAACCCCTCTAACTATCAGACCACAATGCCTTATGAGATCTTATTGGCAAAAGTGGGTGCCTTTCCCTTAGAAGTTGTTGCATTGGTCCGGCTGATATGCTACTTAAAGAAAGAGGGTGATGCTTTGAGGATTGAATGGGTTGTGGGAAATTTTGGGAAAGGCTTTCTCAGACTACCACTCTCCACCACCCGCCATTTCCACCTTAGCATTCCCATTTCTTGGGGATACTTCTCACCGTGTATGACAAGGTAGAGCTCCTTGTCCATTTCCAACAGTACATCTTCTTTCCTCAATCCTACATGCAATACATATTTAGTTCCACCAAACTTACTTTGAAATTACAACCTTTTAAGGATAGGAACAAAAAAATAAGAGAGAATAGATCCACCACTAATGTCAAACCCACTCATTTTTTTCAATACTACTGAAACTAAGATAAAGATATTTGTGAAGGTTTTATAGATGTAGGTTACTGAATCATCATCTATGCACTGGTACTCAATTTGGAAACCCTTGTATGTATATAGCCACTCTAGCAAATCTCCACATCTAGAAAATCTCTACAAAAATCCCTTTTGGCCTCTACTGCATATACGTCTTCTCAGAATCTAAAAACTCCAGCCCATCATTGATTCTCATCAATGTACCAATTTGGATAGTAAGTCTAATTTAATTTGTACGTGGACTGAGACCTTAAATTATTGAGCTTCTCTTTGTTTCGAGAAGAGTAAAACATTCTCTACTTAACAGGGCCAACCACATGAAGGTGGAAGCTCATTTGGCCCCTCCTAGGAGCCTCCTATGACCCTTTACGACATTTTAAGACCTCTAAGATGTATTCTTAGGGATCGTAAACGGTTGTAAAGGGTCATAAGGGGTCCTGGGACACAACAGCTGAGAAACATAATTGTAGGCATCATGGTCACAATTTTTTGGAGACAACGTAATTGAGTTGTATACCCAGATGATGCAGAGCAACTCTTGCACCTCCAATTCCAAGTTGATTACATCTGTTGCTCATGAATACAAGGTCCTCCAACAGATGTATTCAACTTGGAATCGGAGGTGCAGAAGTTGCTCTGCATTGCTAGGGTACACAACTCAATTACGTTGTCTCCAAAAAATTGTGACCATGATGCCTACAATTATGTTTCTCAGCTATTGTGAAATCTACATTTATGTTTCTCAGTTGTCGTGTTTATGTGCATGTTTTTTATGTGTTTTGGATAGCAAGTCTAATTTAATTTGTCTGTGGACTAAGACCTTAAATTATTGTGCTTCTATTTGTTTCAAGAAGAGTATAACATTCTCTACTTAACAAGGCCAACCACGTGAAGGTGGAAGCTCATCTGGCCCCTCCTAGGAGCCTCTTATGACCCTTTACGACATTTTAAGACCTGTAAGATGTATTCTTAGGGATCATAAACAATCATAAAGGGTCATAAGGGGTCCTGGGACACAACAACTAAGAAACATAATTGTAGGCATCATGGTCACATTCTTTTGGAGACAATGCAATTGAGTTGTATACCCAGACGATGCGGAACACCTCCTGCACCTCTGATTCCAAGTTGACTACATCTGTTGCTCATGAATACAAGGTCCTCGAATAGATGTATTCAACTTGGAATCAGAGGTGCAAAAGTTGCACTCCATCACTTAGGTATACAACTCAATTACGTTGTCTCCAAAAAATTGTGACCGTGATGCCTACAATTATGTTTCTCAGCTATTGTGAAATCTGCATTTATGTTTCTCAGCTGTCGTGTTTATACCTTCTCTCATTTGCTGGTGTAATTCCTCTTTAAGTATCCCCTTTCTCCTTTGCATCCAAAATGAACTCATTCCAATCCCTCACTGGAATAAAGGGAGGATGCTCAAACTTCAGCGAGACTTCATACCACACAACGTTCCTAGATTATGTTCAATGCGTTATTTACATTCGTAAATCAACATTGCATACAAATCTGCGGACGATGCGTGGTACGAAGCCTCGCACAAGCTTGAAAATGATAGTCAATCCATAGTCAAGGTCAAGGAACAAATAGAATAACCAAGAAAACACTATACGTTAAATCATGTGATTGATAGCAGATTGGGGCTCACTTGAGCCATAAACATGAAGAAATATTCTAAAAAAAGATGTAAACCATATATATGCGCACTTGAGGCAAAGAGAAGTTACGTCATATCCATATTAAAATATTAGTTACAATATGAAAATACTAAACTAACTAATTTCTGAGTTCATCTCTGCATATGGTTGCAACAGAGATATGTGATTACAATTGAGAGAAGACATCGTAAAAAATTAATTTCAGAATTTGCCCTAGCCTGACATGTTTTGCACTCAAATCCTTCATCGCAGATAAGTGGAGATGGGCAGATAGATGCAGATGAGTTGTCATCGACCCAATGAAAGTATCCACAACCATTATTTCCCTGTGATGCCCAATCTACATTAGTTCTTATATTATAATTAATAGTATTTACATTAGAAACATTAAATATATACACATTAGCAACCTTTTTTCTATTTGGGCAGCACCAAAATTGTTGTCCAAGGTTGTTCAGTGTCCGTGAAGTCTTCAACACACACTGCCCACCACCACATTGACAGTTTGACACATTGACAAGAGTCATCGAGCCTATATCAATAATACACCACACCATCGTTACTACATTTATTATTTTTATATGATTATTTTTATATGAAATATACCAAGGAGTACCATCAAAAATATTAACCATTTACAATAATGAAAAGTAAACCTAAATCAAATAGCTCATTTTTTTATCAGCATGTGTAGTCTCTGTGTATATGAAAAATGAAAGAAATATCAAGCTGAAATAAAATAGTGAACAAAATAGTATTCCACATAGAGTGAATGAAATATATCATCAAAAGAAGGTGACAAAATCCTGTCACGAAGCACAAACATAGGAAATTAAAAAAGGACAAAAGACAAGAAATAAGAAAAATCATTACGACTATAGAAAAATCATTTATACTATAATAATAAAAAAGAAACACTCTTTGTCAACAATTTTCAAAATCATTAGGACTATAGAAAAATAATTAAGACTATACAAAATCAAATTTTAGAAATGGACGGTTCTGATGCTTTGCCATTACAACAATTGAGCATTCATCATTTGGTATTGTGTATTCCATTTAAGTATGTCAACAATGTTCAAAATCATGTCACCAAACACATACAAGAAATAAGAAAAATCATTAGGACTATAGAAAAATCAAGTTCTAGAAATGGACGGTTCTGATATTGCTTTGCCATTACAACAATTGAGCATTCATCATTTGGTACTTCTTGGTGTATTCCATTTAATTCAGTTGCCGTGTTTATGTGCATGTTCTTTATGTGTTTGGCTTCTCTCCCTTGCAAGGGATACGTCGATAGGTAATTGATTTGAAAGCATAATGATTTGACAGCCTTTTTTCAGGATAGGCGTAATCATCCCGCCAACCTTAATTAGCAACATTTGTGATATATGTCAAGTACTTATAATCAGTATGCCCAACAAACAAAGACTTAGTAGTAAAAACATGTCCTTTGGTTTACTAGTTTACTTATAATCAATATGTCCTTTGGTTTACTAGTTTAATCTGGTTTAAGAATGGTTTGTTTCATGTTTGAATGTACCATTGAATGAAGCTTGGCTATATTAAGTACAATATTAAGACTCGTGACTCTTCAAATTCTCTTGTTTCCTTTAGACCTCCAAACATGTGTACTATGAGTAGCCCTCCAACAAATGGACTTGTGATGATTTTCACAATAGTACATGTGTTGGAAGACTACTCAAAGTACTGCTTAGGAAAATCTAAATGCTTAGGCATTTGCACCCGTAGAAAACTATGCCCCCATGTCCCATGGGATGCCATGCCTCCTCCAATGTTTATGTCATACACCCTGTGGTAGTCAGACCGTGTGTCGTGCCTGTGCAAAGAGTATTTATTACATAACTTTCAAAGATGATATAAAGATATTATATTTTATACTTAGCAATATTTTAATATTAATATGCTTAGCAATATTTTAATATTAATATGCTTAGCAAGATTTTGCTAAGTACAAAATAAAATCTTGATTATACATAATCTTGCTAAGTAAAAAAAAAGGTGAATTTCATTTCTCATTTCATTATTTCATTTGCGAAAAAAATAAGTGCAGCGCGAGCGCGAAGGAGATAAGTCCCTTCATTTTAATATTAATATAATTTTAATATTCATTTTGTCAAAAAAAAATTGATTTTGCATACGAACTGTACGACAAGATGCATTGAAGGAGGCATGGCATCGCATGGGAAATAGGGGCACAGTTTTCTATGGGTGCATATATGTTGCACCATAGCCGGTGTCGCTCTACAACAGGGCATAGATATCCATCAAAGCATGAAGGATAGATCATTTTGTATGGTCAAGGGTTCTTCAGGCATAACTATGAGCCTAGGAGACTGGTGCAGGGCACCTTGGCAAAAGCATGAGAGGAGAGTCATTTAGACTCATGAAGGTCAAAGTGGTCTTAAAAGATAAATTTTTCAATATAATTGGATCTATGATCCATTTTGGTATTTGTTGTTTTGAATGTAAAGCCTAAACTATAAAGGCATGTAATGAAGTTAAGGTTATTAAAAGGTTAAAATGTACCTAAAGAGGGGTCATTAAGGATCATTTTGTGGATCCTAGTTTTGGTTATGGGATCTAAAGGCCTATAAGGTCTTTAACAAATGTAATATGGCCTCTAAGGCCAATCAAATGTTGTGAAAGCACCAAGAGTGCCATAAAGTTGTAATTTGCCATGTTGGCAATTGAGGCCTAATAAGGCTTGTAAGGGATTTAGGAGTTTGATAAGGTTATAAACCTTTAGAAAGGTTAATACAAATTTAATAAAAGCCTAAATGGTTGTAAGTTGTCGAAGTTGACACTTTAGTGTCAACTAGACAACAAATCTTTACAAAACATAAATTGTAACCAACTTGTAACAACCATGTAACTAACTGTTACAGTTTTGCAAGAGGATAATTAGCCTTGTCAAGGCTTTATAGAGGAATGGTAGGCGTAAGTAGGGGCATGTAGAGTTGGTGTTAGGAGACAAAGCATTTTAGAGAAGTTTTCAATCAATAAAATAAACCTGTTCTCTGCAATTCAGTCTCTGTCCCGTGGAACAGTCATGGAACAATCATGGAACAATGAGTTCCTATGATGGATTAAAACACATTTTTGATTGGTTCTTAATGTGAGAACATTGTATTAGTTGTTTCTTACTTTTCCCCATGCATTCTTGTTACTTTCAATGCGTTTTGAGTCAAGAATAATAGACTGGTTAATTCAAGACAGTGACTGGTAGTGTACAGTCAACCTTCTAGTTTGAAGTTTCTCTATGAAGTGGTAACTCTCCCACCACTCTGTGGTTACTATATTTAGTGGGAGAGTACCATCATGTAATATATCCATTGTTTCACATTTATCTTATGCAGAGACTTGAGAATGATGTTTGGAGAATCACAAAAACAGTGAAGTTGCTGACAGTGAACAAGCCTAAATAGACACCAGTCATGTTGGAAGTTATTTGCTTCGTGATTGAAGGGATTTGGTGATGGATTCTTCTTTTATGGATCCATAATGATGCATTTGATCAGTTGGTGTGGTTTGGAGAAGGATTGAGTGTGAAAAGAAGGGTATGTGGTAGTTACAGAGAAAGTTTTTGTCACAGAAAATTAGGTGCTGTTGCGGGGGTCATATCTTCCAAACCCACCGTTGGATTTGTCTAAGTTTTTAATATGTTGTTAATAATGAAGTTATTCAGATTTTGACTGGAGTGATTGAAAAGTTTTGCTTGGGTTTGAAAGATATAGACCTCTGAGTATAGGTCTCTCTAAGAGGACAGCAAGGAGGTAAATCTGTTGTGTTTAGTCAAGAAGTTTATTTGTTGAGTCAAATGGTGAGTGTTGGGTAAAGGATTTGTTGCCCAGGTTTAGGGGGTTGATGTAACATGGTATATAGGCCATGAGAAGATGATTTTTGAAATTAAAATGAAGGTTGAAGTCTTGAGTGAAAATATGGTGTTTGGGAAGCACTAGGTACACTTGGGGTAGCCTAGGAGATAAGTCCTTGAAGGGCTTTGGAAGTAGAGGCTATTACATATTGAAGGAGATTGATGTCTGATAAGATAAATGACATCACCATCCACCACCTCTGCATCAGAGACCCTTAGTCCATGTGGATCCTAGTTGGCTTTGAATGGCTAAACTTAGTTTTAGTATGTTTTAGTTTATTTTCTTTAGTTTTAAAGAATTTGAGGGATCTAGACCTTAGATCACCCTCTTAGTTATTTTAGGAAGTTGTTATTGACTTTTAGTGCATTTTTGACAAAGTTGCACTCCAAAGTTGCACAGATTGTGAAATGTTGTTAATTTTTTGCAACACTGTCGGCAGATTGTAAGTCTAGTTCTCCAACGACCACAACCGATTTCAAGTTGAAAGACTTTTTGGAAGTGGTTTTTAAACCTTTTCCAATCACGGGATTGGCACAATGAGATGATCTTCGAAGCATCATTGAATAAAAGAAACCCCAAAAATATTCTGAGTCCATTTTTGTTATCATATTCTGTCTGTTGCAAATAGGTAGATGGATTTATCATTCCGCAAGTTCATTGTATGCATTATTTATTCGAATCCATCTTAGTTTTGATTGTCGTTTGGTTTCAAGTTTTAGTTACATTTACACAGTAGGTTATGAACTGAACACATGGCTTGACTGTCATAGCAAACCTGATCATGTAATGGTTAGAGAGTTTTAATGTCAATGCCGGTTCATTTGCGCACCCACAGTTCTTGTTAGAGTTCATTTATCTAGACTTTGCAAACATTGTATTTTAAATTTGGTGTTGATCTACACAAGAACCCAACCTCACTGACAGTCTGACGTAGGGAAATCTATAGTCGGCTCTGTCATGAAGGTGGAACCTTGACTTGCAGTTTCCCCATTGGATTCCAATGCCATTGGGTGAGAAGCAAGCCAAGGTTATGCACTTTAATAATATAAGTGCTCAGACTATGGAAGGAGGCATATTACTTCAAGATTTGATGCCCTAGGTAGATACTTTCCATGTATTTAACCAGTAAGAAGAAGACAAGTTTGCAAAAATGTAGTAACAAGAAGGTTGAAATTAAATCATAGATTGAATTTGATAGTCTCGAGCACATTGAAGAATCCTTGGTGATTGTACCTGTTGTGTGAATCCATCGATTGACCATTCCAGATTGACCCTAATCTAACTTGATCAATTAGATTAGAGTGTCTCTGTGACAGTCAACGGTGCTAGGCTAAGTGGCTAGAGTTGTGGAGAAGATTCAGTGTGACATATTAGTAGATAGTACAGCCTATGCCGAATGGTACTCTTAACCCAAATCTAAATAACCAAATGTATAAGGAACGATGTTGCAGGCTCAAACCAGAGATTGATAGAATTTGAATACCGGTACTTGCTATAACAGTCACATACCTTATGTAAAGATTGGGCTCAAGATGGGACGTATCTCCTGTGCACACGCTGCCCTTCTTTTTTTCGCAAATATGGTTGTGAAAGAATGGCTGGAAAAAACCTAAAGCTTCAAAGTCAGCATGAGATATCATAGAAAGGCTTGCAAACAATCCAATGATTGGATGTTTGGGTTGCTGCTTTATATGCCCATTGCTTTATTGCATAGCTGATAATTCTCTGGCAATTTTTTATAGTGATCTTATGGTATTTGAAAATCTACATACATAATAATGATGCTTATGAAAGATGTTAGTGAAAGACTCCTGAAACAAGGTTGACAAATTTGCATGTTTGGTAATGGGCAATAGAAATTTGACTTCCAGTCTTCCTACAGACTAGCAACTATGGGTAAAGCCTAAATTATCCAGCATGGGGAGGGGGTTTATTTAGAATTATAGACCATAAAATCACATGATTGTGACATATGAATCATAAGTAAAGGAAACTTTGCATAATAAAGCTTGATAGTGATTTAGAAAACAAGAGAATCAATGGGAAACGAGATGATCAATGTAATATGAAACAAGATGAATGAAATACTATTTTTTAATTGCATCCGATTCTCTATGAATGTTACGTTTTCCCAAAGGTTTCACTTGTTTTCGCAAGTCATTTTTGTTTTAGTTTTCTCATTTGGTACTATTGTTTGTTAACCGTATTATCTTCATGATCGAACACATCACCAATATGCAAAAGGTAGTGGAAGTCAATAGAGGAGAATTAATGTTTTAATGTGTTGTATTTCTATTCTCCTATGAATTCATGTTGATTATAGATCAATCCACAAACGGATTTGTAAAGTGTAGTCGAGGACAGTGAAGAACCGTTATACAAATTAGTGTACTGGTTTTGATTTACAAAATGGTTATTGGAAAAAGGTGACTGGCAAGGTGATCGAATGACAGTGAAGACCCTTGTGTGTGTATTCGGTATTTGAAAATTGAAAAGGTGGAAGCCGAGAGCCATATTGGCGACTATCATGTTGAAGGAGTTTAGTAGCCCATTGAATCGATATTTACCTGTTAATGGCAAACAGTATTGAAGAGTTTGTTCTATTTTAGGAATCTGTTTTGTGACAGTCTAGAATGGGACACGCACAGTCATGTGTTTGGAAAAGTATTAAAGACTGTTTTAAATGTTAATATTATCTCATGATAACCGGTTCAAGGAATCAGTTTGTGGTTCAGTTTGAAGTAAGTTGACAAGTGTTCGATTTGGATAAACCAAATTCAAATAGTAATTGATATATTGGACTACGAAAGGCATTCCATTTTTATGTTTTATTCTTAAGATATGTTACTTGCAGTTACGATGGACCTTGTGTGGAAATGGAGGACAACCACGGCCCGTAATTGAGCACTTGAACATGCAGTGATTCCCATAAGTAAAACGTCTACTAGTGAATTCGATTCAAAGTCATAACCATAGGAATAAACACTCAGTTGATAGTGTTATATGAAGTTGTTATTATTGATTGTTGGAATATGAAAAAAGATGGAATCTCTAGTTGTTATTTAAAACTAGAGAAAGATAGAGTATCATGCAGATTTGAATGAATACTTACACAGTTACAGACAGTCCCACAAGTTGAAAGAACTCGAACCTGGTCCAGGAGGACCTGCAAGGCATGGACAAATAGTGACTACAAATCGACTGGTGATAAGTTGGGTTTGTGATTATTCATTGATCCATGGTTTGAATCAACATTATTATTCTATTGGTATCAGATTGTGGTATTTGGGTGGGCTCATTCAAGCTTTGGTTGCTAAGATCTCTTTTGAAAATGTGTTGAAAAAATTATAAGAGCAGAATAGGATGGGCTCAAGTGCCAAAGCATAGAGGCTTTCAAAGTGGTGCCCTGAGTTCAAATCTCCACAAGATTGAGGAAAGATCCCAATCTGTAAACAAGAGGGATAGGAAAGTTCTAGACTCATCTCAGGTAGGGACATCATAATGGAGTCTATTAGAGAAAGACAGTCCCTGATGAGAAAAATAGACTTTTTGAAAAATGTTTTCAAAAAATAATAACAACGAAATGGGATGAGCTCAAGTGCCAATGCATAGAGGCTTTATTTGATTCACAGTATATAAGATTGATTGGTTCATGCAATATAATGCAAAATATTAGTTCTCATGTTGAGATGCTTGGTTTGTCTGACATTGAGGGTCATGAAGACTTGCAGGTTTATCAAGGAAGTCCCATGATTATGCACTCCTATTACATGGAGGTATGCCCTTTGGTCCAGGATTGATAAGATCAGTGATGAATTTTGGAAGAGAGATGTTTATCTCAAACTCACAAAGAAGAGTGGAAGAGCAGTGATTTTGAGGCTGATATGTGATCCTGGCATTCAGATTGGGTATGCAAGTGTGGATTGCTTGAGGACAAGCAATCTTGAAGAGGGGAAAATTGTAATGTCCCCCATTTTTTGGATCAGCCAGCCCTAGTTTCATAAATAAATAAATAAATATTAATAAATAGAATTATTTAAATAAGTTTAGTAACTGCCTTTGAGTCAACTTTCCCATCTTGTAACCAAATTGCATTAAATAAACCAACAAAGCACTTGATGCAAGTGCATCTTTGGTGAATCGGTGAGCAACATCGACCAAAAGCATTTTCTATTTTTTTTATTTGATTTTCTTCAGTTCTAGTTTGGTGGTTTGACAAACAAGTTAAAATATCACTTCTACTCTATGGTGGTCAATTATGAAATGAGAGTTTTGGAACAAAGCATAAACATCAACTATTTGACAGAGTACCTCAAATAGGAGATTCCTATTCCACTGTATTGTCCCTTGTCTGATCTTATGAGATTTGGGACTCAATTCTTATATTTCAATTGCAAGGTTCTTGTTTCTGTGAAATAAATACCAATATCCTTATCTTCTTGAACCATAGACTTCAATTAAATCTAGTGTTTTGCTATAAAGTCTAATATGCAGATGTCATGAAGATAATATTGCTGCAATCTTCTCATAATAAAATCTTCTTTGTAATGTCCCTGTCTTTGTGGTGTCCTTGTCTCTAGTTTAGACAACTAAGGTGATCTTGTAAATGAATTTTCTTCTTTATTTGGATCAGTTACTAAAGATAAATCACAAGTTATACTATGTCTCTTGCTAATCAATTGACATGACCAGTTAACGATGTTAGTTATCACATAGATTATGTTGATTTGTTTATTGATCAATAATGTTGGTCAATTACGTCTGTAGCTATAATAAATAATGATTTGGTCACGACAATGGCTTGCGCTAAATAACCCGACTTCATTCTTGGCTATAGTTTTCCGGAAACCATGTGACATATTTATACTTAATTCATTCTTCTACCATCTCGTTCTTTACAACTATATTCAATGACCCGTGTCTTGCAAGCTTAAGACTCAAACCATGCTTTCAACAATCCATTCCTCAAGTTATGATTTTCACTCTGAACTCTTGTGAGTTCACTACTTGACTCATTTTAATGCATTTAGTTCTCAAGACCTTGCAACAATCTCAGCTGCCATTTTTTCTATGAGCGAGGTTTTGTGAGTCCACTACTAATTCTTTAAGTACCCGAGTTACCATATCTTCTATGAGTCGGTTATTATGAGTTCAACATCCAATTCATTTTACCAGCCCACTTAGTGGAGTAGCCATTTCTTTTACGGCCAAACCCTTTTAAGCTTCAATGCTTCACTTGTATTCCTTACATCAAGAGATGCTCACAGATATAAAACTGCATCATTGAAATTAAAGACATGAACAACTGTGTATTCTAAATTATTGGCGCCACTGGAAAATAAAAATGATAACAAGTTCTTTAAAAATCATCCATCCTGATACCATTTTGGCTCAAACAAAACTACCAATGTAGTGAACAACACAATCCCACTTACCCTGATAGCCCAAGGTCATAATCAATAATGAAGCTATAGAGCTAGGGTTTACTTGTCTATTTATACTTTTGTCATCTAATGATTTGGGGGCAGCACTGGAGAATATACTATTTCATGAAACTATATCATTAGGGTTTGCAACTGTAACCCAGACTGGCAGATCGACGGGCCTATAATGCGAATCTTTTCTCCATCGATTGGAGAACCATTTGGCTTCCATTGGAGTTAAAATAAAAGTCTTTTGTTTTCTTTATCTATACAAAGGTCAAAATGTATGTAACTTGAAGATAGTCAGCTAACTAGTCTCAAAGCATAAATCAATGAATAAAAGAAAAAAATGATAATACTGATTGGGTATCCAGTAAATTAAACAGTTGAGAGAAAGAATGAAAAACCTCCAAAACCCCAGGTTAAGGTTTCAACCGCTCAATCTCCTTTGCACGTGCGCTGCCCTTCTATTTCGCCGACTGGGAATAATGAAATGAGAAATGAAATGCCCTTTTTTTTAAAGTTATAACAGTGTTTCTCAAAATTTTGACTACCATGGGATTTGTTGATATTCGACAAACATGGGCATAAATTTAAAAAAAACAAAGTTTTCCTTCTATAATCCAACCAAGCAAAACCTTTTAATTTTTTGGTCAAAAGTTTTGGTAGAAAAACTAGGTCAAATGTACTAGTGACTAATGTCTTGGATTCTCTTATTCTCCTCTTCAACAGTCTTTCTCAGGATTAGAGCAAGACTTGTCATTTCTCTGCTAAAGTTTGTTGCAGACTTGTTTTTTATGTCAAATTGAGAAGACAAGGCTCTTATATCTTTTGAGGTTTTTGCAGACTTCTTTGTCAGATCTTGCAAAACTATTTCAAAGTTTGAAGTTCTAGTCATTAAACTTCCTGCCACTTGAATTTGTTGTTGAAGCACTCTTAAATTGGTTGACACATTTGCTTTTATATGTTTAACTTGTTTGTGGAGAATTTCTATTCTCTTCTTCTCATAGTGGTCTATTTCTACAATTTCTAGATCTGTCAAATCGTCATCAATTGCTTGTGCCAAAACTTCCAGCTGATCTATGACAGGTTCATCTACGTCTATGTCAGTATCAAGTACAAAGTTGCACAATATATTTTTGACAGTGGTCAGGACCATGTCCTATTTCCCCTTGGTCAGCTCTTTTAGCTACCTTGTTGACATTTAGTTGATGTCAACCACTGTATCTGTGACCTTGCTCCTTTTGGCTTCTTTATCCTCAACAAATGACAACTTCCTCTTAGATGAGGAGGAGCTTGGTATGTCTGCTTGTTCCTCTTGTTTGGGCTCTTGTTCCGGTTGAGCTTGCTCGGTGTGTACATGAATTTCTTGTTCATGTTCCTTATTTTCTTCATCTCCTTGATGACCTACATCTTCCAGTTGTACCTCTTCTTCAGGTAGGTTTACTTTAGTAGGTGCTTCTTCCTTATTCTGAGCTTCTTCTTCCAGTTGCATTTCAACTTCAGGTGGGGCATCTTATTCTTGTTGAAATTGAACTTTCGGTTGGATTTCTTCCTTGTGTTGTTCTTCAGATGTGTGTAACTCTCCCATAGGGATATCATTGCCCAGTTCTTGTTCTAATGGGGGAACTACATGTTCAACATTTATTTGTTCACCAGATGTGAACTCCTCTACTTGAACATTTACCTTATTGGTTGCAGGTTCTTCATGAGTAGTGAATTGAATCAGTGGTGCTTGTACCTATTTAGTTTGATCATGTGGACCTAAATTCTCAAGTGCACTGAAGTTGTACTACTGCCAGAAGTCTAAAGTCTCTTTATAGACTTGATTCTCATATCCATTTAGTATCTGGGCAACTCTATACTTGGTATTCAAGTTCATTGTTGCTTCTGTTGGTACTCAAAATGCAGTTTTGAGGTACCATGTAAAATTTTGATGAAGTGCTCATTTTTGGCTTTGTATTGCATGCTAGTATGGGCATTTTTGGAGTCATATCTTGAGGTCTATGTGTTTGGTGCTCTGCATTCATCCTATAAAGTTGTTTGGAGTCCTTAGACGACATGTTGAAATGGGTTTGCATCATTTCATTCCTAGATGGTCTCAAAATCAGAAAATTGCGAAGTGTTAAATTCACTGGGAAGGGCTACTTTGAGATTGAATAATATGAAATCTGATAAGTGTCATGAAAATCTGGGAATGGGGGCGTCTTTAGTGTGCTTCATTTGACTTATGTTTCCTATTTCAAGTTCCTGTGATGAGTTTTGATAGGGCTTGTTTATCCCTTTTCGGAGGTGTTTTCTTAGTTTTGCACTAATGCATTTGTTCAGTCATTCTCGGAGGCCCTATTTGTGGAGCTGTATCTTTTACCCGGTGACTGGAAGTAAAGTGATGGTCATTTCCCTATATTGTAAACAAGTTTTACTTCATCTTGGTTGGTTTTTTAGCTCATGATGAATCCATTGGATGAGTTTCCCAATGCGATTCCATTTGCAGTTTATGCTGTTTGGATAGGGTGCACTATGCGAACTTGTGTCAGAAGCCTACTTTGACAGCTTGTATCTTTTTCCCAGGTGATCTAAAATGCAATCCAATTGCTCCCCTGTTTTCCAAACATGAAATACTTCCATGACCTGAGATGATGAGTCTTGGTAAATCCATTTGGTTAGTTTTGTGAGCCCTTTCCATTTGCAAAAAATTGAATTTCGCAGTTATGTTGAAATATTTGCTTGTCGAGGGCCCACTTTACAAGGTTATAACTTTTGACCAGTCAAACCTATCATTGAAATTCTTGTTGGTATGCATTCCAAAGTTGACTTATTACTTCCAGTTCAGTTTTGAGCTTTCTGCCAATCTAGTTGATATCTTTTTTAAGGCGTTTCCAAACTGAACTTTCCATAGTTTTCTGCATTTTCTGAGTGTCTCTGCAAGTACCTATTTTTATGAGGCCATATCTTTTTCCCTGCTGGTGCCCAGTTCGAAGTAGCGATTGAATCATGTTGTTTACATCTCAATGAACTTCTGTGCCAGTTCATAGCCTCCTTGGACTCTGTTTGGTATTTTTGCCAGGGTGTTTTCAAAGGCAGTTTATTACTTCTGACAGTGTGTTTGCATAAAACATAATGAAAAGGGCAACTTCAGAGGTTAATAACTTTTGCCTCGGGTACAGTCATGAAGTGCCGTTTTGCAGAGTATTAGAATGTGGGTCAAAGTTTATGCATGTTCAGTGGCGGGATCGAGTCAGGTGATTATGTCAGTTTTCTAAACCAGTTCCAAGGGCCATTTGCCATCAATGAGGTCATTTTGGAGAAGTATCAAAAGAGTTTATAAGCGTCGCCAGGTCGAATGTCCTATGATTTGGGTGCATAGTGGACTATACTTCAGTGAATTGAAGAATGTGAAACATCTGGACTTTGCTATGAGTGACATTGGATTTCCAAGTTTGGCACACTTGCATATGATATTTCAATTTTTCAGCCTGTAGCTTTTATCTATACAATTGGGTTTCTCTTCCACTTGCAAATATGTGGATATGACCCAGGAATGTCTATTCTCATCACAGCTAGATCAGATTTTTTAAAAGGGATGCAGTGTCTAGAAAAAGCAGATTGCGAATCAAATGTTACATACAACTGTAAAGGATAATAATGTCGCTGACAACATGGAGGTCTTCAACATTTGTTTGCTAGGAGATGTAACAAAGGAAAGTCGTGATTTCATGGATAGTAAGAGTGAATATGTGAGATGCTTACAATTAGCTCAAGAAAGATGTCTCTATGTTGCGACCAACTAGGGATTCCTACATTGCATTGATTTGACTGTGCCTGGAGAGGAAAAATGGACTACTATAGTCAAGAGTGATGATAAGGTGCCCATTGTTTGCTTGGATTTACTTGTTTTGAAGTCCCCCAAATATCCAGAATTTCACGAGGATAGGGTTGGCAAAATTGAGGCAAATGAAGGAAGCAGTTTGCAACTATGGCTGCACTCTGATTGGTTCTAGACCATGAACAGAATTGTGAATAGCATATTACATAATCAAAAGGAAGAATGGCACATTTTTAGGACATTGGTTAAAAAAAATAAAGAGGATACACCACATGCTCTGTTTTAGTATGCACACCATGATTATCGATTTTCATTGGCTGTACTTGCAAAATAGAGTTTTATGCACCAAATGGAGTATATGCGCAATGATTTCAAATGGGGAATTTGTGCAGTCCTATCCAATTGCATTGGCCGATGAAAGTTTACCTGTCAAACCTTGCTATCCTGCGGGTGCACGTCATCTCAACAATTCTAACTGTTCTAATTCTGGCCGCAGTCGGTGGCAATCTGGAAATGCTAATGATAAGGGTCCTCCATTGCTTTCATTACCGGGAACTTACCAACAAAGGAAATTTCATGGTTCCAGCTCTAGAAATTCTAAGTTTCAACAAGGTGCACGAAGGCCAGAAGGGCTTGTTGTGGATTTAAAGCTTTTCAAGAACGAAGAAACTCTATCAATGAAATATCTTCAACCTTCTGAGATTGCACGTTACTATATAACTATGGGTGGAAGTGTCTATTACAACCGGTTCGATCCATGGGCAATGGGACGCACAGTAATTACAAAGGAATCTACGCATTGCAAATAATTAAGGAACCTAGCGTAAGATGGTTAAAGAGGCTTACGCAATGCAAGTATGGATGTAAATCAACGGATACAGGGGTCATTTTGTTTCCTGTTACAACAATTCAAAGTTTTAAAGCTTTGCGTTGATTAGCAAAGTGGAGATGCTAGCACAAATTGATGGAGCTGCCAGTCACGCACTAAGGTGCCAGCTGGAAGCATTTTGTGTTTGCTGGTGTGTGCCAGTCTAAAGGGGTGCATAGCAAACAAATTTGTTTGCGCAAAGAACTAAGAGGGGAGCCTGATATTTTGGGGATGCTTCATGCGTTGAGTGATGGTGGTTTAGCAAATTAAGTTTGGAAATGCTTCGCACAAACTGTGAGGACGTGCTCATGATACAACTAAGACTTGCGTAAAAGCATAAGGAGTGAAAAGAGAGAGAGTTGATGTTTGCGCACTAACAAGAAGATGGAGCGCTGTTTACAAATGTGATGGAGGATTAACATGCACATAGCAAATAGAGAGAACATGCCATTACATTGGAAAGCCAGTAGAATGCTCACGCAAACAAGTGAAAGGACTGTCATGTAGTTTATATGGAGGCTGGCAAATTGAAAAGGGGACTCCAGCGCCTACGCATTGAATAGAGGTGATGTTTGAGCCAACATGTATGCGTGTGTGTGCACTGCTGGTGCGCATCATAGTTAGTGTAGAAGACACCATGTCCAGGGGGCTTCTAGCGCGTAAGGGAAAAATGTGTTGTCAGCACATGTGGGAGCTAACATAAACACAAAGAAAGGTTGCCATTTTCAGGTGATTCACGCAAGACAGAAAAGGGCCAGCGTGAATGCAAAAAGTAGGTTTGGATTGTCAATAATTCATTACAGATTTGAAGAAAGTGTTGGGATATTTGGGTTAGAGACCACGTCTGCTGAAAAGAAGACCGATAATAGATGTAGCCTCACGCGTTTGAAGTAAAAAAAGAGTGAGAATCCGATATCCCACATTCACGCGGGGCTGAGAAATTTTGTTTTTATAAGAAAAGATACTCCAATGGGTTGTAAATGGAAGAGTAGTGGCTCTTGGTGAGCCCATTTACTTGGTTGGAGTTGTTTGTGCACGGTGGGCCCATAATTTTGGGCAAAGCACTGTGAGAGTCTTTAAAACAGTCAAACTATATATCCCACATTCATCCGGAATGGGGAGAGTTTAATGAATATATGGAAAAATGATCACAGTGAAGGTAGAAAGAAGTGGAGGAAGCTCTGCTCACGTGACCCCTGCCGCCTACTTTGGTTTCCGTGCCGACGGGTCCGAACAGAAGTTAATTTTGCAGAGTGATAGAGAGGAGATGGACACATGTCAAGTGGTCACATTATCGCAAGGGCCAAATTCAGCGCTTGCGAACATGCAACAGGTTGACATGTGGCGTCCAACTAGGTGATGAGGTGGCAGATGAGTCAGCGTTGGGGTGGCACCTGGTGGACAGTGCAACCAATCCGATCCTACCACGTGTCACGTGGGTCCCGCTGTAGGGTTTAAAAAAGTAATATTTTATTCTTCCTGTGCACATTCAAACTTGCAAAAATCAAATTTAAAAACATAAATTTATATAGTTTGAACTATATAATAAATTCAAAAATTGAAGTTGCAGACCTGTGAGAGAAATTAATGGTTGGGGGCTTTATTTTTTGCCCAACTATCAATTATTATATATCGTTGGAAAGGTGAGAGAATGAGGATTTCATTTTCGAAATCAGATTTGATGCAAGTCTCGCTGGTTTCAAGATGTTTGCAGTTGAATGAAACAGGGGTCAAGGGGTTTTTTATGAAATATCTCATTTGTTGCATTCAGTGACTCATAAGTCAGTTTGAGGAGATGAAAACAGGTGCTTTCAGGAGAGAATGATGCAGATCAGATTTTCAGTTCAAAGCTGGGTGATTCATTAGCAGGAGGTTTAGAGGATGACAAGTGTCAGTTTGTGGATGAATCTGGAGTTTTCTCTTCTCCTTATTCTAATTTCTGAGTGTTGTACAAGGTTTTGAATTTTGGTTCTCCTAGGGAGAAATCCAATGCAAGTTCCATTAATGCAAGCTTGGTTCTGAAATTGATGTTTTAGTCTAGATGTAGTGTCAATTTGAGTGTACTGAAACATGTTTTATCAATGAAATATAGCTGGAATCTCATTGCAAGTATTCTGATGTCTCTGTGTGTTTTGGAAGTTCTTATGAATTGGATTTGTAAGGCAATGTCCAATTTGTCGTTTACAAGGGAGACTGTGATTTTGTCCATAAGTTTCCTTTAAGGAAGGAGTAAATCTGGCTGGATAATCTCTGAGAATTTAAATGATGTATAGATTTGATGATCTTGTGTTTGTAGTGAAAATGGTAGTTTGTAAGGCAGGGTATTGATTTCAAGTGTTTTTGAATTGATGAAGTTTTGTGGATGTTTTCTCAATTTGACTCCGCACCAATGGATAAGGCACTAGTTTTACACCAGACTTGCATCCAAATCTTTAAAATTTATTCAACTTTACTTTCTTGTTGTTAAGAGTGTTCATGTTTGATTGTATTCAAGAAATACAATTCATTTGCTGATTCCTTGAAGAGTGAATCACTGGGTTAGCCTGCCTGAGCTCAAAGCTCGAAGAGAAGGAGTTTATCCTTGTTGTCACATTGGCCATTTTCCTAGTTCTTAGCAGATCATACAGATGGGATCCTGTATAAGACTGGTTGAGTCAAACTCCCATGTTTTATAAGTCTGAGAACTATCCACTATTTTTCATATCTGCATAAAGGGTTTTAGCTAGTGAGTTATAAGTATGTAGATCTTATCATGTTTTAGGTGCACCTGCCTGAGTGTGTGGAACTCGAAGCAGAAGGAGGATTGAATCCTCATTAATTAGTCTTTTCTTGCCCCTCAGTTTGCATGAACAAGTAGATTTGTGTTGCTAGACGAAGATCCCCGGGTCTAGTTTTCATAATTCTCTTTTAGAGTTAAGGGATACAAGAAAAATGGCTAACAGCTTCCTCTAGTAGAAGCTTTATTCTTTCTTCACTGAGAGCAGGTCTGACCTTTAATAGTGCTTCCCTATTAATTCTCATGTTAGCGCCTAGACCGGTTCTCCATTTTGTCTGAAGCCTAGAATTGAGTTCCGATGGAAACTTGGACCTATAGTCCTTGGAGTTTTATGAAAATCCATAAAAGTTGTCACTATAGCTACAATTATTGCCTATTTATCTTCTTCTTCTAGTACATTGTACCACTTAGCAGCATTGTCTACTTCTCCAAAGTCCATTACCTCATCAACAATATCATTGACAGACATAGGGCGAGTGTTACCTTTGCTCGGAGAGATGAGAACGGTTGGATGTGCTGGATTGTTGCTCTTGTCATCGGTGATGTTGATGATGACCAGTGCTGTAGGATTCTTCTCTTTAATCGGTGCTTCAGCTCCAAGCACTCCTTTCCCTTTACCGGTGTTAGGGATTGGTCGAAGTGTTGTTATTTGGCATGCTTCCTCAGCTTGTTGCTAGGTCTGAAGAAGTTCGGTCCACATCACTACTCCTTCATCATGCACTTTCTCAACTTCTCCAACAAGCATGAGACCAATCCTCCTTTTTGTCGAGAAGGTTTGCTGATGCAGTTTAGCTTGTTCAATGGCTTCTTCCAGAGTGAGGAGGTTATGAACCTCTAGAAGAGCTCATATCCTTAGATCTTTTTCTCTATCCATTGAAACCTTCCACCGAGCTTCAATAATTTGTAGAAGATCTTCAGGTAAAGTTGTGTGCAGTGTGGTAGGATGTAGATTGAACTTATGAAGGCAGAACACTATCGCCTCTTCAATTTTCCTTCTGTTTCATCATTGGCCAATTGATATATGCCTCTAATAGAGCCCATGCTGCCAGACTCTTTCAGTCTCGCCACAAATTCATCAATTGTGGGCTTTCTTTTTCTCGGTGGATCCTCCTTTACCGGCTTGCTAGAACCCTTCTTCTTTTTGATTAGAGGAACTATGTCGTCTGATTCTATCTCTTCTTGTTCTTCCTCTTGGGTACTCGCTGTCGGTTGTGCTCTTTTCCTTTGAGCCTTGAGTTGATCCTTGACCGGTTTCTTCTTTGGCGTTGGTGTCCTTTTGGTATACACGTTCTTGATTGGTGCCCTCTTCTTCAGATTTTCCTGGATCTCTACATGGGTACTGAACCGGTAAGCACCGAGATCTAGATCCACCTCATTCAAGGCATCTACATATGCCTTAGCAACCTTTGTGGTGATCTCGTAGCCTAGCTCAGGAGCGTACATGGTTCTCGGTTCCACAACTTGAATAATGCATTTGTCAATGGTAACCAGAAAACATACGTTGTCTTTGTATTCGTCAACAATGGATGACAACACCCTCTCTCTTGTATGCATTTGTAGTTGAAATGCCTCAATATGTTCAGTCATTACTCTACCTAACTGGTTTCCCAGTTGGTTAGCTATTTCACTGATTTAATGCATGACCGGTCTATCGGTTCTCCAATTCACTTTTCCGATACCCTGGATGAAATTCAAATAATAGAAGTATAGACATACCAACAGAGTTCCATACTTCATGAATTTCTTCTTGACGGCTCTGAGCTTCTTCATGTTTTCAAAGATTTTCCCTCGAAGCATCACACAGATGTCGTATTGAGCATTATCGTGCATTATCCGATGTGCGGCATGAATTTCTCCACTTGGTATGCTGTTTAGATTTCTTGACTGGTAAACCTTGTAGCCAATCACAACAGATGCAAAGTGGACTCCATCATCCTCAATGTTAGTCACGGTCATAAGTCGACCATTAGATCTTGACTTTGTTAGTTTATTGATGATGACATTGGAGATGGTCCTTAGGGTTAAAGCTTCCCCTTGGTCACTGTATCTGGTCACTCTATGTAGATCTTCTTTTGTGACTGGATGGCATACACCTTTATTGAGCCAGAAACCCGATTCATGTAGACGGCTTAGAACCATTCAAATGCAGTCTTCCCGAAATATGGTCGGGTAGCATACTCCATTAATAAGCCCAGATGCTACTAGCTTTGCATACTTATTAGGAAGTCTCCCTTCTTCACATAGCTCAAGGTACTCCTTTGAATATAGGTTTCCCCCAATTCTTCTTGTTTGGCATGAATGAACGTTGTGACATCTTTGGTTAAGAGGACTCCGTTAGACACAGACAACAGCACACCAGCCATGTCGTTTTCCCTGTCTTGAACTACCACAATATCATATGCAGGTTGGTCCGCTTGAATTCCCTTGATCAGCTTCACAGTAGAGGATGATGATGCCATTTCTTGATAATCGATTAACATAGAAAGTCACTTGATCAATATTACAAATAGTAGCTCACAATGATCAAAGCGTGAGAATATTACTTAGCACAAGAATTCATTAATCACAAAGATAGAAAAGTAAAAATAAATGAGTAATTCTCCTTCCTTTTATAGAGTTAGGGCATAACGGTAATTACCAAACTGTAACTATGGTTAAACGATAACAACATTTATTGCCTTACCTAACTTTTCTTTCCATTTTTGCCAACCGATACTCTGACTTTTTCAGTTTGCCAACCTCAGTTGATTACTTCTTACCTGTCTGGCTTTTTCAGTTTGGCAACCTCGACTGATTACTGCTTACCTGTTCGGTTGTCCTTGTAGACTAAGTGAGTCAGGTTCTCACCAGTTCTACCAGGAATGGTAGATGGTCTACCAGTTCCCTCTAAGGCTATATGACTCAGTTTGCTGAAGAGATATCACCATCTATAGATGATGATCTTTCCTCTGTCTTCTCCTCATCATAGCTCTTTGATTCCTTTTTGAACCAAATCTGCCTGACTATTTTCTCAGTCTTCTCTTCCTTATTGATCTTCTCATTTGAGGATGAGATCTTCTCTACCGGTTTGATCGATTCTTTCCCCTTGTTAGATGACCGGTTCCTACACTCTCTCGCTAAGTGTCCTAATTTGTTGCAGGAGTAACAGACTATCTCGGTAGCCTTCCGTAGATTCACCATTCTTTTGTTGGGTGATTTTCACCAGGAGTCATTGTGACTGTGCGTCCCACAGTTTGCACAGTTGGTTGTGTTTCGATTCTTGTTTCTCTTTGTGAATACTAGTCTTGGGGATTTGAATGTCATTGTCTTTGATCAACATTCATTAGCTTTGTGTCCAAACTTGTTGTAAGCGTAGCAATAGCCCTTGAAGCTTCCCCTTCTTCCACTAGACACAGTTGTGGGGCTTGACCAACATTCATTGGTCTTGTCCATACTTGCAATAGGTTTTGCAGTAACTATTGTTTGGCTTTACCAGTGCATTCATGCAATCATTTATTATGTGACCCGATTTCCCACAATGATTGCAAGAGGTGTTAAGACTCATTTTACCTTTCTGTGCCAGCGGTTTCTTATTATCCTTCTTGCTTGTCTTAGCTTCAGACGACTCGCCGGACTCTTTTGTGACTTTACCGGTGAATCCAAGACTGGTGGGATCTTTGTGCTTTCTTTGAGCTTTGAGTTGCTCATCAAGCTTGACCGAGCTCTCGTTGTATCTTTTTAGGGTTTCATTTCTTTCTTCAAGTTCTTTCATATGTTCCTTTAGTTGATACAACTCTAGTGCCAGTCTTTTGCATGCTTCATCCCTATCATGTCAGCTCTTTTGGATGTTGGCATTTTCTTGGGTGACAATTTGCATGTCTTCTTGAATTTGCAGAATGACAAGATCATTTGCTCCTACAGCTTCCTCGACCCGGTTCCTTTCTTTTTCAGAGGTTGTTAATGACTTGACTGCTGTGTTTCTTTCATCTTCAACTTTTCTCTTTTTCTCAATCAGTTCAGTCATCATTAGGGCATTATCTTCTTGCTTCGTCTTAAGGTTAGAGATCTGACCAGTTAGGCTCTAGTTCCTCTCCATGAGTTCAGAGATTGCCTCCTCAGCTTCATCAAATCCACTTTGCCTAGAGCGTTCATCAATGGTCTCATTGCTCTCATTCAATTGCAGAGCCAACTCCTTTCTTTTTGCGTGTGATCTTCTCAGCCTATTCTCCAGAGAGGCAATGATGTCGTTGGCTTCCTCAAGATGTTTTTGATATCCGTAACCCTCCATGATCTTTCTCTCAAGCGGTTAAGCTTTTAATATATAGAGAACGAGGCTTTGATACCAATTGTTACTCCTAACCGGTTACTGAGAGGGGGGTGAATCAATAAATACATGTTTCTATTACAATTCAACACTTATTCATTTATTCTACCAAGATAAGCAGAATATAAACAATCATTCATAAGCATAAATAGAAACACACAAATCAACACAAGATGTATATGTGGAAACCCTCGGTTAGAAGGAAAAAATCACGATGAGACAGAGCTCACAACTTCACTACTGCAAAAGTAAAGACACCCTATTAGGAGCTTACAAAGCACTAGTGAAGGGGCTACCCGGTTAAGGGATTTTGAAGAAGATCGGTTAAGATCTTAACCCTGTTAGGAGTTGCCTGGTTAGAGGTGTTTCAACATCAACACAGATGTTACCCCATTAAAGGATTTTACAAAGAAACGATTAGGTTCACCCTGATTAAGGGATTTCAATATGCTTTCACACCTTATAAAAGCAATGATCTTAATTGACATTGATTGTCTGATTAGATCATACATGTTGATCTCTTCTCCGGTTTGCTTGGTTGTTGAATCTTTTCTGCCTCTTTGTCTTTCACCTCTGGTGACTGTGATCTCTGTGCAGATATCTCTTCCCTGCTCTCTCTATTCAACAACTCTCGACAACTCTTATTTCTTGCATCCTATGACCTGTATTTATACAAGAGTTCATCGTAATGAAACCCTTAACTCATACAACCGCTAGGCTGTAAACTCAACAAAAAATCATGCAACTAGCAAAAATCTATGCATTTTGATCTGGAGTTTACCTTAAAACATTTGTAGAAATAAAGCTAACTCCTGTTAAAAAGCTAAATCCACTTCTGAGTGGTGGATGCTCCGTATAACCTGGTTTTAACTCAAATTGCTCCACAGAATCTGGTGCAGATCTTTATGCAGTGGACCAGTATACTCTTATACCCGGTTTAGCCCTGTATGCAATATAAGACCGGTTCAAAGTACTTAGTTCGGTCTGCTGGTGTATCCTCTCTATTTCGTCTACCAGTGCATACACTCTATTTCTAGTTTACCGGTGCCTTTAAAGTAACATGAGTGACCGGTGAACCTTTACCGGTGTGAATGGTGTTTGTGAATTACACTAATGACAACTTAAAGTCCTAACAAAACCTATAAAAAGGAAAACTAGCTATCTAGCAAACTACAACGAAACCCTAGGACAAACCCTAAACACCTACATAAAAACAAACCAAAAGAAACACTTCAAAAAATGAAGAACAAAACCTAACCTACAACAAACACGGGCAAAGGAGGAATCTATAACGAGCTCAAGTAGATCACGACCAAGATGCTGAAAGCGGAACCAAAAGATCAACTTCAAACTAAAAAGCTCGCTAGGCAAAGGCACATAGGCAATAATGGCTCGAAAATAATGTCGTTGAATGAAGAAAATGAACTCGTCGATCACTTTTTATAAGCCCTCAGACCAAGAGACGTCACCATTGGGTTTCACACTTTCGAACTTCAAAAATGCTAAACCTATGAGTCATGAATCTTCGGCTTTTCAGACTTTCAAACTTTTGCACCTTTGAAGCTCCAGGGAATGTCAAAAATCTGAAAAGTACTACCTTATTGCGCATGGTTCTTACTTTTAGACTTTCGTGCCTTCGGAGCTCCAAGAAACGACAAAAGACCAAAAGTTGAAAAAGTACTTTTCCCCCTATTGTACAGGGTTCGACCTTTCAGACTTTTGCACCTTCAGAGCTTCAGGGAATGTTGAAAGGTTGAAAGTCCGAAAAGACTGAAAATACAACTTCTCAAGGGTTTGACCTAAAAAACCTAAAACTAGAGGACAAAACAAGGGAACCTAAAAACCAAGAAAGACAAAGCAAGAAAAAAGAAGGGGGGCCAAGGCCAAGTGGCCAAAAGGTGGGGTGTGTGTTGTTGAACCACAACATGACTATAACTATATTTGTAATCACGGTTTTCCAATTAAGATTAGGGTTAGAAGTACTATTAGATTAGCGTTAGAAATATATTTAGTTGTAGGTTTCATTTTAGGGTTTAGTTAGGATTAGGATTAGGGTTTGGTTAAGGATTCTAGTTGTAGTTAGGGTTTAGGATTAAGATTAGGATTTACATTAATGTTAGTATTAGGGTAAGGGTTGAGTTAGGATTATGATTAGGTCAATCGTTACATTTCTTTAAGGCGAAGGAAATCCAGGTTTTTTGGAGAGGATGTATGAGATCAATTTTATTTTAGTTAATGCTTTTATACCTTCTACATTTTTGTGTCTAAACATTTGCAATTGTTCTCGAAATCTGTATGAATCTCACCTCTTCTCTTTAAATCAATAACGACTTTTGTCTATTTTCATTTGTCCAAAGCATTATTTTGGCCAAGAGGTAATTGCTAAGAGTTTATTAGATTTCCAAGTTGTTTTTTTGTTGTTGCAAATCCAATGCTTTCAGACTTATTCCGAGCCAACAATGTTCCAGGGGGACATGTCCCCATTGTTATAGTTGATTTCTGAGACTTGTGGCCTTCAAAGAGTTAACCTCTCCCTATCCCAGTCCTTCGTATTTTGGATTATTTTTAATTTTTGAAATTATGGGAACATTCCTCATCTTCATGGATTTTTTTTTTTCTGAAATTTTGGGGATGGTGCTCCTTTTAAAGGCATAAAAGGAAGCTTAAAAAAAGAAAATCTAAAACAAGTTAACCCTGGAAGCAACACCTTCCAAGAACCTCAACGTAAAATAAACTTTGGAACAATAGTTGCATCAGTTTCCAAGATATCAATTGGTTAATGACTCGAATTTCTAAGCCTTTCACTACACATTGCCTATGATATAAAATTTCTTCTCTGCTGGGACATCTCTCAATAAATATCATGTTTCATATTGTTTGTATTATTAGTCTACTAGATGGATTATGTAATCAATGAATCGTTATTGTATAGTGTAGATGTGAGTTTTGTTCCACTACAACATGCACAATAGAACACTTAGTATTCCAAGATGCAATACTAATTCTCCAACTCTCTCTTGGATAAAGACACTTCTTATGTTAAGACTACAATAAAATATCATAAGGTGACTTCAAGGTTCCTTCCTAATGCAGATACTCGCTCAGATGAAATGATGAGATTAGTTGGTTTCATGTGGGGACTTACATTGTTTTCTACGTGTTTTCAATTTGATTCAATCGATTTAGCTTCACAATGTGCAATGAACTTATACTTTGATCGTCCAACTTATGAAATGCAACTTCAACTTTAAGTTGCAAATTTAACTACTTCTACTTCTACCTAAGGATGCAAGGAAGATTAAGTATACTTGGACTATTAGATGGATTTTTTTCATTGACTCCGCTCACCTAGTGCAAGCTTCTAAGGTGTGTTCAAATGATTTTCAAATCAATGCCCATTCCTCAATCCCATCTATGGATGCAAATCAAAGATCAAGTATAAATTGAAGTTAAGTGCATTCAGATGTCATTCGGCCATGCAAGGCAAGATTCACAATCTGTAAGTAGCTATGCATTTCGGTCTATGATTGAGTCAAACAAGTATGCATCCATAATTACTCTTATCCAACTAAATTACTCAAAGCAAATCCTAGCTTAACAACTTGAAATCAAATCCATTCTAAGAGAGAAATGTAGATTGCCATGCAATACTTCCAATTAGATCACAATAATTCACCATGTAAGACGAATAGTAGAGAAAATTTGGTAGTATTTTAGCAACAATTCTCCAACAACTGCTCTTACAAATGAAGAGAGGGAGTCTTGTAAAGGTGTGCATTTACAATGAACAGCCAAGATTAAACATAATCAATGACCCAAATTAATCCATTACAAACCCTAATTAGGGTTGCCACTCCTATTATCCAATAAGATCGAAGCAACACCACCTGGACCAATAGAAAAATTACAATACTTTATTGACTAATCAAAAGGCACCAAACTATGGATCAATCAAAACTAAGCACCTAACTATCATTCAATGAGAAAATTAATTGTCACATAGGCTTACATTAAATCTTCCTTTAGAAGATAATTTCCTTTGGTCTTTTCTCTATTTGCAAATCCAATAAATCTGGACAAAATATCATTAAGTTCATCCATTGGAGGATAAGGCGCCCTTTGTATCTTCCAAGATCAACCATATCTAACTCATTGTACTTGCGGAAAGGGTCCCCTCCCAATCTAACATGTTATCTTGCCCTGAGGCCATGAAAGCTCTGAAAGTTGCAATCTTTCTCAATTGCTCCCTTCTGATGGTGTTACAATCTTCAAAGTTGAGAGCCTTCAACCTTTCCTTCAATGTTTCTAAGTTCATAATTTCTTCCTTTCTCTCATCAAACTGAAATGTTACTTTCATTGCCACTTGGACCTCATCGTGAATTGCTTGAATTGTGGCATTGAGGTTGTAACAACCACTTTTTACCTTCTCATGAGTATCTTGCCTAAAAAACCAATGCAAAATACCACTCATTGACATCATGCATTCCATTTTCTTTTATCACCTTACTTTTCTCCAACAACTTCCCACGAATCTGTCTTTGCTTACAATCGAGGGATAGTTTTTCCTCTTATAGGTTGGAATTCTTCCCAAATTGCATCCAAGGCTTGGAGCCTCGCTTTGATCAATGTGATTGTGTGATAATGCCTTACGAATTCTGGAAGAAAGGTGATTACTTCTTGCACAACTTCCTCCATCCATGCCCACTCTTGAAATGAAACTTTTAGATTCTCCCAACTGCCTATTAATTTTTTTTCAAGGGTGAGAGGTGGTGCAAATGTTTGGTCCCTTTGCTAGATAGGGTTGAGTATGTGCTTCAGATACTACCTAAATCTTCGATTTTCTTCCTTATATTTCTTCTTCTTTCCCACCTCTTTATCCACTCTTTGCTAAAAGACTTGAATAGCCCCATGACCATCTTTGAATTCATGCGTCTTTGTTGTAGCTCCCAAATCATGTTCTGTGATATCATAATCTTGAGGGATTGTGTTATCTCTTGTCTTGTCTTCTCTTGGAATGGCAATTTGGATCTTGTAGGATCTTGAATCATCTGTAATAACCTTTGCTAATCTCCTTGATGGTTGACTCTCTCTCTTTCCCCAAGCCCTCTAGGATATTTTCAATAGCTTCAACTGGTTCTAGATCAACAATTTCCTTCCTTTGCAACATCTCCCTCAACCAAGCAGGTGTCATGCATTCTCTCAATCTGATATTAGTTTCTCCCTTATCTTGTTCTTCAACTAGTATGATGGCTATAGCTTTGTTTAGGCCTTCATTTCGAGGTGGCATTTCACCTTCTTCAGAGGAATACTTGATGTCAATCATTTCACCTTCGCTTACCCTTTGCCGAGGACTTTTTTCTATCTTACTTGGACTTAGAGGAGAGTATCTGAAGAAACTTTGGCTAATGCTAGCCTCTAATTCAGAAGTGGTGTTTTGATTCACCTCCCTCCCTTTTTTGGAAGTCTTTCCTTGCTTAGAAGTGCCACTTTCTTTGGATGGAGAAGCATTTGGTTTCTGCTTCTTGCCTTGTGGCTCCTCAATCCTTATTCCTTTGTCTCTTGAGTCCTTGTTTGGTGGGGCCTTTCCAAAATTCTTCCTCTTCTTGTTGCTTTTATACTATTATCTTTCACTTGATTCTTAAGGTTGTTTGGATGATTCTTCAACTTCTTCTACCTCATTCATTTTTTCATACATTAGTGGGATTCCTTTTCTTACTAGACTTTCCATCTTTCTATCAAGTCATTCTTGAGTGAAAACAACAAATGGAATCATCGAAGTTTCTAAAATGACCTCCTTTTCATCCAACCAGTCAATGGATTCTAACTCATGGTCTGTAGTTGTTTCTAAGTCTCCTCTAGTGACTATCATCCTCCAATTGATCAGGATCTTGAATTTGTCTCCACTTGCATTTTGTAATCATATCCATTGTTAACCTTGAGAACATCCTCTTTCTAACCTCCAAATCATCGGCTACATCTACCCAATAATCTTCTAAGTGTGGGAGGTGGTGGAACCTATTTCCATATGCCCTTTTGATTTTCCTCTCTAGGTCAAAGTTTTCTTGAGTTGCATAATATTCGAAAGTATAAAAATCAAATTCCTTTTATGCAGCCTCGGTTGATGCAAGGGATGGACAAGTTTCACCCCTATACTGAATGGAAATCTTGCCCCCGATTTATGTTGAACTACAACTGATTTGGAATCTGATTGAAGAATCTATGATTAAAGATCACTGAGGAGTTGTTGATTAGATATGTAATATGATTAAATCAGTATTATGTTGTCATTGATGTCAACTAGCTTGACACCACTTATCTTGTAAGTTACTATACCGAGGCATCTAAAGAAAGGTGAAAGAGATGAAGAACATAGAAATTTAAATGAAGAAAGATGTACATGACAGATGAGGATAAGGAACACACTGAGTAACTTGTTGATGAGTCTATGACTTGATGATATTGACTTTATTATGTTGCATTAATCTATGATGAAGTATAGAGTTGAAAGACACAAAGGAGTGTTGTCGGTAAATGAAGCATTTCTAATATACACTGACGGAGTGTAGTGTATACTGATAGCAGTATTAACCGAGCAGTGTTCACTGACACATTTCTTTGTTAACTGAGCAAAACAAAATGAATTAAATGATTAGTTTAGCTGATAAGATTGATGAGTTGGCAAGAGTATAATATTAAGGTAACAGATAATGTTTGTTACACAGATCGATGGCTAACGAAATTCAGGAAAAGATCTAAAGGATGAAAATCAAACGTGTTATTAACACAAGTACCGAAAAAGTTTGAAGCAGCAAAATCTATGAATGTGGTTAAGCGACAAAATCTAATGGTGGAGAAGAAAATGATTTACTTGTCTATATAAGAGAATAGAATTTCTTTATGAAAATGTCGGAAGAAGTTGCAGGAATATCGCGTGAACAAGGTTTTTCATGCATTCTAATCATACTGGTTAGTAAGAACCAAGCTGCAGAACAATTACCGAGCTACAAAGAGCAATTACTGACAGATAGTAAGTTGATACAGTATTGAATCTGAAGTGAAATATTGATTAGAAGGATTTGTATGGACTAAATATTGATCTGTAATCTACAATTGAAGTTGTATTAAGGCAGGTCATTTACTGTTATAAATTTAACCATTGTATACAATCAAAATCTCTTAATCGAGTGGACTCTGAAAGTCTTATGATGTATCATTCATAGAATGAACATTGTTATCCTGTCAACCCCATATTGAATGCTGGTTGGACGATAACTTCTAGTCTAAAATCCTCTAACAAGGTCACACCTGACAGTGTGTTTGTAACCTTTAACAGGGTTGGGTCTTAACCGACCTCACTTCAAAAGAGTGAACAATTTTGGGTTGCCGGTCCCAGGTGGTTTTTCCCTTTATAGGGTTTCCACGTTAAATCTCTTGTGTTATGTGTTGATTGTGATATTTGTTTGTTATCATTCTTTACATGTTACATGTTAGATTTGATCGGTAACTGTTATAGTACTGGTAATCGGTAAAAGCATAGACAATGAAAGTTTTATTGTTTATCGACGAGCAGAAATTGAAGAAATAGTTTTGAATTATACATTTTGTATTGGGACACCAGATAACTGATTCACCCCCCTCTCAGTTATTCTAACAATTGGTATCAGAGCTCTGGTTACTTGGAACAAAGTTTTAAGGACTTAAGCATAAAGGTCTCAAGATGTATAAGAGGGAAGTACCAAAACTGAACAAAGAGAACTTCGCAGTATGCCAAAGTAGAATGAAGCTGCACATATCTGGAATTGGGAACTCAGCACTAGATCTGATGGAAAATGGCTACATACAACCTCCCATTGGTCCCTTAACTCTTGATTAACTGAAGGACAAGCATGAACACAATGTTACTATGATGGAACTTGCTGCTGCCCATACCGACGCTGAATTTGAAGATATCAAGACATGCACGACTACCAAAGGAATGTGGGATAAATTAACACAAATATACAGTGGAGATCTGAATGTCAAAAGACCCCGAGCTGAAAGTCTAAGAGGCAGATTTGATGATATGAGAATGAAAGAAGGTGAGAACATTGTACAATATTCAAATAGACTCAAAGAGGTGGTACATGCTATTAGAGCATCTGATGGAGTAATTGATGATGAAACAATGATAAGCAAGATTCTCATAACTTTGCTACCAGTTTATGCAATCAGGATTTCTGCAATTCATGAAACAAGAGCTACATCCAACCTTACTCTTGACACTTTGGTTGGTAAGCTTACAACCTTTGAATTAAACAACTTTGATAACAGTGTCGTTCCTTCTGTTGAATCCGCTTTCATGTCTTCTTTGAAGATTGGAAAGTCTAGCAGGAATAGTAAGAATTGTGATAGTGATGACAATACCGATGTTGAACTTGATGAGCTTGAAGCACTTATGGCTAGAAGATTGCCCAAAGGAAAGGGAAGGTATAGAGGAAAGCTACCTTTATCATGCTTTAATTGTAAAGAAGTCAGTCACATCGCTGCTAGATGTCCATAGAAGAAAGATGATGATAGATCCAAAGACCGATCTAAAGGAAGCTATGGGAGAAGAGTCAACAGAGACAACCGAGACGAAAAAGGCAAAAAGGTATGTTACATAGTCGAGGATATTGAAACTGAATCTGATTTTGATGATGATATAGAAGTCGTATTTGTTGCTATGAAAGATGACTCAGAAGAGGAAGAGAAACATGAAGAGACAACACTGGTCTCTAAAGTAAGCAGAAATGATACATGGATCATAGACAGTGGCTGTACACATCATATGATTGGTGATGTAGAGAGGTTTGATCATCTTGTTGAATATAATGGACGATCTGTGAGAATGAGAAATGATGCACCTTATATGGTAAGAGGTAAAGGCTCACTGATGATCAATGATAGATTACAATGTGAAAATGCATACTGGGTAGATGGATTGAACTATAATTTGTTAAGTGTGGCTCAGCTGAGCAATTCAGGCCACCGACTGGCTTTTGAGAGCAAAAAGGTGAAGATTTATGATGATGAAGGAAGACTTGTCGAAACTGGTACACAATCCAGAGGTAATCTATTCTATCTTGATATGGATCAGTCTTCTTGTTTGTTAATAAAGGATGAAGATGCCTGGTTTTGGCACATAAGGTTATGCCATGTGAACTTTGACAACATGATCAAGATTAGTAGAAAGAAAAGAGTTAGAGGATTGCCCAACTTGACAAAACCTGATCATGTCATGTACCATGAATGTCAGAAAGGTAAGATGACTAAGTTTAGTTTTAAAAGCAAAGACTATTCAACAAAGAAGATACTTGAGTTGGTTCATACTGATCTATGTGGTCCTATGAGAACTCAGAGTTGTTCTGGTGATAGATATTTTATTCTTTTTGTTGATGACTACACTAGACTGATGACTGTCATGTTCCTGAAAGAGAAATCTGAAGCTTTCAAAATGTTTAAGTGGTATAAAGCTAAGGTAGAGAAAGAAACCAGAAAAGAAATAAAATGCTTAAGATCTGATAGAGGAGGTGAATTTATCTCTAATGAATTTACTAATTTTTGTAATGAGCATGGAATCAAAAGACAAGTATCAGCACCGAGGACACCTCAGCAAAATGGCATTGTTGAAAGGAGGAACAGGTCTATAATTGACTGTGCTAGAACATTGACGATACAGAAGAATATTTCTCAAACATATTGGAGGGAAGCTGTCAATACAGCTGTGTATGTTCTTAACCGAGTACAACTAAAGAAGGACTCTAACCGAATACCTTATGAACTGTGGTTTGGACACAAACCTACTGTAAGTTATTTCAAAATTTTTGGAAGTAAATGCTTTATTTTGAAAGATGAGAGAAATGAAAAATTTGATTCTAAAGGAGATGAAAGGATATTTCTGGGATATTCCACTACAAGTAAAGCATACAAATGTTTGAATAAGGTTACAAATAAGATAGTTGAAAGTACTAATGTTTGTGTTGATGAGTTTGATGACAAGTACATAGAGGAAAGTACAAAGGAACCAGAAGACTACGGTAGATTCACTTACATTAAACATCCAGAGTATCTATCGACACCGCAAACTGTGTCAACCGGTCAGCAGGGAAACAATGCAGGACAACAGGCAACACAAACCGAGGAACAAGATGGAGCTACCGAGCAAGAAAATGACCCTGAGCAGGATGAGCAAGAAAGGAGAAATCAAGTCTTGGCTAGTTTTGTTAGAAGACATCACCTTGAAATACAAATCATTGGAGACAGACATGCTGGAATGCAAACTAGAAGCAAAACAAGACAAGGTACATGTTTAATTTGTGAATTTGAACCTAAAACTGTGAAAGTTGCATTAGAGAATGAAGAATGGGCTAACGCAATGAAGGAGGAAATAAAGCAAATAGAGAAGAACAAAACTTGGTCCTTAGTACCTCGACCAAAAGATAAAAATGTTATCGGCACTAAGTGGATATACATGAATAAATTGAATGAAAATGGTAAAGTCACAAGAAATAAAGCTAGATTGGTATGCAAGGGATATGCACGGGAAGAAAGCATTGACTATGGTGAAACATTTGCACCTGTTGCTAGATTAGGAGTTAGAATGCTATTTGCATATGCTGCACACAAGAAATTCAAAGTTTATCAAATGGATGTGAAGTCAACATTTTTGAATGGTATACTTGAAGAAGAGGTCTACATCGAACAACCTGAAAGATTTGTTGATCTCGACAATAAAGACATGGTATGTAGATTACATAAAGCTTTATATAGATTGAAGCAATCACCGAGAGCATGGTATGAAAGACTGCATACTTGTTAAGTATTGGATTTGTTAGAACAAGTGAAAACAACAATCTGTATGTGAAAGGTGATACTGATGATACTATCATCATTGCTGAAATATTTGTTGATGATATTATCTTTGGAGGCTTAGATCTTGTTTGCAAGGCATTTGTTGATGAAATGCAAAAGGAATTTGAAATGTCTATGTTTGGAGAGATTAAGTTCTTTCTTGGACTACAAGTGATTCAGCAGAGTGATGGAATATTCATCACACAATCTAAATACATAAAGGAAGTACTGAAGACATTTGGCATGGAAGATGCTAAACCTGTGGGAACACCGATGGCTACTGGATGCAAATTGACAAAGGAGGATGAAACTACAGAGGTAAATCAAACATTTTACCTATCCATGATTGGTAAGTTAATGTACGTAGTTCACAGTAGATCAAATATAGCACATGCTATGGGAATTATTGCAAGATTTTCTGCTAATCCTAGAGAATCACACATGATAGCTACAAAAAGGGTCTTAAGATACTTGAAAAAAATAGATAATTATGGATTATGGTATCCTAAGGAAGAGAAGTTTGAACTAAAAGTTTACACCAATGCTGATTGGGCCGGAAATGTGGATGATAGAAAAAGCACCATCGAAGGAGCATTTTTCTTTGGTGAAAGACTTATAACTTGGACAAGTAAAAAGTAGGCTTGTATTTCTCAGTCTACAACTAAAGAAAAATATGTTGCTGTTGCTACTAACTGTTCAAACATTGCATATATCAAACAAGTGTTGGAAGTAATGAATGAGGTAATCACTGATCCGGTGATTATATATTGTGACAACACTAGTGCTATTAATATTTCAAAGAATCCTGTGATGCACTCTAAGACAAAGCATATATTTATTAAGTATCATTACTTAAGAGAACAAGTGCAAGAGAAGCAAGTGAAGTTAGAATTTGTTACATCTAAAGAACAACTTGCAGATATTTTTACAAAGCCCCTACCGAAGGACACTTTTGAATACTTAAGGACTAGACTTGGGGTCCGTCCCCTGTCTATCGGTCACTAAGGTGATCTGGTTGTTGCATCAGCCTACTTATATAAGAAGATCATTCATGTTGATGCAACATAGCTCACACTTTGAATCATGTTCAAGGTTGTGATTAAGTTTGAGAACTTGAATTGATTGGAATATTAGTATTCAGAGATATAGAGGAAGACATCATTATTTGTTTATTTGTTTCTTTGGCATTGTTGTCAAAGGGAGAGATAAACAATATGAAAAGGAACAAGCTATGAAAAGGAACAAGCACCAATGAGAACTATCTAAGGGAGAGACAATCTGAATGAGATAGAGTACTGAAGATCAGTTACAGAGAACAGAAGGAGGAACATGAGAACTAAAAAGAACACAACTACAGAATGGTAAAGTTGTATTATTTAATGCTGGTTTAGTAATGTAGTGATTAAATATATTAATTCTATTCGACTTACAACATTTTGTTCACAAGTTGTAGAATATATGTTTGGTATGTGTATGGTACATTTCATATTACTTGAGTTGCCATCAATGCTAAAGGGAGAGATTGTTGAACTACAACTGATTTGAAATTTGATTGAAGAATCTGTGATTAAAGATCACTGAGGAGTTGTTGATTAGATATGTAATATGATTAAATCAGTATTATGTTGTCATTGATGTCAACTAGCTTGACAACACTTATCTTGTAAGTTACTATACCGAGACATCTGAAAAAAGGAGAAAGAGATGAAGAACAGAGAAATTTACATGAGGAAAGATGTACATGACAGACGAGGATAAGGAACACACTGAGTAACTTGTTGATGAGTCTATGACTTGATGATATTGACTTTATTATGTTGCATTCATCTATGATGAAGTATAGAGTTGAAAGACACAAAGCAATGTTGTCGGTAAATGAAGCATTTCTAGTATACACCGATGGAGTGTAGTGTATACCGACCGCAGTATTAACCGAGCAGTGTTCACCGACGCATTTCTTTGTTAACCGAGCGGAATAGAATAAATTAAATGATTAGTTTAGCCGATAAGATTGATGAGCTGGCAAGAGTATAATATCAAGGTAACAGATAATGTTTGTTACACAGATCGATGGCTGATGAAATTCAGGAAAAGATCTAAAGGATGAAAATCAAACGTGTTATTAACACAAGTACCGAGAAAGTTTGAAGCGGCAAAATCTATGAATGTGGTTAAGCGGCAAAATCTGATGGTGGAGAAGAAAATGATTTACTCGTCTATATAAGAGAATAGAATTTCTTTATGAAAATGTCGGAAGAAGAAGCTGCAGGAATATCGCGTGAACAAGGTTTTTCATGCATTTCTATCATACTGGTTAGTAAGAACCGAGTTGCAGAACAATTACCGAGCTACAAAGAGCAATTACCAACGGATAGTAAGTTGATACAGTATTGAATTTGAAGTGAGATATTGATCAGAAGGATTTGTATGGACTAAATATTGATCTGTAATCTGCAATTGAAGTTGTATTAAGGCAGGTCATTTACTGTTACAAATTTAACCATTGTATACAGTCAAAATCTCTTAACCGAGTGGACTCTGAAAGTCTTATGATGTATCATTCATAGAATAAACATTGTTATCCTGTCAACTCCATAGTGAATGCTGGTTAGACGATAACTTCTAGTCTAAAATCTTCTAACAAGGTCACACCTGACAGTGTGTTTGTAACCTTTAACAGGGTTGGGTCTTAACCGACCTCACTTCAGAAGAGTGAACAATTTTGGGTTGCTGGTCCCAGGTGGTTTTTCCCTTTATAGGGTTTCCACGTTAAATCTCGTGTTATGTGTTGATTGTGATATTTGTTTGTTATCATTCTTTACATGTTACATGTTAGATTTGATCGATAACTGTTATAGTACTGGTAATTGGTAAAAGCACAGATAGTGAAAGTTTTATTGTTTACCGACAAGCAAAAATTGAAGAAATAGTTTTGAATTATACATTTTGTATTGGGACACTGGATAACTGATTCACCCCCCTCTCAGTTATTCTAACAGTTTATGTTTGTGTCTCTAAACCTTATCGTAAGCAACTAGTTGCCTTGCCACTTCCACACTTACCCACTTGTTAATAGGATATCTTGGGAGCTTTTGAGGGCAAGTAATTCCTAGCACTCGAATGTATGTGAACTTAGGAAATTGAATGTACCATGAACCATGTTTCTTAATTAGCTTTTTAGCTTCCTTGGATAACCTTTTCTGTGGAGCCTCCTGTAGTGTTCTTATAATTCGTATGACAAATGCATCATTAGAAATCTTGAAGTGCTTGTTGTTATGAAGGTGCAATTGTGGATAACATTCATGTACCAAGTATTGCCCAACTCTTATTCCAGATTGTTCCAAGCTATTCAATCTTGGATACTTGAATGCCATAGTAAACATGTAGACCAAATAGGAAATCATATGAAATGCTTTTGTATTCTTTATCATTCTCAATTGTAGATAAAGGTTATTAATGATTTTTTTTGCTCATTGGAACATAACCTCTCGTATATATCTTGTCCATGAAATAAACCATCCAAAATTCAAAAATAGCTCCTTGTGGCTCTCTTGTAACCCTACATAACATGATGATGAGGTCGTCATAGTCCTCCTTGAAATCTTATTTAGTTATCTTTGATAGATTCAATAGCTTGGAGTGATGGCTTCTAGGTTCAACTAACCATTCATCATTCATCTTGATGGTACAAGCATCCACTTGATCATTATAGTGCTTTAGAGTAAGCTCCTTTGTCATGTAAACACCCAACTTGTGGTAAGGTATGTTGAAAGTTTGAATGATTGCTTGCTTAGTGAGGAGAGTCAACACTTCCTAATCTTTCCCTAATGGATTGCCTTTGTTTGTGGATTGTAGTGCATGGCACACTCAAGTATCAACTCAATGCATTGCATCATAGGAGGGAAAGCAACATCTTCAACAATGTCATCCTTCACCATTCACTTGGCCATCTTTGAAGGATTGCCCCTAAACATTGATCTCTCACTTGTAACATGTTCACTGGCCCAAGGTTGGTATCCCCAATCCTCATATTCCTCGAAGTGAAGATGGTCTTAGGAGTCATCTCCTTTGTGGAATTCTTCATTTAAGCTTGCCAATCATTCCTCGAGTTCTTAGTCTTAACATTTGACATCTTTGGACCTGCAATTAACATCCACAATTAGATTTTTGAATTTCAAATGTTAATTAGAAAGGAAAACTTTGTAACTAAGCATTAAAACTTGCCCAAGGATTTTGATGAAATTATTACTATGTTTGGGCTTTCTTCAAGCTATTCAACCTTCAAACTTCCAAATACTTTAACAAGAAATCTAAAAAAAAGAGTACCTAGCTGGCGGAAATTAAGAAATTTTATTAAGTAGATATCTATCAAATTCCAACTCTATATAGCCTGGATTCTCTTAGTTTCAACCCAAATTTATTTATTTAACAAGTTGAATCTCTATTTTTTCTTACTTTCGTGCCCAGATTGTTTCTTTCAGCTAGCTCTTATGTCTCTTGCGATCCGCTTAATGTCACTCTTCTTGCTTGAGAAATCATAGCTATTGAGTTAGCAATTGCTACTTATTGGCGAAGTCGACCTACTCTTGATTTGATGGAGAAATGAAATGTCTCTCCCATCTTATATAGGCAATATCAAGATGAAAGGGCATGTCTTTAGGCATGGCCAACTTGTTCTAAATTTGGCCAATCAACTTAATTGTTTAAACAATTAAAATCCTTCCTAACAAGCTGACTTGATTATGGATAAAGTTTAAAATTGAATTAGTTCTTTTAATACCATTCAGATCACCCCTTTTAACTTGAATTAATTCAACCCTTTGTCAATTCAAATAAAAATGAATTTCCCAAGGATTTTATTGATTTTAACTTGAGACCCCCACTGATTTTTAGTTTACAAGCACCTAGATTTATTGTTAAAGGGGTGGAAGTTTTGCAATGATGAGATCAAAAATCTCATGCTTGTGAAAGTTCCACCCTTACACATCCATGGCAGAGATTTAGAAATGTTAGCACAAAAAATCCTGAGTTTAAAAGAATTTCGCTAAGCAATAAATTAGCATTCATCGCTCTTGTTTGAAAATTTTAATTATTTTGTTGAAAGGGATTTCAATTTGCAGCTCAAAAATTCTAGTGTTAGATTACCACTTTGTCTCATATCTCATAGCCCATCATCCTATCTATTGGAGGTAAGGCGAATTTGTTTTCCCCATAGGGTTTATGTTTAGAATAGAATAGAATGCATATAAAACATAACGGTAAGCATGTACAATGTATTTTAGACAAATCATAACTACATATTCATTAATCTCAAAATCATTACGATGTATCTCAAAGACAATATTATGACCACACCATAACATAACATTCCATAACCTCACCCGAAGACAAGTACAATGTATATATAGAGAGGCATTGACCCCTCAACAACAACCTTTCGACTAACAAATGCTAATTACCCAACAACATCATCCCCTACAAAAAGAAAGTTGTTTTCGAAAAACACAAAACAAAATAGGGAATAAACTTAGACAAAAGAAATCAAGAAGCAGGGGGCCCACAGAGTGTCCTTGATGAGGAAGGTGTTGGTGGTGGTGTGGATGCTGCCAACTGCTCTCGAACTCGTGAACCTGCTAAGTGTGACACTACAAATCCCTCTCAGCTCTCATCTCTTTCTCATAGGATGCCTTCACCATAAATGTTGCCTCCAACACCTCCTTATGCTTCTTATCAGTCTCCTCCAATGCTGCCACCAAGCGAACCTCTATTGTTGTCTGCTCATCCCTCTCCCAATCAAACTCCTCTATGTATTGAGCCTCCAAGGCCTCCCTCTGAGCCCAATGTTAAGCTAGCTCGTCCTCCAAACTCCAGAGTCGAAGGCCAACTCCTCCCGAGCTATGTTGGTTGTCACCCACTCGGCTTCTATTGGTTCTTGAGCCCTCTATAGCCCATAATATCCCTCCTTGAATGCCTACTCCACCCTCCTAAGCAAGGACTGGGTCCTAGTCTCCTCCATCGGTTCCCGCAGCCTCCAGTCCTTTATCATGGAAAGAGTCTATGTACCAAGCCATCCCTGAGAGTCAAAACACCATGCAAACTCCTCAACGCAACATCTTGTAGTGAATGCAAGCAAACACTTGAGAGCCTCATCCATCATCCCACTGGCTCATTACTATCATACTAATGGTCCCAACCGGTGTTGAGAGGGGAGGGGTGAATCAACACCCACTAAAACTTAAAAACCATTCTGATATAATATAACTAAAATTGTAAGCAGAACAGATTCTATCACGGAAATAGCAGTCACACAATTAAAGAAATCGACAACACCAGATGTATCACGTGGAAACCCAAATCGGGAGAAAACCACAGTGTGAGGAAACCTCACAAATTTTGCACTCTTCTAAAGTGCACCCTATTAGGAGCCTTTCGTGTTAAAAGATTACAAACGCACTATTAGATGCGACCCAGTTAAGGGATTTAAGAAATAAGGTTTGTTAAAGCTTGTCTTGTTAGACGACTTAAAACATCTACACAGATGTCACCCGGTTAAGGGATTTAATACAAGGGACTTGTTAATGTCCACCCAAATACTGAGATTTTTCTATTGCAATTGTTAGAGAGCAATAAAGGGTTTGATCTTGAAATGGCTTTACTGAGTCTGATAAGATCATTGCGCTTCTCAACTAAGAGTCATAAACTAGGCACCACAGGTATGTTGTCCTTCGATTGTTGTTCTTTCTTACACACTCTTTTCTTCTTCTTCTTTTTACATTTTTTGTAGCTTCTCTCAGCAGACAGGTTCACTCTTGTTTTCTTAGCAAAATGAAGGCAAACGATATTCTTCACAGGCTGAAGAATAAATAGTCTTCTTTCTCTTCCTTCTTTTTGCATGTGCGACCTCCACAAATATCTCCTTTCGATCCATCACCTAGTTGAGTCTTAGTTCATTGTGGAAACATCAAATGCATGCTATGTGTTTTTTTGTTTTATAAAGGAAACAACAAATATGTGCCACATACTTTCCTTTGCTTGAGATTTCTCCATGTTTTCTCATGTTTTAATGCCTCAATCTTCGACATTAAAACCTTCAATTGTGCCTTGCACCGATCTTTTGTATAACACAAAGTCATTCGAATTTTGTGCAACAAATCTCGGTCAAAGATTCACACAAGTGTTTGTCAACTGTGACTTTCATCGGTTCAACAATATTAGTTTCCATCCTTAGGTAGTGTACAAGTCTTTGACATCACCTATCACTCTTCCTTTCTCTATCTATACCAGTTTGGTTCCTTGGTTCTGATTATATACTTTACTAGTCACTGCTCTGATTTTTTCCGTTACTGATTAGTGACTTCACCGGTCACAGTACTCAGTCATAGTGCTTCTTCCTATTCACTATGTGTCACTAGTTTCATGACCAGTCCCTTTTGTAAACTAAAACTATTTACTATTATTGTCACTTGATTCCAATTAGAACAATGTTAACATTAGACATCAATGAGAACACCACTTTTCCATATACCGATTCTATCCTTACCGATTAATGTCAACAATCTCCCGCTTTGGCATTGATGGCAAACAAATGCTCCTTACTGGTTTCATAATCTCCCCATTTGACAATAATGCCAAAGGCTAGTCAAGTGACTACCTTTTTTGAAATATGGCCCCCCTTCGAGCAGCAGTCCTTTGTCACCAATCCTATTAAGATGAGGGAGAGCCCTCTGTTGAAGCTCAATGGATTGATGAACACCTATGTCCTTTTACTAAAGATCAAGACGGGGCACTACCCCTAAATTATATCTGAGATACTCAAACGTACTCTTCGGTAAAGGCTTTGTGAATATGTCAGCAACCTGTTCTTTTGTGGGAACATATTCCAATTTCACTTCTTTATTTTACACTTTCTCTCTCAGATAGTGATACTTTATAGAAATGTGCTTTGTTTTTTAGTGCATGACAAGATTCTTAGATATCTTTATTGCACTTGTGCTATCATGATATATTGCAATCAGTTTAGGTGCCTGTTCTTGGATTCCTTCCAATATCTGTTTTATCCAGATCTCATTTGTGCAATTAATTGCTACAACAACATACTCAGCTTCTACTATGGACTGTGAAATGTAGTTTTGCTTCTTACTCGTCCATGACACAATCCTCTCTCCAAGAAAGAATGCGCCTCCACTTGTTCTCTTTCTATCATCAATGTTACTAGCCCAATCTGCACCAGTGAACACTTTTATCTCGAAACCTCCTTTGTGAGGAAACCATAGACCATAATCCTCAATGCCCTTTAAGTATCTGAAGATTCTCTTCACTGCTATTAAATTTGTCTCTTTTGGGTTAGCAGAGAATCTGACTGCAATGCCTACTGCATGTGCAATATCAAGTCTACTACGCACAACATACTATAACTTACCACTCATTGACCGATACAATGTCTCATTAACTTCTTTAGCATCCTCCTCCTTTGATAACTTGTAGTTGGTTATCATTGGTGTGCCAACTGGTCTGGATTATTCTACCCCAATTGGTTTAAGAATTTCCTTAACATACTTGGATTGAGAAATAAAAATACCTTCTTTTAGCTGATGGACTTGCAATTGAATGAAGAATTTTATAGCTCTAATCATGGACATTTCAAATTCTTTCTTCATCTCCCCAGCGAAGTCTTTGCTCATTTTGTCATCTCCAAAGATGATATCATCCACAAATATTTCAGCAATCAGGTTCCCTTCTTTACCAGTCTTGAGATACATAGTTGTTATCTCATGTTCTTGTGAATCATATGGTCAGGAGGTATGAAAGCAACCTTTCATACTAAGCCCTTGGAACTTGTTCCAGCCCATAGAGTACCTTCTTCAATTTACAACCATACCATTTTTCTATGTGGATGAGAAGCCTTCCGCTTGTTCTATGTACACTTCCTCTTCCAATATACCATAAAAAAATGTAGACTTTACATCCATCTTACAGTCCCAATCGGTGCTGAGAGGGGAGGGGTGAATCAACACCTATGAAACTTTAAAACAAGTATGATGTAGTTTACTACAATTGTAAGCAAAGGAGATTCTAGTATAAAAATAGCATCAAGAAATCAATCAATAGGCAACACCAGATTTATCACGTGGAAACTCAAATCAGGAGAAAACCATGGTGTGAGGAAACCTCACAAATTATGCACTCTTCTTAAGTGTGCCCTGTTAGGAGCCTTCTCTGTTAAATGATTACAAGCGCACTGTTAGATGCTACCCAGTTAAGGGATTTGATACAATAAGGCTTGTTAGAGATTGCCTGATTAGAGGACTTAGAACACTTGAATAGATGTCACCCGATTAAGGGATTTAATACAAGGGCCATGTTAATGTCCACCCAAAATACTGAGATTTTGCTATTGTAATTGTTAGAGAACAAAGAGAATTTGACCTTTTAGAAATGGCTTTGCTTAGCCTGATAAGATCTGTGTTATACTCAACTGAGAAACATCACCGGTCACTGCAGGTATGTTCTCCTTTGTTGTTGTGCTTCTCTGCACACTTTTCTCTTTTCTCCTTTCTCTTCACCTTAGCTTCTTCAGCGTACAGGTTCACTCTTTACTTTGGCGTAATGAGGAAAACCTATATTCTTGGCAGGCAGAGGAATATATAGACTTCTTGCCCTATTTTATTTTCTCATGCATGACATGTTTAAAGATTACCTTCGAATCCATCACCCAGTGGAGTATTAGTTCACTAAGGAAACATCTGATGCATGCTATGCTTTATCTGCATTAAGAAAGAAAATGACAGATGTGTATCAGAAGTTTTCCTTCACAAGAGATATCTCCATGATTTAATGCCACAAACTCCGGCATTAAAACCTTCAATCACGCCTCGTATTGATCGTCTTGATAACTCAATTGACTACTGGATTTAGTGCAGTAACTCTCAGTCAAAGAGTTAGATAATTGTTTGTTGACTATGACTTTCCTCGGTTCATCTATCATGATGATGTCTTCACTTGATCGGTAAAAATGCTTAAGTTGTGCATAGGTAAGAGCTTTGACTTGTCACCTTCCCTTCCTCTAGCTATACCGGTTGCATCCTTACCTCGATTTTTGTTGCCAGTTACCAATTGCATCTCCCTTGGTGACCAGTTGCTCTGATGAACAAATATAGTCTCTTCTTTCTTGCACAATGTCACCGATTGCCAAACTAGTCTCTCCTAACCAGTCTTTCTTCGCACTTGTTGTCAGTTCTACCTGTCTTCAGTCTTGCTTCACAGATCCAACACTGGTGCCTTTAGTCACAAATATCAACACCTCTTTGTCAATCAATGACAATACCTCTTTTGCCATGTACCGATTACCATCTCTTAATGCCAACACCATCTGGTATATTTTGAGCCTTTTATGAGCAGCATAAGCAAGTAGGATTCTTACTCCTAGTCTTGCCAGAGGTGCAAAGGTTTCTCCATAATCTAGTCCTGCCTCTTGTGCATATCCTTTGCATACTAGTCTTGTCGTGTTCCTTACCACCTTTCCTTCTTCATTTAGCTTGTTTATGTACACCCACTTGGTCCCTATGACATTCTTGTCATGTGGTTTGGGAACAAGAGTCCATGTTTCATTCTTCTCAATTTGTTCAATCTCCTCTTCCATTCCCTTGACCCAGTTATCATCCTCCAGAGCTTCTCTGGTAGTTTTGGGCTCTAAACTGAAAAGTAAGAAGATACTTTCTCTAGCCTTTCTCCTAGTTAGAATATTAGCATGTTTGTCACTAACAATGTTATAAGTGGAGTGATATGTGACATACCTTGGCAAAACCGGTCAGTGGTCCCAGTCTTGATTTTCCGATTGAGCAACATTTCCAGCAAGGTCATGAACAATTTCTTGTTCATCTTCCTCAATCGGTCTTATGTTTAGATCCGTTCCTGGCTCAAGCACATTACCTTGTTCCAAGGGTATGTTTACCTATTTTTCTTCAACAACAACAATCATTTCACTGAATTCAAAATGATTATCAACATCATGATCCTGGTGAATGTTTGATTCATCATGACTATTCTTTTCCCTTGGTTCTGAATACTCATCTATCTTTACATTGACACTTTCCATTATTTTTCTTGTCCTCTTATTCAGACACCGGTAGGCTTTACTTTTGGTAGAGTAACCCAAACATATGCCTTCATCACTTTTTAACTCAAACTTGTCAAACTACACATCTCTTTTGATGTAATAGTAGCTACCAAATATTTTGAAATAGCTTACACTTGGAGTATGACCAAACCACAACTCGTATGGAATCTTACCGGTTCCTTTCTTAACTTGGACCTGGTTCAATGTATACACAACGATGTTGATTGCTTCTCTCCAGAAGTGATGGGGAAGATGCTTCTAAATTATTAGAGTTCTAGCACAATCAATCAGAGTCTTATTTCTTCTTTCAACGACTCCATTATGTTGAGGGGTTCTCGATGCAGACATTTGCCTTTTTATCCCCTGTTCCTCACACTAGTGAGTGAACTCTTGAGAGGTGTACTCACCACCTCTATCTGACCTCAGACACTTCAAGCTTTTACCGATCTCCTTATCCACTCGTGCCTTGTAAATCTTAAACATGTGAAGGACCTCTTATTTTTCCTTAAGGAAGAGTGTCCACATCATCCTTGAAAAATCATCTACAAAGAGCATGAAATATGTGTCTCCATAGTAGCTCTTCATCCTCATGGGTCCACACAAGTCTATGAACGAGATCCAACACTTTTTTAGCAGAAAAAGACTTCTTGTTGAAGCTTGTACCTGTCAGTTTGCCTAACTGACATTCTTTACACATACCTCTTTCCGGTTTTGTAATATCAAGAAAGCCCTTTAATTGACTTCCTCTTGCTTACTTTGACACTACTATCAAAGTTTATGTGGTAGAGCCTCTTATGAGGCAAGCCCCCTTGCTTAAGTTGAAAGGGTTCCCTTTACTCTATCTACCGGCGGCAACATGAGCTCCGGATTGATTCTTGAAAATACAAGAACCTTGCCCAAACTCCAACATGTATCCTTTATTGTTTAGTTGAGCCACACTCATCAGATTGTACATGAGACCTTCCATCTAGTACACATCTTCGCATACAACTTTCTTGCCAAGTGCTATTGAGCCTTTGCCTCTGATAGCACATGGAGCATTGTTACCAAAAGTCACCGATCCACCATCATTAAGCTTCAGGCTGATGAATTTGTTCTTGTTGCCAGTCATGTGGTGAATGCATCCACTGTTAATGATCCAGTCATCACGTTGATGAGATCTTGAGATAAGTGTCATTTCCCTTATCAATATGCTTTCTTCTTTTATTGCAACAAAGGCAATTTCTTCATCTCCCGATTCTTCAGATTCATTGTCCTTAACACCTTCCTCAGCAACATAGCACTCCTTTCCTTTGTTCTTGAATCAGTTGGATTTTTTTATTTTCATTTTCTTGACATCTTGCAGCCATGTGTCCTATCTTATTGCAAGAAAAGCACTTTAATGGAAGTTTCCCTTTGTACTTCCCATTTCCTCTTGAAATTCTCCTTGCGATGAGCGCTTCAAACTCATCTTGCTCTTGTTCTTCTGAGAGTAGATTTTCAATATAAATTCCAGACTTATCGATAAAACTATTATTGGTCTCTCTTTCTTTCTTGGTGGAAGCAATATTCACAGAGGACTTAAAAGTGGCATCTAACATGAGTAAGTTGTTATCATAATTACTTAATTCAAAAGTAGTCAACTTACTGATAAGAGAGTCAAGGGTGACTTGAGACGCGCTCACTAATCTGAGCTATTGTATGGCTGAGATCTTGATGGCATATTGTGGCCTTAGTGTCCTCAATATCTTGCTTACCACATCTTGCTCACTCAAAGTTCCTCTAGCACTTTTGATGGAGTTCATCACTTCTTTTATTATATTGTTATAGTGCTCAATGTCTTCTCCTTCATTCATCCTCATGTCATCACATTTGCCTCTGAGGCTTTCTACCTTTTTTCTTTGAACATGTGGGTCACCTCCATACACAGCTTGCAACTTAGCCCACATTTTGCAAGCAGTAGTCAGATGTTCAATCTCTGCATATACATGATCAGCTAGCGTACTTTCTATCATATCCATTGCACTTGTCTTCACTACTAATCTTGTGTTGATTAGCTATCAAGGTATTGGTGGGTTCAATGTAATCATTGATTATATGAGTCTAGTATTGATCTCCAGTGGTTTTCATGTACAACTTCATTTTGTTGCACCATAAGGTGAAGTTTTCTTTAGAAAACTTGGGTCCTTCCTTTCTCATCATTAGATATTTTCCTTGTTGTGGTTAAGCAGCTTAAAAAAGGTACCGGGCTCTAATACCAATTGATGGTCCCAACCGATGGTGAGAGGGGAGGGGTGAATCACCACCCACTAAAACTTAAAAATCAATCTGATATAATATAACTATAATTGTAAGTAGAACAAATTCTATCACAGAAATAGCAATCACAAAATTAAAGAAATCGACAACACTAGATGTATCACGTGGAAACCCAAATCAGGCGAAAACCAAAGTGTGAGGAAACCTCATAAATTTTGCACTCTTTTGAAGTGCGCCCTGTTAGGAGCCTTCCCTGTTAAAGGATTACAAACACATTGTTAGATGCGATCCAGTTAAGGGATTTAAGAAATAAGGCCTATTAAAGTCTGCCTTGTTAGAGGACTTAAAACATCTACATAGATGTCACCCGGTTAAGAGATTTTATACAAAGGACTTGTTAATGTCGACCCAAATACTGGGATTTTGCTATTGCAATTGCTAGAGAGCAATAGAGGGTTTGATCTTATTGAAATGGCTTTACTGAGCCTGATAAGATTGTTGCGCTTCTCAACTAAGAGTCATCACCAGGCACTACTGGTATGCTCTCCTCGAATTGTTGTGCTTCCTTTCACACTCTTCTCTTCTTCTTTTCACCTTTTTCATAGCTTCTCTCAATGTACAAGATCACTTTTTTTTTCTTGGCAGAATGAAGGCAAACTATATTCTTCACAGGTTGAAGAATAAATAGTCTTCTTGCTCTTCCTGCTTATTGCATGCCCAACCTCCACAAAGATCTCCTTTGGATCCATCCACCAGTTGAGTCTTAGTTCATTGTGGAAACATCAGATGCATGCCATGTGCTTTTTCTATTTTATAAAGAAAAGGATAGAGACGTGTCACATACTTTCCTTTGCTTGATATTTCTCCATGTTTTCTCATGTTTTAATGCCTCAATCTTCGGCAATAAAACCTTCAATTGTGCCTTGCACTGATCTTCTTTATAACGCAAAGTCATCCGAATTTTGTGCAACAAATCTCAGTTAAAGAGTCACACAAGTGTTTGTCAACTATGACTTTCATCAGTTCAACAATATCGGTTTCCATCCTTAGGCAGTGTACAGATGTTTGACATCACTTGTCACTCTTCCTTTCTCTATCTATACCGGTTTGGTTCCTTGGTTACAGTTATATACTTTACTGGTCACTGCTCTGGTTTTTCTAGTTACTGATTAGTGACTTCACCGTTCATAGTACTCAGTCATAAAACTTCTTCTTATTCACTATGTGTCACCGGTTTCATGACCAGTCCCTTTTGTAAACTAAACATGTTTACTATTATTGTCACTCAATTCCAATTAGAACAATGTCAACCTTAGACATCAATGACAACACCACTTTTCCATATACCAGTTCCATCCTTACCGGTGCCTTACTGATTAATGCCAACACATACTAAATCTACTATTCTCTTTGCACTGGCCTCCGTCTCTGCCAAAAATTGCTCCAAATCACCCAACCTACAGTGTGTCTCAAATCCGTGTTGAACTCAACCTGGGGCCCTCCCCTCAGACTCCTCCTTGCATACCCATGTGAACCTAAGGGGCTAGCTCCAACTCCTACAAATGGGAACTACCCTCCTCCTAATCAACAATCTCTAGGGGCACCTATTGTTATGGCGAGAGGGGTGCAGGGCCATGGGGCGCCATGGAGTTCATCTCACAACAAGTGATCCAAGCATGCATGGTCTCCCTCAAAACGTCCAACTCAACACCCACATTCCTTGACATCTCAACTCCTCCATCCCTCAACAAATCCTCTCATGTCGGCTACTCCATAGCTACTATTGCTGGCTCTACCACCGTTGGCTCAATTGTCGCTATTGTGGGCTCTCCAACCTCTGGCGGGGTAGTCTCATCTATTGTTGGCTTCTCCAAGACCTTAGTGCTGGTACTAGGAATTGTCAAAGGGTTGGGTCCTGCAACTACCCAAATCCCCGTACAGATAAGGCTGCCACTATCACTCAACGAGATACTTCCCCCAAATAGAAGAGTTGGAGCGAAAATAGTTATCTGTGTATGTCCACTAGAGGGTGTAAGAGTACTCGATGTTGGTTCGGTACTGACACCACTTGATGGTGCAACTCGTATAGGACCCTCAGGTCCCACCTCTGCATCCAACGCATCTCCCTTGGTCGGGTGACTCTCTCCTCGACTCACCATTCGAAAAATCCCTCTGCGTGCCCTTAGAAGTATCCCCTGACTCATTCTGGTCACTAGTGTCACCCTCCTCACCTTCTATTTTTGACTTTGTCTCTGACACAACAATGCGACACTTGATTTTCTTACTCAACTGAACATCACCACTAGCAGTCAAAGTGTCTAAGTGCCTCCAATAAAGAATAGGTGGGTGGGAGGGCTCCACATGACCCTATGGTTGCAACTCTTGTAGGTGGGAAGGCACTTGTGTTTATAGAACTTCGAGAAAGATTCCAATGGCGTGATGGGGCATGCAAAAAATGTTATGTTGTAGGGTCATAAACTCCTCCATCCTATATGCTAGTATAGAGGCCCAATCATATACTATGTCATTTTGTAGCTCGTTCATTAAACCAATCTTTGTCACTGCTATATCGGAGGCATGAATGGCTCCAGTAAGTCAGCTCTTCAGAACATCTAGCAAACACCTCCACTCACCATACGCAAGGAATGATTTTTTTAGACCACGCCCTTTTCTTGCATGCACCAGAAAGTTTCATTTTTCTTGTGTCAAATCATCTCAGCCTAGGAGAGTCTCTTTCTGTTCAGCAGTCATCTTCATCACCTGATCAATCTTTTTGCCCTATTGTCTAGGAATGCAAAATACAACAGTGAATGGATGGGCTGAAAATGAGACTGTAATCTTGCATCCTTGGTACTCAAAAATTGATTGCCATCTATGTCTATCATATGTCTTGACCATGGCTCTCAATGGTACCTCAAAATATCGAATGGGAAAAATTGGCATTTGGATGGCCCACTGTACTCGTGCACGCCTGAGGGAGTCTATGATAGGGTGGTCATTTGGGGTCTCTTACAATCATGTTCTACACTCAATGTCGCTCAAACCCTCCAAGGTAATTGTATCTACTGTCACCTCATACCTCTACGTCTGGATTTTTGGTCGTGTTTTCTATCCCTTGGGAATCCTTTCAAAATCCATTTTGGCTGCAACTCACTCCCGAAGGCAATGTTCTTGTTCCTTTGTCCATCTCACCCTATGATTCTTACAATTTCCCTTCTGCAATGGTTGGTTCTGCAATAACGGTCATAACTGCTTTCTCCAATCTTGTTTTTGTTTTCTAAACTCCATCAACCTCTTATTTATCTTGCAAAATCTGTTAATATATATCTCCAATTGTAATCTCCATGTGCGGCTTTTTCAACCCTACATGTATGCTTTCCAGTATGGTTAATGTCTTCAACCCGTATGGCTCATAGGAATTACTTCTCGGACCTTAGCATATTAATTCTTTGTATGGTCTCTGCATTTTTTTCTTGTGATCGATATACCGTACTTGCATGGTTTTGTCATATGGACATCTATTTTTTGTGCACCTCTATCGTACGATGTTGTTGTGTGGTTCTATTCACTCTTCAAATCCAACTCTACCTAGTGACTTGTGGGTCGTATGGTCTTCATCTGTATTATTCTAATTGTTGTGCATTTTTCGCCTTCGAACCTTTTTTACCTCTATGCGTGATTCTTGTATTTCACCCCTGCACTGCTTCTACTCGACGGTTTCTCTTCTAGCATCATACGGTGATTTGCCTTTCGTCAATTATGTTGTACAGTGTTTTTCCTCTCATTGCCTATAGTGCCTCAATAACTTTTGTTGTACAATGTTTTTTTCTTTTAACTAGGCTTTTGTGTTGCCATAAACATCCTTACTGTACAATTGTGTCCCCATGTCGTGCGGTCTTTCATATTGTCGTACGAAAAAGACTTTACTGTACGATGGCCACCATACGTTGAGTTCTTCGTTTTCTTCTTTTTTTTCAAAACTTCAAATTATGTACCTTAGTCATCCCATCCAGGGCCTTCCATCTAAATTAGGTCATCCCTCCATCTTCTTTCATGATACAATTTCAACTTCGACCCATTCACTGCTTCAAGGACTTGTTGGCCATCTAGAGTGTATAGCTTTATGGCTCCATTATCCCCAACTTCACGAATTTTATAAGGACCAAGCCATCAAACCTTGAATTTGTCCGGTCTTATCTCATTGCGGTCGTTGTACTTCAACACCATCTACCCCAACCTGAAATTCATACAATGGATATGTTTATCATGTCATAGTTTTCAACTTTCTTGTGCTACCTCAGTGGCCCATTGAGCCATCAGTCTCCATTCATCGAGCTTATTCAATGTGTACAATCTTTCCCTTAAACTCTCCATGTCTCCAAGTCAATTTTCGATTGCTATTTGCAGGATGGGTACCATGAACTCCGTCGGTATGATGGCTTCTTGGCCTTGCATGAGTTGAAAGGGTGTCAAGCCTATTGTAACTTTATACATTGTTATGTAGACCCACAATACTGGCGAAAGTCTCTCCTCCTAGTCTTCGAGTTCAACACCACAAGATTTATATATGACGAAGACCAATATTTTGTTCGTGACCTCTGCTTTCTCATTGGATTTCAGGTAGTAAGGGCTTGACTGAGAGTGGAAAATTTTGAGCTTGATTGTCAACAATTTGACCACATGGTTCAAAAAATGCTTGCCTCGATCACTAGTCAATTGGATTGGAATGTCGTACCGAGTGATGATTTGCTTGTATATGAACCTAGCCATACTCAAAACTGAGTTGTCTAGTAGGGCTCATGCTTCAGCCCAATTCGCAAATACTATGTCGCCACAACAATATAACAACTCCTATGTGCACTATTGACCTTTAGTGGCCCAATAAAGTCCAATCCCCATCACTCAAACAACTCTTGTGTGTGGGAAGGCTTTAGGGGCATAAAGGCCCTCTTCAATGATTTCCCCACTCTCTGGCAGATGTCGCACCCAACAATCCATTCACAAGCATCATTGTATAATGTGGGCCACCACAAGCTTGCCAGCAACACCTTCTGAGCTATGGTGTTTGGTCCCTTGTGGCCTCCGACGGGACCCTCGTGTGCCTCTCTCAAAACACCTGGGAACTCTTCCATTACGCATCTCCTCAAAACTCGGCTGGGTCTCATCTAGTAGAGCAACCCATTTGTATCGTCTTAAAATGGAAGCACTTCCATGTTAAGAGCGTTTAGCCCTCCGAGTGAGTGGTTTGGGTCATGTCAAGCACCTTGAATCAACCCTTTACTCGAATCTGACTTGTTCTCCTCATTCTACTTCTATCTGTCCCTGTTTTCAGTATATTTCTGCATTCCCTGGCATTATGGACTGAGGTCCTGAGGTTTTTGACCTCAAGGTCAAAGTCGACCTTGAGGGTCAAAGTTGACCTCGACTCTGACCTGGGCAGAGTCGACCTCGTCCTTGATCCACAATTTAGATTTCAAATTCCCATGATTTCTGGGTGTTGAGTTTCGGAGATATTTGTTTTCCCGCCTCCGAGTTGGCCATTTCGGGTTTCAGAATGGTAAATCCTTAAATTGCATTTAATATGGGTCCATTTCTAGGGGTTAAGGTTAATTGGGATTTAATTCCCCAATGTCGGCCTTCTCTAGAGGTTTGTGCCCTAGTTCACTATAAAAGGAGGCCTTCCTCTCTCATTTTGATATCTCATCTCAAGTAATTTCATGAGCATTCAAGCAAAGGTCAAGCAAGCATTTCATCAAGCATTTTCAAGGAAGCATTCAAGTTCTCTTCTCCATTCAAGTTCTCCATTGAAGATCAAGGATTCAAGCATTCAAGTATTTGGTTCAAGCATGCAAGATTCATCATTCAAACCCTAGATCTAGCCATCATAATGGTGTAATCTTCCTTCAAGATCCTTTGTTCATCTTCTAAATCCATTCATTCTTCTATCAAGGTGGATTCCAAGCATACAAGCATGGAGGTTTTGTATTTACTTTCATGGTTTTGATTTACATTTGCCATTGTTCAAGCTTTCATATCAATATACTTGTTTACATTCGAAATACAATTGCATATCTATCGAATTGCATAGCTTCATTGTTAGATCTACTTCTACTACTTGCTAGCATTCTCATTTCAATTTCAATATTAAGTTTGATTCCAAACTAGGGTTTGACCAAGGCAAACCCCTCAAACAAGCAACAAAACCCCCTTTTTTCTTGCAGGTGCAGATACGGAATTTCGGATCTGAGATCGGATTTGGATACCCTTTTTGGTGAACTTCCGAGATCTGCAAACAAAGTCAAAATCAACCTTCAGAATAAGAATGTAGCCTTTGACCTTTTATGAGGGTCAAAGACTACCTGCTGTCAGAAAGATAAAAAATTTCTGGGTTTTCTTTGCCTCAGCATTTCCAGTTGGAAACAGGTCGCAGAATTGCCCGAAAGTACACACAGACATCAGAAATTGACATTTTCCAGATTTGCCCTATTTTGAGGTTAGTATTTGCCTTTCAATTATTTCAGATTTCAAGCACAATTCCTTTATAGGGAAATATAAGGTTTTCTTCCTTTTTCATATTCTCCATAGATTGATTCGATTGTGCATTAACCTTTTGGTTGATCAAATTGGATATTTCCCTTCGGAATTTGGATTTAGAAATGGATCTCATATTTCCCCCATACATTACACTCAATAGAGGTGATTCCATTTTACCTCTATTCATTTTGGTGAACCCGACATACTTACCCCTTTTCTTTTGTGGAATTAGATGCCCTATTGTGTTAGAGTTGTTCAAAATCTCAAGTCAAGGTAGGTGATGTTAATCATCGTCCTCCTCTTCACATTCTTCTTCCTACACCTATCTTAGAAAACATTAATACTCGTCAAGAAGTGGCTAAGAAGGTATATGTTGAGCTAATGAATTCCAAGAAGGAAATCTTTAGACCTATGTCGATAGATGCTTTATACAAATACAAATGTCCTTTTCATTATAGCAACAAACATTTACTTGTTGATTGTAAATATTTCAAGTTATATGTTAGAGAAAGAGCTACTTTAGGAATTATATCTCACTCTCGTGCAGTTTTACAATTCTTTCATAATTTTGATATAGGGGATTCCCCCTCGTCTAATATAATGTAGATGTTCTTCCCCTCTTGTCTCATGACTGGAGGGCAAGAGGTGTATCTTCATCCAGTCTCCTAGGATCCATTAGGCTTTTAGCATATATTATGTCTTGAGCTTACTTGGTAGTCTTTCTCATATTTTTTTATGGTTTTGCATTATGTTTTTAATAATCCATAGAATCATTCAAGATATCCTTTTTTTTCTCTCTTTGTCTAGGGAATGGCTTTCCTTAGCTTAGTGGTATTTGTTTATATTGCAACATTATTTCATCATATTGATAGATGTTTTGACTATGGATAACCTTCTTATATGAGAAGTTGTTGTCCTAAGTCGACACCTCTTCTCTATGTTGCAAATTATGTTCTTTATAAACTCTTACCCTTGCTTTGGTGTTAGAATTGTTTCCCTCAATCCAAAGATTCCTCTTCCTCTTGATTGCAAGGGGCTTGATGATTGAATCTTTGTTCCCGCCTTTGAAAGATGATATTTTATCTAAAACACTACTCTTTCATGGGGGTCTGGTTGATAATATATCTTTCTTTGAGGATCCCTTTCGATGAGTGACATATCCTTTTCACGATTATCTATATTCCTGGATGTAGGGGTCAATATCCCTCGCTAAGAATATGGTGTACATTCTTGTAAACAGGATATCTCCTTGCATTGTGAAGTAGGTATCCTCTTCCATCTTTGTTCCTACACTTGAGGGGCAAGGATGTCATCTCCTTCTTTTTTGTCTTTCTGGGATTCACCTATTTCCTTGGTTAAGCAGTATCTATCAATTATGTGATATCCAATCATACATGAAAATTTTGGTTTGCATTGAGGATCTATGTCCTTGATAACAACCTCTTTTCTTGTTTGACATTGGGTTTCCATGGTTGATATATCTCTCACCTTGGAAACTGAATAGTGTGCTATTCCTCACAAGGGTTACTTTTTTTCAGTTATTGCATGATATCTCTTTGCATTCATCCCTTCCATGGCCTCATAGGAGCTGTGACCTTCTTGGTTTGGACTGGGTGTTGTTTGTGGATATTGTCTTGATGTTGAAGAAGGCATTTATCCTTGTTATTTCCATTCCTTAACATGTCAAGATAGTATGTTTTTGCCATATTAAGGAGGGGGGCATATATAGGGTCTCCCTTGTACTATAGTTTTTTATTTATTTATATGCTAAATCTCGGAAGGTAACACACATAAGTTGCTAAATCCCGAGGAGACACATTTTTCAATTTTTTCAAATATGCTAAATCTTGGAAGGTAACACACATAAGTTGCTAAATCTTGAGGAGACACACATTTCATATTCATAGTGATACAAGAAGGTGGATCTATGAGTATTCCAAAAGCCGTCAAAAGATGCATTACAGTTGCAAGCATAGTTTATGGGTGAACCTGTTGGGCTCTCCCTCAAGGGTGATTCATGGTAAGGTGGGCATCTTACTAGGCGAGGTAATCACTCTTTTCCCTTTCTCTCTTTTCGGTTTCATGCTAGTAGGACTGGATCACGAAGCTATGTTATTTATAGTGTCGCTCTTGTCTTTCTTATGTAATCATTTATGCTTTTATGATAGCTTTCCAAATATGATATTAGTATGAGAAATATTTCTTGGCGAGGTTTCTTGTGCTAATTGATTTGGGTTTGTTTTAGTACTAACCCCTCTTTTGTGTCTTTTTACTTTTTGTTTTCACACCCTCATGCGCGTATGTTGAGTTAGAATCCTTAGCCTGGGGGCTTGTGTTCCTAGCTAAGTGTCATCCTACGAATCCATTGGGATCTCTTCTTCCTTCTCCTTTACCAAGAGTTTGCATTGAATCCATACACTTGCTAAAGTGGGGGCTTAATGTATCATCTTAAAATGGAAGCACTTCCATGTTAAGAGCGTTTAGCCCTCTGAGTGAGTGGTCTGGGTCATATCAAGCACCTTGAATCAATGCTTTGCTCAGATTTGACTTGTTCTCCTCATTCTGCTTCTATCTGTCCCTGTTTTCAATATGTTTCTGCATTCCCTAGCATTATGGACTGAGGTCCTGAGGTTTTTGACCTCGAGGTCAAAGTCGACCTTGAGGGTCAAAGTCAACCTCGACTCTGACCTAGGTCAGGGTCGACCTCGACTCTGACCTAGGGCAGAGTCAACCTTATTCTTGACCCACAATTCAGATTTCAAATTTTCATGATTTTTGGGTGTCGGGTTTCGAAGATATTTGTTTTCCTGCCACAGAGTCGGCCATTTCGGGTTTCAGAATGGTAAATCCTTAAATTGCATTTAATATGGGTCCATTTCTAGGGGTTAAGGTTAATTGGGATTTAATTCCCCAATGTCGGCCTTTTCTAGAAGTTTGTGCCCTAGTTCACTATAAAAAGAGGCCTTCCTCTCTCATTTTGATATCTCATCTCAAGTAATTTCATGAGCATTCAAGAAAAGGTCAAGCAAGCATTTCATCAAGCGTTTTCAAGGAAGCATTCAAGTCCTCTTCTCCATTCAAGTTCTCCAATGAAGATCAAGGATTCAAACATTCAAGTCTTTGAAGGGATTTGGTTCAAGCATGCAAGATTCATCATTCAAACCCTAGATCTAGCCATCATAATGATGTGATCTTCCTTCAAGATCCTTTGTTCATCTTCTAGATCCATTCATTCTTCTATCAAGGTGGATTCCAAGCATACAAGCATGGAGGTTTTGTATTTACTTTCATGGTTTTGATTTATATTTGCCATTGTCGCGTTCAAGCTTTCATATCAATATACTTGTTTACATTCAAAATACAATTGCATATCTATCGAATTCAATAGCTTCATTGTTAAATCTACTTCTACTACTTGCTAGCATTCTCATTTCAATTTCAATATTAAGGTTGATTCCAAACTGGGGTTTGTCCAAGGCAAACCCCTTAAACAAACAACAAAACCCCCTTTTTTCTTGTAGGTCCAGGTGCGGAATTCCGGATCTGAGATCGGATTTGGATACCATTTTCGGTGAACTTCCAATATCTGCGAACAAAGTCAAAATCGACCTTCAGAATAAGAATATAGCCTTTGACCTTTTATGAGGGTCAAAGACTACCTACTATCAAAAAGATAAAAGATCTCTGCGTTTTCTTCACCTTAGCATTTTCAGTCGGAAACAGGTCGCAGAATTTCCCGAAAGTACACACAGACATCAGAAATTGACATTTTCCAAATTTGCCCTATTTTGAGGTTAGTATTTGCCTTTCAATTATTTCAAATTTCAAGCACAATTCCTTTATAGGGAAATAGAAGGTTTTCTTCCTTTTTCATATTCTCCATAGATTGATTCAATTGTGCATTAACCTTTTGGTTGATCAAATTGGATCTTTCCATTGGGAATTTGGATTTAGAAGTGGATCTCATATTTCCCCCATACATTACACTCAATAGAGGTGATTCCATTTTACCTCTATTCATCGTTAATCAACTAGAATGTCCTAATTATGAGGACTAACTTTCTTCTTTCTCTCGATGGCATGTCCCTTCGGAACTGAGGTCGAGAGGTACTCCCCGATGCTAGTGTACCATGAGGGTAGTGCAACTATGTGAAAGAGATGAGCATCAGGAAAGTCATGGTTCACTCTCACTAGTGGCTCCCCGGACTTTCCAAAACAACTCATTGATAATTACATGGCTTTGTCCCAATCGGACAATAACTGTGAAAGTAAACTCTTGAAGTAAGAGGAGCCACCTACTAGCCCTCCCTTGAATAATAGGATTGTTCACCAAGTACATAAGTGTCTGGTGGTCCACATAAAATGTGAATGGAGTCGCCAATGGGTAGTGACAAAAATTTGCACCCCATAGACCATCCCAATAGCTTCCCTCTTCGTCGTGTTGTGATTTTTCTCTGCCTTGGATAATATTTTACTTGCAAATTAGATGGGATGATTGAGCCCATGCTCCCTCACCTCTGCCAGTGTGACATCGATAGCATAATTGGAGGCATTGACATGGACGTGGAATTCTTTGTGCTAGTTCAAGTATGCCAAGATAGGTGCAGCCACCAATCTTGTCTTTAATTCTTCAAAGGCTTCTCCTGGTGCGGTCTCCCAGGTGTAAAGTTCGCCCTTCCGTGTTAGCTTGTCCAGAGGGTAGGAGATCTCTGCGAAGTTCTTTATGAAACTTTGATAATACCCGATGTGTCTGAGCAAGGACTTGACTCCTGTCACATTGATTGGGGGCTCCATTTCAATAATTGCCCTCACCTTAACCAGATTTTTTTTTAGTATGGCCTTATACACAGTGTGTCCGAGCAATTTCCCCTAAGGCACCATGAACTTGCATTTCTAGATTCAACAACAGTCAGGCTCTTCGACACCATTTCATACATTCCCGTAGGGCCACCAAGTGAGTGTCATGTCCACTGTAGATGGACCAGTCATCTAGCAAAGCCTTAAAATTTCCCACAGACATTTTATCAAAAATGTGTAGGATGATCGTTTGAAAGGTTGCAAGGGTGTTCCACAACCCAATGACATCCAATTGTAGGCATGCACACCATCCTCAACTACAAAAGTAGTTTCCAACTTGTCTTCTTTTACAATTGAGATCTAGTTGTGTTCCAAAAAGCCATCCATAAATGAATACGTCTCATGCCTAGCAACTTCTTCAATCATACTATTTGTGAAGGGTATCAGAAATGCGTCCTTGATGATGACCGCATTCAGACACCTAAAGTTCACACATATGCAGATCTAATTGTCCTCCATCAATGAGATCACAATAGGTGAAACCCACTCACTGATCTGCACCCGAAATATAATGTCCGCTTCAAGCATCTACTTTGTTGGCATCACTAACCGGTAAGTTCTCTACCGGTCTAAGTGTTGTCATTGTTTGGCAAAAGAGGATAGAGAATTTGGCAAAAGAGGATAGAGATTTGTTCTCTATTATAGAGGGGACTCTTCATCAAGAAAGGCTGAGAAACCGGTCACTAACACTAAGCATCAACAACTAGATAATGCTCTAAGCAGAGAAGAGTGTATCCTAGTATCAACCAAGGACCGCCCTCAACCGGTATAGACAAGTACAAACAAACGCATATCCAACAATTGCCTTTAACACAACTAGTAAGAATAGTGCAACCAGTAATCTGCCTCACCAAGGGTGTATACCCGGTATATAGCATAAAGAACTCAACCGATATATTATAAAACCTCGGTATGAACCGAGGAAGTCATAGTCAACTATCTGTTCCAACCAACTCTTCTTTACCAGGATTTATTACAGTAAATTCGAGTGATCTTGAGTTGTCTTGGTGATTGGTTTGAGGCACAGGTAAAGGATTTAAAGTCGGAATCAATGGTCACTTGAGGCGCGACTGAAGGATTTAAAGTCGGATTCTGTGGCTTTAAATCGAAGTGTTATCTCTTATGAAGAAAGGTTGCCTGACACGCAACTGTTGTTTACTTCATGTAGTGGATGAAGACAGAACTTGCATCAAATGCTTGCTCAAGAGAACAAACACTTCACCAAGTGATGCATTCGTTGGATCTCAGGATTAGGTCATGCATTTGAGGCGCAGTCAGGGCAACAAAACTGAATATATTCTTATGTCTATTGAGAAGAAGATTTGCCTTCATTCTACCGAGAAAAAGAGTGAGCCTATATGCTACAGAAGCAAAGGTTAGAAAAGCATCAAGGGTTAGAGAAAATCGACAGAGTAAAAGTTGTGCAAGGCAGCACAACAATAGTTGAGAATACACATGTGTCAATTGGTGATAATTCTCAGTAGAGCACAAATAGAGATCACATCTGGCTAAGCAGAGCCTTCTGTAAAGATCTTAATTCTATTATTTTCTACCAAATTACAATAGACAAATCTCAGTATTTGGGTGGACTCTAACAGGTCCTTTGTATCAAAATCCCTTAACCGAGTGACATTTTTCAAGGTGTCTAAAGTCCCTTAACCGGGCAGGTCTTAATAGATCTTACTATAACAAATCCCTTGATCGGGTCGTACTTAGCAAGTGTGTTTTATCCCTTGACCGGGCAAGCTCTTAACAAGGCGTACTTCAGAAGAGTACAAATATTGTGAGGTCTCCCCACATCGTGGTTTTTACCCTAACCGGGTTTCCACATGATAAATCTGGTGTCACTTTGTGTTTGTTCACTTACTGTTTTGTCTGCTTAGAATTGTTTGCTTTGGTGTTGTAAGTTTACTTCACTAGATTAGAAGGAAGGAGCAAAGAATTTTTTCAAGTGCTGATTCACCACTCCCCTCTCAGCACCGGTTGGGACTGTCAATTGGTATCAGAGCCAAGTTCTCTTTTTCTTTGTTGCTTAACCGCACAGAGAGAAAGCTATGATGATGAAAAATGAAAGACCAAAGTTTTCAAAAGAAAACTCCACCTTATGGTGTAGTAGAATGAAGCTATATATGAAGATCATCAGTGACCAGTACTGGAAGCATGTTACCAATGACTACAGTGAGCCTGCTGGTACCTTGACACCTGATAAAGAGAAAATTAAGACTGAGCACATGACTGCCATGGACATGATAGCTAGCACCTTACCCGACCACGTGTATGCTGAAATGGAACATCTTGACTCCGCCTACAAAATGTGGAAAAAGTTACAAACAATCTATGGAGGAGATCCCAATGTTCAAAGAGCCAAGGTCGAAAGCTTCAGGAGAAAGTATGACAACATAAGGATGAATGATGGAGAAGATATCGAGCAATATAGCAACCGAATCAAGGAAGTGATCAACTCCATCAGAAGCATTGGAGGCAAGTTGACGGAAGAAGAGGTAGTGAGCAAAATACTAAGAACTCTCAGACCTTAGTACGCCATAAAGATCTCTGCCATTCAAGAGCTTAGATCCGTGAGCAACGATCAAGTCACCCTAGACTCCCTAATCGGTAAGCTAGCCGCTTTTGAATTAAGCAACTTTGATAATAGCCTATATTTTCACGAAGCAACATTTAAATCATCGGTCAATGCCTCTTCCACCAAAAAGGGAAGAGAAACCGGTAACTCCCCTACTGGTAAGATCGGCAACCTCATTGAGAATCTGCTCTTAGAGGAGACAGAGCAAGATGAGTTTGAAGCTTTGATTGTTAAGAGATTTCCCAGAGGGAAAGGGAAGTACAAAGGGAAACTCCCTTTAAAATGCTTCTCTTGTAACAAAATAGGACACATTGTTGCCCGATGTCCAAATAATGAAAATAGAGACAAAAGAGACCGGTTCAAGAACAAAGCAAAGCAGGATTGCTATCTTGTGGAGGAAGGAGTCACAGACAATGAGTCTGAAGACTCAGAAGATCCAGAAATTGCATTTGTTGCAATAAAGGAGGAGAGCCCATCTCTTAATGAAGTTGCACTCATATCTAGATCACATCAATATGACGGTTAGATCATTGACAGTGGATGTACTCACCATATGATTGGTGATGAGCAAGTTCATCAACTTAGAGCTCAATGACAACAGATCAATCACATTTGGAAACAATGCCCCTTATGCCATCAAGGGTAAGGGATCTATTGTTATTTGCAATAATGTTGTCTGTGAAGACGTGTACTGGGTCGAAGGACTCAGGTATAGCTTGATGAGTGTTGCACAGCTAAACAACGAAGGTTTCCAGTTGGAATTCGGTCAAGACTCCTGCGTAGTCAAAAATCAATCTGGATCCCACGTTGCAACCGGTAGACAGAGCAAAGACAATCTATTCTACCTAGACTCAACAGAAGGAGCCTGTTTAATTGCTTCTGTCAAAGGAGAATCAAGCAACAATGGTCTTATCTCTAAAGAAGACAATAGCTGGCTATGGCACAAGAGACTCTGCCATATAAACTTTAACAACATTGTCAAAGTGAGCAGGAAGAAATCGGTTAGAGGACTCCCAGAAATTGCAAAACCCATGGGAGGTATTTGTAAGGATTGTCAGTTAGGAAAACTGACAGGAGCAAGTTTCGGTAGCAAGTCCTTCTCTGCTAAAAATGTTCTAGATCTTGTACACATAGACCTGTGTGGACCAATGAGGACAAAGAGCTATCATGGAGACTGATATTTCATGTTGTTCGTAGATGATTTCTCAAGAATGATGTGGACACTCTTTCTCCATGAGAAATCGGAAGCCTTTCATATGTTCAAAATTTACAAGGCTAGAGTGGAAAAGGAAACTAGTAGAAGCTTGAAATGTCTAAGGTCGGACAGAGGAGGTGAGTACACCTCTCAAGAGTTTACTCATTACTGTGAGGAACATGGCATACAGAGACAGTTCTCTGCACCTAGCACTCCTCAGTAGAATGGAGTAGCAGAAAGAAAAAATAGAATGTTGATCGACTGTGCCAGAACCCTGTTGATCCAAAATAATCTTCCTCATCACTTCTAGAGAGAAGCTGTCAGCACCGTTGTTTATACAATCAACCGAGTTCAAATAAAAAAAGGAACCGGTAAGATGCCTTAGGAACTATGCTTTAAGCATACTCCTAGTGTAGGCTACTTCAGAATCTTTGGTAGCAAATGTTATATCAAAAGAGAAATATTTTCTGAGAAGTTTGATCCCAAGAGTGATGAAGGAATATTTATGGGTTACTCTACCAAAAGCAAAGCTTATCGGTGTTTGAACAAAAGAACATGCAAGATAATTGAAAGCATCAACATAAAAATTGATGAATCATCTGAATCAAACAAGAGGACTGGAGATGTCAATCATGAAAATTTTAAACTTACTAATGGAGGAGATGTCTTTGAGTTTCATGAAGCAACAACTAAAGAAGAGGAGACAACTCCCACTGACAAAAATCAAAAGCGAGAAACTGTGCCTGAAGCTAACAGGACACCCCAGGATGGTGAACAAGTAGATGTTCAAAACCATGATGAAGATATTGCTCAACAAGATGAACCGGACTAGGAACAGAGGCCGACACTTCCAAGGTATGGCACATATCACTCTACTAACAATATAATTGGTGACAAACATGGGAACATCCTGACAACGAAAAAGGCCAAAGAGAATGTCTGTCTTCTCTCGTGTGTTGAGGCCAAAACCACCAAAGAAGCCCTTGAAGATGAAAATTGGGTCAAGGCCATGGACGAGGAAATTGAGCAAATAGAAAAGAATGACACATGGGTACTTGTACCAAGACCTCATGACAAAAATGTAATTCGGACTAAATGGGTTTACAGAAACAAACTGAATGAGGATGGTAAAGTCATCAAAAATAAAGCAAAGCTGGTATGCAAAGGCTATGCTCAGGAAGCTGGACTAGACTATGGAGAAACTTTTGCACCAATAGCCAGACTGGAAGGGGTGAGAATTCTTCTTGCCTATACAGCTCACAAAGGCTTTAAAGTGCACCAGATGGATGTGAAGTCTGCATTCCTCAATGGAATACTAGAAGAAGTCTACATTGAAGAACCGAAAGGGTTTACATCTGCTCAAAAGACTGATATGGTCTGCAAACTAAAAAAGGCTCTCTATGGGCTCAAGCAGACCCCAAGAGCTTGGTATGAAATGTTGCATTCATATCTTTTGACAATTGGATTCATCAGAACCGATGACAACAACAATATGTATCTTAAAACAGGAAAGGATGGAAATCTAATTCCTGAAATCTTTGTTGATGACATCATCTTTGGAGGAGATGACAAAATGAGCAAAGCATTTGCTGAAGAAATGAAGAAAGAATTTGAGATGTCTATGATACGGCCCATAAAATTCCTTATTGGACTGTAGGTCCATCAACTAACAAAAGGTATCTTCATCTCTCAATCGAAGTACATAAAAGAAATTCTCAAGACCTTTGGACTAGAAGACTCAAAACCGGTTGGAACTCCAATGATAACTAATCTTAAGTTATCAAAGGAGGATGATGTCAAAGAAGTCAATGAAACAATGTATTGGTCCATGATACGAAAATTGCAGTATGTTGTTCATAGCAGACCAGACATCGCTCATGCAGTTGGCATAGTAGCAAGATTCTCTGATAATCCCAAAGAAACACATCTAATTGCAGTAAAGAGAATCTTCAGATATCTAAAAGGAACCGAGGAATATGGCTTATGGTTTCCACACAAGGGTGGATTCCAAATCAAAGTCTACACAGATGCAGATTGGGCTGGCAACGTGGATGATAGAAAGAGCACAAGTAGTGGTGCATTCTTTCTAGGTGCAAGAATAGTATCATGGATAAGTAAGAAGTAGAATTGCATTTCACAATCCACAACTGAAGCAAAATATGTTGCTACTGCAATAAACTGCACACAGGTGATCTGGATCAAACAATTGCTGGAAGGTATTCAGGAACAAGTACCTGAACCGATCGCAATTTACTATGACAGTATCAATGCCATAAATATATCCAAAAATCATGTTATGCACTCCAAGACCAAGCACATTGCCATCAAGTATCACTACTTGAGGGAACTTGTATAGAACAAAGAAGTAAGATTGGAGTATGTGTCCACAAAAGAACAGATTGATGATATATTCACAAAGCCATTACCAAAGAGTACCTTTGAGTATCTCAGAGGTAGACTGGGGTTTGTACCCATCTTAGATCATCAGTAATTGTCAACAGGAAGTCATTAGTTCATTATGATTCAAAAAGTTACATCTTATATTTTATGAACTGATGAAAAGGACTGCTGCTCGCAGGGGGAGCAAGGTATGCAAATCTTCCTCACTAGTCTTTTGGCATTCTATTGTCAAAAAGGGGGAGAGTATGATTATCTATTATATTTTTGCCATCAATGCCAAAGGGGGAGATTGTTGGCATCACTAACCGGTAAGTTTTCTACTGGTCTAAGTGTTGTCATTGTTTGGCAAAAGAGGATAGAGAATCTGGGAAAAGAGGATAGAGATTTGTTCTCTATTATAGAGGGGACTCTTCATCAAGGAAGGCTGAGAAACCGGTCACTAACACTAAGCATCAACAACCAAATAATGCCCTAAGCAGAGAAGAGTGTATCCTAGTATCAACCAAGGACCGACCTCAACCGGTATAGACAAGTACAAATAAACGCATATCCAACAATTGTCTTTAACACAACTAGTAAGAATAGTGCAACCAGTAATCTGCCTCACCAAGGGCGTATACCCGGTATATAGCATAAAGAACTCAACCGATATATTATAAAACCTCGGTATGAACCGAGGAAGTCATAGTCAATTATCTATTCCAACCAACTCTTCTTTACCAGGATTTATTACAGTAAATTCGAGTGATCTTGAGTTGTCTTGGTGATCGGTTTGAGGCACAGGTAAAGGATTTAAAGTCGGAATCAATGGTTACTTGAGGCGCGATTGAAGGATTTAAAGTTGGATTCAGTGGCTTTAAATCAAAGTGTTATCTCTTATGAAGAAAGGTTGCTTGACACGCAACTGTTGTTTACTACATGTAGTGGATGAAGACAGAACTTGCATCGAATGCTTGCTCAAGAGAACAAACACTTCACCAAGTGATGCATTCATTGGATCTTAGGATTAGGTCATGCATTTGAGGCACAGTCAGAGCAACAAAACTGAATATATTCTTATGTCTATTGAGAAGAAGATTTGCCTTCATTCTGTCGAGAAAAAGAGTGAGCCTATATGCTACAGAAGCAAAGGTTAGAAAAGCATCAAGGGTTAGAGAAAATCGACACAGTAAAAGTTGTGCAAGGCAGCACAACAATAGTTGAGAATACACCTGTGTCAACTGGTGATAATTCTTAGTAAAGCACAAATAGAGATCACATCTGGCTAAGCAGAGCCTTCTGTAAAGATCTTAATTCTATTATTTTCTAGCAAATTACAATAAACAAATCTCAGTATTTGGGTGGACTCTAACAGGTCCCTTGTATCAAAATCCCTTAATCGGGCGACATCTTTCAAGGTGTCTGAAGTCCCTTAACCGGGCAGGTCTTAATAGATCTTACTGTAACAAATCCCTTGACCGGGTCGTAATTAGCAAGTGTGTTTTATCCCTTGACCGGGCAAGCTCTTAACAGGACATACTTCAGAAGAGTACAAATATTGTGAGGTCTCCTCACACCGTGTTTTTTACCCTAACCAGGTTTGCACGTGATAAATCTGGTGTCACTTTGTGTTTGTTCACTTACTGTTTTGTCTGCTTAGAATTGTTTTCTTTGGTCCTATAAGTTTACTTCACTAGATTAGAAGAAAGGAGCAAAAAAAAATTTCAAGTGTTGATTCACCCCTCGCCTCACAGCACCGGTTGGGACTGTCATACTCTATCTCCTTGTTCACCTTCACTGCATAATTCTTGTCCATCCAGTACAACTGCTTCCACACCAGTTGAGCTCTAGGTACAAGTGGAATACGATGCACACATATCTCCAGAGGCACCCCTTTCAAATCCTTATAGGTCCATGCAAAGACATCCTTATACTCTGTTGGCTAACGGATTTGTCCTTATTAATAATAATTTATTTTTACTCTGTAACCCTTCTTTAAATAACAAATAAGCAACCACAATTGAGTAAACTAAAATAGTTTCCCTATGAATTTAAGCTACAACTCCCTTTCAAATATTTTTAATGAATACAAACTACACTAAAAGAAATATGAACATACTTTTAACCAGAAAATAATAAAGGATTACTGACATCCATACATCACAATGACATGACTATGATTTTTTGAAATAAGCAATTCATAAAATAAAGCGTACAAACTCTATTCCAATATATATATGAACTTAATTCATTGAGCTTTTAAACCAAGATATACGATCAGATATATGATAGATTCTCAAAAGATAAATGATCACCACACTGAAAAAATGGATTCACATAGAAACTCACTTTCATTTACTGAAACAAACATATTTGAGTTTGTAATAATCATCCACTATCTTCATTCACAGATAAAGTTTTTTTTTTTTTTAAACATCACATACATCATAACATTAATATCAGATCTATAAATCCAAAATTTCTCCAACCCTGCCATAGTCTTCTAAAAAAACACACACACGCACACACACACACACACACACACACACACACACACACATACATACACATACACATACACATACACATACACATACACATACACATACACATACACACATACATACACACACACACACACACACACACATATATATATATATATATATATATATATATATATATATATATATATATATATATATATATATATATATATATATATATATATATATATATATATATATATATATAGTCTTTTCAAATAGAACTGTCGTTGAAACCAAAGTTAACTAACTCTATTTAAGAGTAAAACTCAATTTTCTGCAACTAAAAGGCTAACCCAAAGATATCTAAATTAAGCAAAGAAATGAAACAAGTAAATTCATTGGGGCTAGATGATGGTTGTGGTGGCATCGTGGAACCTCCAGATTTTCCATGTTCAGTTGAGGAGACACATTGCATTTTCCATTCCCCTATGTGCAACAGGGAATTCTTAGATCACTATGAAATTAGGGAGACCAATATGTAGGATTCATTGTTTCCAAATTTCCTTTTCTCTCCGAACTTCGATTACTTTATCCGCATAATTTTGAAATCGATCAACACAAAGGGTTAACAAGGACTCGATCTTAGCCACTCTTGAGATGTCATTTGTTATCAAGGTCTTGGATTCTTTTACATAATTGATCTTTTCCTTAAAAGATTGAATTATCCTATCCATGGCCTCCACTGTTTTACCATCTTCTTTCAGATATTTCACATTGATGCATTTCAGGTCATTTTGCATGGATTAAGTTCCGACAATTCCTTCAACAACTTGATGAACTCGTCATGACCCTGTTTTATTATCGAATTCCTCCATTCAATGCTTTTCTTGCACACATATAGCACATTATCGTCCAAGTTCGCCACAACCTTTTATGTCAAGAATTTAATTAAGCCATACCTTTGAATTTCAATCATTTGAGAAATCTTCGTTGCCGATTTTGCTATTTCCTTTTCCGAAGAAGCAATCTCTGATTCTAATTCTTTGATGACAACTATAGTATCATCATATACCTTACTCAAATCAGTAATGTACTTGGTGCCTCCTTGGATGACCCCACTCAGTTAGTCATTAAAAACCTCAGTTACCATCATGTTCCTTTGTATCTGGTCTAACATTTTCTAATTAGTAGGGGACTTGGGATCAAATGAGATAGGTATATGTGATAGAGCCCGTGGGCTTGGGCTATGAATAGCATCAATGTATTCAGACATTTGGCATGGGGTATGTTTTAATTCTTTCTTGTCTCTCTCATCCTTCTAGGTCCTGCTCACCAATTTCTTAGTAGAGACATCCAAGTGTTGCACATCTACAGCTTGTGTAGAGGCCCCAAGATTAACTTTCTCCACTATAGAATCTTTTGTTGTTAGATCTTGGACTTCACTATCTATTAATGGGCGAGCTACTTCAACATTCCAATCCCTGTATCTGGAACAAAATCAACCATGGAGATAGTTTATAGTTTCTTAGACTTAGGGGTTTTGCCCAGGCATCTACTAACCATATCCTCTATAGGCAAGGATATTGGAACTACATTCCTTTTCTTCCATATTGAACTTTCCAGCCATTGAAGAGTAGTATCTGCAACCCCCTTTTTTGGAGTCTCTTTTTTGGGGGTTACATTTGGTAATGCCATGGCATTCATAGAATCTTGTGTGGCCACAGCCTATTTTTCCACATCAGTGCTATCTACCATGGGCACATCAGAGATTTGGTCACCCAATGTGTTGTCAACTTCCTCTACAGTTTCCAGGTCTACAATCACTTGTTCAACATGGCTCTTTTTCTCTCTGTTTTTGTTCCTCGACCTCGTAGCACGAGAAGGTAAATTGCTTGCAAGGTTCTTTGGCTTCTTAGCAATGGGGCTATCCTTAGTTTTTGACTTTGAAGTACCTGCAACATAAGTATCATTAGGTTCATTAGAGGAAACCATAGGAACCTTAGGGGAAGTACTGTCATTTATTTCTGAGGATGGCTCTAAGTCACCCATGCATATCTTTCCAAGTCTCCTTTCTCTTAGCCACTTCTCTATTCTCCTTATCAGTGGAAATGTCCAAGTTTCGCTTCATCCCTATTAATTTAAGAGATTGATTGTTTATACACTCGTTCATAATGCTAAGGATTGACTATATCCTTCTCATCATCTTTTACCCCAGTAATTTTCTTCTTTAGTCTAAGAGTAACTATTTGTTTTAAAGAGAAACTAGACCACAATCTTCTTCTGACGTCAAATTCATTAGAGCAGTCTTCCCAATAATCCTCTGGCTAGGGAATGTGTGAAAATTATGCCGCAAAATTTAGGTGAGCCTTAGCAAAACCTTTGCTGTCAAATTTAGGTCTAGCCTTATAATACTGTACATTAAACTTTTTCATGTCCACCTCTAAGTTCAAAGCATCTGAAACTGATTTGCAAATATAATGACCAAGTTCAATAGGAAAGGAAACCCTTGATTTCTACCTAGTCAAAAATTTATTATCAATGTGAGCTAATTGCCTGCATAATTCAATTATCACAAAACAATCCAAAGCATACCTAGGCAATTTGATTGGTTCCCCTTCAAATCCTCCAACCCTAATGTAGGTAAATTTGGGGAATTGGATGAAGTAACTATCATAAGTGCTCATTAGTTCCATTGCTTCATCAGATATCCGTTTATGCACATCCCCCTGTAGTTCATGAACAATCCAACTTGTGAAAATATCATTAACTCTCCTATCATTTTCCAAAGATTTTTGCATTTGCAAATGAGGGTAACATTCATAAATTACCATTCATTCGACTAAGAGTTCATGAGGTAACCCCTTCCCCTCTCTTGTGTATGCTAGACAGTAAAACAGATAGGAGGACATGTAAAAATTTATGTTTGCAAGGCAATTACTCAAACCCTCATGCAAGCGTTCATATATAATCTCCGCCCAATCCAAATATAGCTCTCCCTTTAGAATTATATGTATAAAGAAACACATTCCGTCCTCCAAAAAAATAGGCATGTTGATTTCCTTTGAGCATGTGCAACAATATGACAATGTCTTTAATTTATGTCATGAAATGCTCCCTGGTCAATGGCCTAGGTAATCTTGAGCCACCCTTTTGAAATTTTAGAAGCCAATTTCTTGCAATTGTGTTTATGTACTTTTGTTTCTATTTCGAGAAAAAGCAATACACCTTGGTAATGCCAAAGTCTGCATGATTCGCCTTTGGCAGAATTCTCATAATAGCCTTTATAGTTTCTCTATCAATAGTCAACCATACATCACCATTTGTAGCCCTAATGCACCTACTTTGTCAGTTGTACCTATTCATACATTCAAGGACTAATTATGGGCATTGCACAATTGTAGGAAATGTTGTTCCTTCTATTAGACCACTATCTATTGTTTGTTGCATCATGGGAGAAGTTGCAGTTCTTCTAGCTCTTTCTCGAAAATCTTCTAAGCTAAAATGAACTAAAGAGGTATCCTCAAATTCTAGCAAGGAACAAACAAGACTAGAGCCATGCTCAAAACTTCGGCAAGTGGCTTTCATGGTGACAATTTTAATAAAACACAAAATAAAATGACGAAACTAGCTAAAAATACAGGAAACCCAAAACAATTTATTTTTTCTATGAGGAAATAGTGACAATGGTGGGAAATATTCAAACTCACCTTTCATAAAATCTGAATTTCCTGCTAAATCTGAGAAAGCAAATTCCTTACCTCTGGTGCCACTTGCTTCACTCAATGATTTGTGTCGAATTAGCTCATCTAATGTCCTTTAAATGACACAAAATTTGGGTAAATACTTGCCAGATTTGAAACATCAATTCATTTGTACCAAATTAGCCTGATATGACATATTTATGACACTATCATTCATTACAAGTCACTACTCGCATGACACCTTGCCATATAATCATTACCTTTTCAACATAGAATTTTTTTTTTAAATTTAAACTTCACAGGATGCTCAGAATATGTTTCTTTTGATTATTTTCCACATTTGTCACTTCGCCTTTATGTCCTCATGAGTGATGAACCACACTTTTGAAACAACAATGGGTACAATAGTTCAAGTTCAATACCCATCGAATTGCTTTACATTTCTCAAAAACACATTCAACAAAGACTCGAGACTTAATTGAGAAACAAGAGGTATATGTGCGAAATGAACCTTAAACCGACAAACTTTTGAACTTTGATTGTGAGGTTCAGCCAAGAGGTTCAAAATTACATATTTCAGTAGACACAAAGACGAAAGGCATGAGGTTTTTCAACAATAAAATGATGACTTAAGGAAATGTAATGTCAATCCAAAGGGGAAGGAAAATGCTCTATTTTTTCTCATAAGAGAAACTATAAAGAAATTCAATAAAAGAAAAATAGGGGTAACATACTCCATTCGTACCCCACCAATATTTCAGTAGACACAAAGATGAAAGGCATGAGGTTTTTCAACAATAAAATGATGACTTAAGGAAATGTAATGTCAATCCAAAGGGGAAGGAAAATGCTCTATTTTTTCTCATAAGAGAAACTATAAAGAAATTCAATAAAAGAAAAATAGGGGTAACATACTCCATTCGTACCCCACCAATACGTTCTTCAAGTTTGCTTCATCTCCCAAGTTTGTCTCCTTCAGCTTGGCCTCCTCGTACTGTATGGGTTTATTGTTGTCAAACTAATTTGCGAGAGTCTCGTTGACTTGGGCCTCCCCTTCGTTATATTCTACATACTCGTGATGAAACCTTTCCTTCTCTCATGACTCTTCTTAAATCTACAACATGTTACATGATGGGTGGAACAACTCATAATCCTACATTTGCCAATGGAAGACCCTATTCATGGAATCTATGTCATCTTCAAAGAAATCTTCTAACTCCAGAACACCCTCCTCATTTAGCTCCATCTGTCGTCTTCCTTCATCCATTCTCGTAGGCTCTTCTTCTGACTCTAATCCCGACGAGGATGCCAATTCCTCGCTCACCAACTGTGTTCTCAAGTCAATGATAAATTTTCACCCTTCGAACAGTGTGGTGTGCTTCCAATTATGATTTACTTTAGTAGCAATGAGTCACCCCCTCCTGAGGATAGCATAGCAGCCCTTCTTTTTCAATGGAATTACTACAAAGTCAAGGATGAAGGGTTGTGTACCAATCATTACCCGTTGTGCCATTAAAGTCCAAATCAGCTTAATGCCATGTTAATCGGCGCCCACCAGATTGAATGTTGGTGGTCAAAGTGTCGACTTTCCCAACTTCCAAGTCTCCTTCATTAGCACATTCACCCCTGATCCTCCATCGACAATGGTGTCAGTGAGGATGGTTCCCAAGATATCTATCTCCACCACTGCGGGATGTCATCCATTGTTTACCACTAGTAGCATTGGGTCCATCGAAGGGATGACCAGAACTTCTGTGTGGTTTTTCGTACAGGTAGGTACATTTACAGTTCTCCTGATGGCTGCCCTTAGTTGTGGCATAGTCTCTAGGAGGTCATTGATTTTCACAAGCACTTCCATCTGCAACACTTGTCTAATGATATTTTGTTCAGATTCTGTACGCAATGAAGTGATGGTTGTGTCATGTGTTTGACAGTCCCAACCGGTGCTGAGAGGGAAGGGGTGAATCAGCACCTTTAAAACTTTTCTCTTTAAATCTGGTGAAGTATACTTATAGTTGAAAGAGACAAATTTAGGCATATAATAACAACAAGAAAACAATCACACAGTGACACTAGATTTATCATGTGGAAACCCGAATAGGGTGAAAACCACGGTGTGAGGAGATCTCGCAAATTCTGTACTCTTCTAGAGTACGCCATGTTAGGAGCCTTCACGGTTAAAGGATTACAACACACTGTTAGGTGTGACCCAGTTAAGAGATTTATTACAACAAGGTCGGTTAGTGTCTATCTGGTTAGAGGACTTAGAACACCTTTCAAGATGTCACCCGGTTAGGGGATTTGATATAAAGGACCTGTTAGAGTCCACCCAAATATTGAGATTTAACTATTGTAATTGTTAGAGAACAATAGAGGGATTGACCTTTCACAAATGGCTTAGCTTGATAAGATCTCTATTTTTGCTCAACTGAGAAGCATCATCGGTTGTTGCAGGTGTGTTCTCCTCTACTATTGTGCTTTTTTGCACACTCTTCTCTCTCTCTTCTTCTTTCTTCTTTTCACCCTAGCTTCTTCAACATTTAGGGTCACTCTTTTGCTCGGTAGAATGAAGGCAACTTATATTCTCCTTAGGCAGAAGAATATATAGAGCCCTAGCCCTAATTGCACTCCTCATGCATGACCTCATTACAGATCCTTATCGGATTCATCACTCAGTGGAGTACCAGTTCACTGAGGAAACATCTGATGCATGCCCTTGCTTTATCTGCATTATGAAGATAACAATAGGTGTGTGTCAAAAATCTTTCCTTCACAAGAGATAACGCTTTGTTTTAAAGCCACTGATTCGAGCTTTAAAACCTCCAGACGTGCCTCAAACTGATCACCAGTTTAACTCAAAGTTTTTCGGAATTAGTGTAGAAAATCTCGGTCAAAGGGTTGATTGAAACAGGTAGTTGACTATGACTTCCTCGGTTCATACCAGAGTCATTGCTAGATCGGTTGAGATCCTTATGTTGTGAACAGTTAAGGGTTTTTTACTTGTTACTGTCCCTTCCTTGGCTTACCGGTCGCACTTCCTCGGTTGTGTTGTTGACACTGGTTTGTTGTTGCTTTCTTTGTGCTTGACTACACCGATTGTAGCCTGGTCCTCGGTTGACGGTTGAATCCTCCTTTGCTTGACTGTATACAGTACCGGTTGCTGATACTTTGTGTAGTGAGCGGTTGTATTTAATTACAGTATCTTGTGTCTTTTATGTTGGCACAATTTGCCAAATCAACCTCATTTCATACAAATCTTCTTGGATCTTTAGACTTCAGAGAGATGACAAATCTCTATCTCCTTTTGCCAATCAATGACAATACTTGTACCACTAGTAGGCTTATCGGTTACCATTACTTAATGCTAATAATCTCCCCCTTTGGCATTGATGGAAAAACCTTGATGGCCAATCATATTATTGAATCACCGGTCTGTTGTGCTTTGCAACTCGGTATCACTGCTACTACCACTGTTAGTTTGTCTACAAGTTATTGCCAAACTCTCCCCCTTTTTGACAATAATGCCAAAGGCTAGTATGGAGGACTACCTTTATCTAATCTTCTCCCCCTATGAGCAGCAATCTTTTTCATCAATCTAGAAAAGATGAGGTGTAACCCTCTATTGTAGCATAATGAACTGATGATCACCTTTGCAGGTTTATTGAAGATCATGAATGGGTATCACCCCTAGTTTACCTCCGAGATACTCAAAAGTACTCTTTGGTAATGGTTTTGTGAAGATATCAGCAATTTGTTCCTTTGTGGGAACATACTCCAATCTTACCTCCTTGTCTTGTACCAACTCTCTCAAGTAATGATACTTGATAGCAATGTGCTTGGTCTTGGAGTGCATGATAGGGTTCTTGGATATGTTTATTGCACAGGTGCTATCACAATAGATAGCTATCGATTCAGGTATTTGTTCTTTGATTCCTTCCAGAAGTTGTTTGATCTAGATAACCTATGTGCAATTGATTGCAGAAGCAACATATTCAGCTTCTACAGTAGATTGCAAAATGCAGTTATGTTTCTTACTTGTCCAAGAGATTATTCTTCCACCGAGAAAGAATGTGCCTCCACTTTCGCTCTTCCTGTCATCAATGTTGCCAGCCCAATCTACATCAGTGTACACTTTTACTTCAAATCCTCCCTTGTGTGGAAACCACAAGTCATATTCCTCAGTGCCCCTTAGATATCTAAAGATTCTCTTTACTGCTATCAAATGTGTCTCTTTGGGATTCGCAGAGAATCTACCCACTATGCCAACCGCATGGGCAATGTCCGGTCTACTGTGAACAACATACTGTAATTTTCCTATCATGGACCAATACATTGTTTCATTCACCTCTTTTGCATCATCCTCCTTTGATAACTTGAGGTTAGTTATCATTGGGGTTCCAATCGGTTTAGATTCTTCAAGTCCAAATGTCTTAAGAATTTCTTTTATTTACTTGGACTGAGAGATAAAAATACCTTATTTTAGCTGATGGACCTGGAGTCCAATGAAGAACTTTATGGCGCCTATCATAGACATTTCGAATTCTTTCTTCATCTCTTCAGCAAAGGCTTTGCTCATCCTTTCATCACCTCCGAAGATGATGTCACCAACAAAAATCTCAGCAATCAAATTTCCATCTTTTCCGATCCTGAGCTACATGTAAAAAATACCTTATTTTAGCTGATGGACCTGGAGTCCAATGAAGAACTTTATGGCACCTATCATACACATTTCGAATTCTTTCATCTCTTCAGCAAAGGCTTTTCTCATCCTTTCATCACCTCCGAAGATGATGTCACCAACAAAAATCTCAGCAATCAGATTTCCATCTTTTCCGATCTTGAGCTACATGTTGTAGTCCCCCGTTCTGATGAATCCTATAGTCAAAAGATATGAATGCAACCTTTCATACCATGCCCTTGGAGCTTGCTTAAGTCCATAAAGAGCTTTTTTCAACTTACAGACCATACCATCATTTTTTGCAAATGTGAAGCCTTCCGGTTGTTCAATGTAGACTTCTTCCAGTATTCCATTCAGGAATACAGACTTGACATCCATCTAATATACTTTAAATTTCTTGTGTGCAGCGTAAGCAAGAAGAATCTTCACTCCTTCCAGTCTTGCCACCGGTGCAAAGGTTTCTCCATAGTCTAGTCCAACTTCCAGTCCTCATTCAGCTTATTCCTATAGACTCACTTGGTCCCTATGACATTCTTGTCTTTTGGTCTTGGCACAACCTCCCATGTGTCATTCTTCTCAATTTGCTTGATTTCTTCCTCCATGGCTTTGACCCAGTTTTCATCTTCTAGAGCTTCCCTAGTGGATTTAGGCTCTATACAAAAAAGTAAATAGATATTCTCTTTGGATTTTTTCCTGGTCAAGACATTAGCATGTTTGTCACCAATAATGTTGTCAGTAGAGTGATATGTGACATACCTTAGGAGAATCGATCGCTATTCCCGGTCAGGCTCTTCCAGTTGAGCAATTTCTTCATCATGATTCTGAACATCTTCTTGTTCACCATCATGTGCTTTAGTTACAGTTTCCTGTACCAGGTGTTTGTTCATATGGTGTTCTCCTTCGTCTTTAATTGCCACTTCATTGAATTCAAAGGCATTTCCTTCAATTTGACCTTCAAGACTGTCATGATCATTTTGACCGGTCTTCTTAATCGGTTCTGAAGATTCATCAACTTTTACATTGATACTTTCAGTTATTTTTCCTGTTCTTTTGTTCAGACACCAATAGGCCTTACTTTTGGTAGAGTAATTGAAAAATGTTCATCACTTTTGGGATCAAACTTCCCAGAGTACATATGTCTTTTGATGTAACATTTACTATCAAAGATTTTGAAGTATCCTACGCTGGGAGTATGCTTGAACCATAGTTCATAAGGAGTCTTCTCGGTTCCCTTTTTTATTTGAACTCGGTTCAGTGTGTAGACAACAATACTAACAACTTCTCTCCAGAAGTGATGAGGGAGATCCTTCTGAATCAACAGGGTTCTAGCACAATCGATCAGAGCCTTGTTTCTTCTTTCTGTTACTCCATTTTGTTGAAGAGTCCTTGGTGCAAAAAATTATTTGTTTATTCCATGTTCCTCAAAATAGTGTTAGTGCTTACCGATTACTGAGAAGGGGGGGGGGGAATTAGTAAATACTATCTCTGATAAAGTTTCAAACTTGCAAACAGATTCTCAATTGTAAAATAGAATGTAAACAATCATTCACAAGCATAACCAGAATCACACAGATCAACACAAGTATTTATACGTGGAAACCCTCGGTTAGAAGGAAAAAACCACGGTGAGACAGAGCTCACAACTTCACTAGTATCAAATGAAGGCACCCTGTTAGGAGCTTACAAAGCACTAGTTAAGGTGCTACCCGATTAAGGGATTTTACAAAAGATCAGTCAAGATCTAAACTCTGTTAAGAGCTGCCTAGATACAGGACTTTGAACATCAACAGAGATGTCACCCTGTTAAGGGATTTTTACAACGAACCGATTAGGTTCACCCTGATAAAGGGATTTCAATAAGCTTTTAACACTTTAAAAAAGCAATGATCTATTATGACATTGATTTTCTAATTAGATCATACCTGTAGATCTCTTCCCCAGTCTGCTTGGTTGTTGATCTTTCTTTCTTGCCTCACCTCTGTGCCTGTAGCACTACTTAGAAGATATATCTTGTCTGCTCTATGCAATCTCCAACTATCAACAACAACGACAACATATCTTGCGTCCTATGCTCTATATTTATAAAAGAGTGAACCTCTTGACTCATAGAACCGCCAAGGAGTAAACTTAACCATAACTAATGCAACGCATGTAAAATATGTGTTGTGATCTAGAGTTTACCTTGAGGTCATCCGTAAAGTTAAAGCTAACTTCTGTTAAAAAGATAACTCCACTTCTGAGCGGTGGATGTCTCGTATAATCAAGTTTTTTAACTCAAATTGTGACTCTGACTAATCCACAAAATCCGGATCAGATCTATCTTGCAATTGGATCGATATACCCTTATGCCCGGTTTGTCCTTGTATGCTTTATAAGACCGGTACTTAACACTTGGTTCGGTCTACCGGTGTATCTATCGAAATGGTCAACCGGTGCTTACACTCTGTTCTTTATCTACCGATATCTTCTAAGTAATGTGAGTGACCGGCAACCCTTTACCAGTGGATGGGGTTTGTGAAATACACTAATGACAACTCATATTGTTAACAATCTTCCCCTTCACAAACTTCACTTACGTACTAATCACAGTGCCTTGTATCGAAAGAATACTACTTCCCCTGACTGAGTGCTTCGGGTGCCTGCTCATTCCTTTGTACCGTCACTTTCCTACTTGCTCAACCCTCAGTATCTTCCCAGTATCTTCAATTTCCATCTTCCCCTTTTTGCCTCCATAGGACAAAGGGTTTTATTTTGATTACATTTGTAGCATTATGAAGATGTCCTTATAGATTGTCTTGGCATAAAGTAGGAATGGTGCCCATTGACCAGTTATATATTCAATGTTCTTTTGGGCCGCTTTTAGAGAAACAATAATGGTTTCCATATCTTCTACAGTTTTGTAGTCTGAATCTTTGATCAGAGCATCTGTAGAAATAGTTGTTTGATGCATGATATCCAATGTTGGGGCCAGAAGCATCTGAAATTCTATGACATCTTGGATTCTCTTATTCTCTTCTTCAGTTGTCTTTCTCAAGACTTGAGCAAGACTTGTCATTTCTCTGCTAAAGGTTGTCGTAGTTTTATTTTTTATGTCAAATTGTGTTGACAAAGTTCTTATGTCTTATGAGGTCTTTGCAGCTTTGTCAGTTAAGTCTTGCAAGAATATCTCAAAATTTGAGGTTTTTCTCATCAAACCTCCTGCAACTTGTGTTTGATGTTAAAGGACTTTTAAGTTGTCTGACATAATAGCCTTTATATCTACAACCATTTTATGAAGAATCTCCACTCCTTTCTTCACATAGTGGTCAATTGCAATTATTTCTGGATCAGTTAGATCCTCGCCGATTGTTTGAGCTAACACTTCCAGCTGGTCGATGACCGGTTCGTCTTCATCTATATCAGCATCCGGTACGAAATTGTATAGGATATCTTTTACTTTGATCAGAACCATATCTTGTTTTCTTTTAGTAAGCTCTTTCAACTGTTTTGTTGACATTTTGTTGATGTCAATTATGGTATCGATTGTCTTACTTTGTTTTGCTTCAGATTCTTCAGAGGATGAGGGCTTTCTTTTAGAGGAGCTCGCAAGAGTTTCATGTGCCTTATGTTTTCTCTATTCTTGTGCCTTCGAAGCTTGCTCATGTTCGCCTTTATGCTATTTGTCTGGCTTGTTTCCCTCTTTCGGTGTGGCTTCCGGTTGTTGAACTTGTGTTTCAAGCATAGCATCATCTTCTTGATGTGAGGGCTCTTTTGGTGGGGCTTGGGCGTGTTGCTTCTCTTCAGCTATATGAAGATCACTTGCAACAATTCCTTCATCTCCTTTAGCTAGAGTTTCAGTAGTAATATTGACAAAAGTTTGTCCCAATGTGACGTGTTCACCAAAGGTGAACATTTCTGAGAGAACTTCTTGTTCTTTAGTTGTTGGAATCTGAGTTGCAGTAAACTGAACATGTGGATCTTTAATTGTTGTGTTGTGATCCTGAGGACATGTTGCTTCAAGAGTATTGAAGTCATATTACTGCCAGAAGTCTAAAGTCACCTTGAAGACTTCATTATCGTACCCATTGAGAATCTTGGCAACTCTGTAATTTGTATCCAAATTCATAGATGCCTCCTCTAATAGGAGTTTTACTCTCTTGTCGCTTAGACTAGGTCTAGCTTTTTCCAGTGCCTCCCTATTGATCTTTGAATTTATTTCTAGACTAGTTCTCCATTTTGTTTGAAGCTTATTGTTTAACTCAGGAGGAAACTTGCCCCTATAATCCCTAAGAGTCTTGATGAAATCTAGTAGACTTTCAACTAGAGCTTTTTCAATTTCATGTTTGTCCTCCTCAGCTAATACACTATACCATTTGGCTGCATTATCTATCTCTCCAAAATTTGTAATTTCAACTACAATATCATTTACAGTCATAGTGCGACCCTTACCTTTTCTGGAGATACTAGGAGTGTTGGATTTGTAGGTTCATCAGTTACGTCAACAATAACCGGTTTATCTACTCTGAGTACACCTTTTCCTTTCCCGGTCTCATGGACCGGTGAAGCTATTGCCTTTCAACGTGCTTCCTCTACTCATTGTTGAATCTGAAGAAGATTGGTCGATATGGCCACTCCATCATGTACTTTCTCGGTTTCTCCAATCAGCAAAATACTTATCCGTATCTTTGTCAGGAAATTTTGCTGATGTAGTTCAGCTTGTTGAGTTGCTTCTTCTGGAGTGAGATGATTCTGGACTTCTAACAGAGCACGAATCCTGAACGCCTTTCCTTTGTTCATTGCAACAGTCCACCTATCTTGAAGAATATCCAAGAGATCCTTAGGTAATACTGTTTGAAGTTCCCCAGGATGTAAATGAAACTTATGAAGGCATACAATTATAGCATCTTAGGTAATATTGTTTGAAGCTCCACAGGATGTAAATGAAACTTATGAAGGCATACAATTATAGCATCTTCAATTTTTCTTCAATCTTCATCATTTGCCAAAATGTATCTTTTTTCGATATTAGCCATTCCCCCGTGTTCTTTCAATCTTGACACAAATTCATCAATTGTTGGCTTGCCTTTTCTTGGTGGATCCTCCTTTGTCGGTTTACCAGTTTCCTTCTTTCTTTCGATGAGTGGAACTGTGTCTTCAGAATCGGTCTCTTCAGCTTCTTCCTCCTGTGTGCTTGCCACCGATTGAGCACTCTTCTTTTGTGCTTTTGGTTGTGTATTTCCTGGTTTCTTCTTTGGTGTGGGCGTTCTTTTCACATACACATTCTTGATTGGTCCCCTTTTCAGATTTTGCTCTATTTCCTCACAAGTTCCAAACCATTGAGCATCGAGATCCAGGTGTGCTTCATCCAAGGCCTCTACGTACGCCTTTGCATTTTTTGCAATGATTTCGTAACCAAGCTCCGGTGCATACTTATCTCTTGGTTCTACTGCTTGAATAATGCAAAAGTCAGTTGATACCAGAAAACATACCTCCTTTTTGTACAGGTCAACGATAATTGATGGAATTCTTTGTCTGGCATGTATTTTCTGCTGAAGGTCTTTGAAATGATTAGTCATAGCTTTGTCAAACTGGTCTCCTAGTTGGTTAGCATAATCATTGATTTGCACCATGACCGGTCGATCCGTTGTCCATGTCACTTTTCCTATTCCAGGGAAGGAATTAGAATAGTAAAAGTAGAGACAAACCAGAAGTGTGCCAAATTTTAGTGATTTCTTTTTGACGATCCCCAGCTTCTTCATGTTCTCAAAGATTTGTCCTCTTAGCATTTCACACATATCATATTGTGCATTATCATGTATAATTCTGAAGGCTGCATGTATGCCTCCATCCGATATGCTATTTATGTTACTAGATTGATATACTTTGTAACCTATCACAGCGGATGCGAATCGAACAACTGGATCTTCAATATCAGTTACGGTCATTAATTGCTTGTCGGATTTTGATTTAGTCAGATTGGCCACCACTTTATTGGATATGGTTCTCAGGGTTAGGGCTTCCCCTTGATTGCAGAACCCGGTTACCCTATGGAGATCGTCTTTCGTGATCGGAGTGCAGACTCCTTTCGTGACCCAAAATCTTGGTTCATGCACTCGACTCACCACCATTCGAATCCATTCTGGTCTAAATATGGTAGGATAGGAGACTCCATTGATGATCCCAGATGATACCAAGTTTGCATAACCATTGGGATATTTTCCATCTTTGCATAGCGAGCGATACTCGCTTTTTATGTACACTTCACCCAACTCTTCTTGCTTTGCGTGGATGAATGCAGTTACATCCTCTGTCAGGAGCACTCCTTTAGGTACTGAAGAGAGCACACCATCCATGTCAATCTCCCTGTTCTGATTTTACAAGATATCATAAGGAGGACGATCGGCTTGTTTTGCTGGAACCAGCTTAGCTTCATATGAAGAAGATGCCATCGCTCTTAATCGGTTGCACGGAGAGATGATTGATCGGTTTTAACAGACAATCTCGCTCGATGCTCGATTCGCAAGAATATTGCTCAAGCAAAAAACAAAAGATAAACACAAGATCGCAAGGTAAAAGCAAATGAGTAATCCTTCTTTGCTTTTATAGGATTAGAGCATAACGATAATTACCAAAATGGTAACTATTGTTAAATAGCTACATCATTAAATGTCTTACCTAACCTTTCTTGCTACCTTTGCTAACCGATAGTCCAATTTTTTTATTAGACATGACCCGGTTGATCACCTCATGTTTATTCGGTCTGACTTGTGGACTGAGTGAGAGTGAAACTCACCAGTTCCACCGGGAACGGTAGCTGCACTACCGGTTCCCCCTAAGCCTTAAAGGCTCAGTTTGTAGAAGAAATATCGCCATCTTGTGATGATGATCTTGCCTCTATTTTCTCCTCGGTGGAGTTCTTAGATTCCTTAACGAACCATATCTTCTTCACCTCTTTCTTGGTCTCCTTATTTATGTTGTTCTTCTTATCAGGAGTCAAGGTCTTCATCACCGGTTTGTTCGATTCTTTGCCTTTGTTCCTAATCTGGTTCCAACAGTCCTTAGCTAGGTGACCAACTCTGTTGCAGCAATAGCAGACTATACCGATTGCTTTCCATGGATTCATCCCTCTTGGATTAGGGGATTTGCCCCATGATTCACTGTTGCAATGCATCCTTTTATTTGTATGAATAGTTGCATTCCGATTTTCGCTTTTCTTGAAGAATACCGGTCCTGGTGATCTGAATGCCATTGTTTTGGATCTGGATTCTTCAGCCTTGTGTCCAAACTTGTTGCAGGCATAACAGTATCCCTTGAAGCTTCCCCCGCTTTTGTTGGACAAAGATAAGGAGTTGGACAAGCACTCATTGGTCTTGTGCCCATTTTTGTAACATTTCTTACAGTAACTGTTGTTGGTCTTACCGATGCATTTCTGCAGTCATTAGTGTTATGACCCTGTTTTCCACAATGCTTACAAGAAATGTTAAAGGTATTCTTACCTTTTTGTGTTAGTGTCTTCCTCTTGTTCTTCTTGCTTGACTTTGCACCAGCTGACTCACCGTTCTTTTTGGTGATGGTATCGGTGAATCCAAGACCAGTGTGATCGTTGTGCTTTCTTTGAGCTTTGAGTTGCTCATCAAGTTTGACCGAGCTTTCATTGTATTTTCTCAGCATTGCATTCCTTTTTTCAAGGGCTTTCTTTTGTTCCTTGAGTTGATATATCTCGATCACCAGCTTCTTGCATGCTTCATCCCTAGTCTGCCATACTTTGTGTATATTGGCATTTTCTTGGGTGACAATCAACATATTTTCTTGAAGTTGTATAATGAGGAGTTCATTTGCCCTTACAGCTTCTTTTGCCCGGTTCATTGCTCTTTCTGAGGCTGTTGATGACTTGATTGTTGTGTTTCTTTCACTTTTAGTTTTTCGTTAATGCTCAGTCAATTCAGTCATCCTCAGGGCATTTACCTTTTGCTCCCTTTTGAGATCAGCAATCTGACTAGTTAGGATCTGATTCTTTTCTGTAAGCTTAGAGACTGCCTCCTCAGCCTCATCAGATCCACTTTTCCCAGAGAGTTCGTCGATGGTTTCATTGCTCTCGTTTAGTTACAGAGCCAAGTCCTTCCTTTTTGCAAGTGATTTCCTTAGTCTACTCTCTAACAAGACTATGATGTTGTTGACTTCCTCTAGTTGTTTTTTATACCAGTAACCCTCCATGATCTGTTTCTCAAGCTGTTAGACTTTGTTGTATAGAGAAACTTGGCTCTGATACCAATTGTTACTGCTTACCGGTTACTGAGAGGGGAGGGGTGAATCAGTAAATACTATCTTTGATAGAGTTTCAAACTTGCAAACAGTTTCTCAATTGTAAAATAGAATGTAAACAATCATTCACAAGCATAACCAAAATCACACAAATCAACACAGGTATTTATACGTGGAAACCCTCGGTTAGAAGGAAAAAACCACGGTGAGACAGAGCTCACAACTTCACTAGTATCAAATGAAGGCACCCTGTTAGGAGCTTACAAAGCACTAGTTAAGGTGCTATCCGATTAAGGGATTTTACAAAAGATCGGTCAAGATCTAAACTTTGTTAAGAGCTGTTTGGATACAGGACTTTGAACATCAACAAAGATGTCACCCTGTTAGGGAATTTTAACAACGAACCGATTAGGTTCACCCTAATAGAGGGATTTCAATAAGCTTTTAACACTTTAAAAAAGTAGTAATCTATTATGACACTGATTGTCTGATTAGATCATACCTGTAGATCTCTTCCCCGACCTGCTTGGCTGTTGATCTTTCTTTCTTGCCTCACCTCTGTGCCTGTAGCACTACTCAGAAGATATCTCTTGTCTGCTCTATGCAATCTCCAACTATCAACAACAACGACAACATATCTTGTGTCCTATTGTCTATATTTATACAAGAGTGAACCTCTTGACTCATAGAACCGCCAAGGAGTAAACTTAACCATAACTTATGCAACGCATGAAAACTGTGCATTGTGATCCAGAGTTTACCTTGAGATCATCCGTAAAGTTAAAGCTAACTTCTGTTAAAAAGCTAACTCCACTTCTAAGTGGTGGATGTCTCGTATAATCAAACTTTTTAACTCAAACTGTGACTCTGACTAATCCACAAAATCCAGATCGGATCTATCTTGCAGTTGGATCGATATACCCTTATGCTCGGTTTGTCCTTGTATGCTTTATAACACCGGTACTTAACACTTGGTTTGGTCTAGGTCTACCAGTGTATCTATCAAAATGGTCAATCGGTGCTTACACTCTGTTATTTATCTACCGGTATCTTCTAAGTAATGTGAGTGACCAGTGACCCTTTACCGGTGGATGGGGTTTTTGAAATACACTAATGACAACTCATATTGCAAACAAATAGTGAGTGAACTCTTCAAAGGTGTAGTCACCTCTTCTGTCTAACCTCAGGCACTTCGAGCTTTTACTGGTTTCATTTTCCACTCTAGCTTTGTAGATTTTAAACATGTGGAAGGCCTCTGATTTGTCTCTAAGAAAGAGTGTCCACATCATTCTTGAGAAGTCATCTACAAAGAACATGAAGTATCGATCTGAATAATAGCTCTGTCTTCATTGGTCCACACAAATCTATGTGCACAAGATTTAGAACATTTTCAACAGTAAAAGACTTACTGTTGAAGCTTGTTCGTGTCAGTTTTCCTAACTGACAATCTTTAGTAACACCACTGATGGGTTTTGTAATCTCAGGGAGTCCTCTAAACGATTTCTTTTTGCTTACTTTGACAATACTGTCAGAGTTTATGTGGAAGAGTCTCTTGTGCCATAGCCAGCTATTGTCTTCTTTGGAGATAAGACAGATTTTTCTTGATTCTCTTTTGACTGAAGCTATCAGACAAGCTCCTTCCATTGAGTCTAGGTAGAACATATTACCTTTGCTCTGTCTACCAGTTGCAACATGGGTTCCAAATTGATTCTTGACTATACAGGAAAATTGTCTGAATTCTAACAAGAATCTTTTGTTATTCAGTTGTGCAACACTCATTAAATTGTACTTGAATCCTTCAACCCACTACACATCATCACAGACAACATTGTTGTAGAGTGCAATAGAACCTTTACCTTTGATGGCACAGGGGGCATTATTTCCAAAGGTAACAGATCTACTGTCATTGAGCTCCAAGTTGATAAACTTGTTCTTGTCATCGGTCATGTGGTGAGTGCAGCCACTGTCAATGATCCAATCATCATGCTGATGAGATCTAGATAAGAGTGCTACTTCTCTTACCATAGGGCTCTCCTCCATTATTGCAACAAATGTAATTTATGGATCCTCAGAGTCTTTAGATTCATTGTCTGTGACTCATTCCTCTGCAAGATAGCATTCCTTCTTTGCTTTGCTCTTGAACCGGTCTCTCTTATCTTTATTATCATTATCTGGACATCTGGCAGCAATATGTCATATCTTGTTGCAAGAGAAGCATTTCAGAAGAAGCTTTCCTTTGTACTTCCCTTTCCCTCTGGGGAATCTCCTAGCAATGAGTGCTTTGAACTCATCTTGCTTCATCTCCTCTGAGAGAAGATTCTCAACAAGGTTACCAATCTTAATGGTGGAGTAGTTACCGGTTTCTCTTCCCTTTTTGGTGGAAGAGATATTGGCAGAGGACTTAAATGTTGTTTCCTAAATGGGTAAGCTATTATCAAAATTACTTAATTCAAAAGCAGTCAACTTACAGATTATGGAATCTATGGTTACTTGATTTATGGTCACTAAACTGAGCTCTTGAATAGCAGAGATCTTAATGGCATACTGAGGTCTGAGAGTTCTCAGTATTTTGCTAACCACCTCCTCTTCACTGAGCTTTCCTCCAGCACTTTTGATGGAGTTGATCACCTCTTTGATCTGGTTGTTGTATGTTCAATGTCTTCTCCTTCATTCATCCTCATTTCATAATACTTTCCTCTGAGGCTTTTGACCTTGGCTCTTTGAACATTTGGGTCTCCTCCATATACCACTTGCAACTTGGCCCACATCTTGAAAGCGGATTCTAGATGTTCTATCTCAGCATAGACATGATCAGGCAGAGTGTTGGCTATCATATCCATATTAGTTGTGTGCTCAGTTTTGATCTTTAGTTCATCAAGTGTTAGGATGCCGGAGGGTTCGGTGTAATCAGTGGTCACATGATTCTAGTATTGATCTCCAGTGGTCTTCATATACAGCTTCATTCTGCTGCACCATAAAGTAAACTTTTCTTTTGAAAACTTTGGTCCTTCCTTTCTCATCATCTTGACTTTTTCTTTATGCTGTTAAGTGGTAAAGAAAACAAGACTTGGCTATGATACCAATTAACAGTCCCAACCGGTGCTGAGAGGGGAGGGGTGAATCAACACCTTTAAAACTTTTCTCTTTAAATCCAATGAAGTATACTTATAGTTGAAAGGCAAACAGATTCAGGCATATAATAACAGCAAGCAAACAATCACATAGTGACACCAGATTTATCACATGGAAAGCTGAAAAGGGTGAAAACCACGATGTGAGGAGACCTCACAAATTTTGTACTCTTCTGATGTACGTCCTGTTAGGAGCCTTCTCGATTAAGGGATTACAACACACTGTTAGGTGCGACCTGGTTAAGGGATTTGTTACAACAAAGTTAGTTAGTGCCTGCCTAGTTAGAGGACTTAGAACACCTTTCAAGATGTCACCCGGTTAGGGGATTTGATACAAGGGACTTGTTAGAGTCCACCCAAATACTGAGATTTAACTATTGTAATTGCTAGAGAATAATAGAGGGATTGACCTTTTACAAAATGGCTATACATAGCCTGATAAGATCTCTGTTTTTGCTCAACTGAGAAGCATCACCAGTCATTGCAGGTGTGTTTTCCTCTACTATTGTGCTTCTCTGCACACTCTTCTTTCTCTCTTCTTCTCTCTTCTTTTCACCATGGCTTCTTCGGCATACAGGTTCACTCTTTTGCTCGACAGAATGAAGACAACTTCTATTCTCCTCAAGCAGAAAAATATATAGAGCCCTAGCCCTAATTATGCTCCTCATGCATGACCTAATTATAGATCCTTATCGGATTCATCACTCAATGGAGTACCAGTTCACTGAGGAAACATATAATGCATGCCCTTGCTTTATCTACATTATGAAGATAACAATAGATGTGTGTCAAGCATCTTTCCTTCACAAGAGATAACACTTTGTTTTAAAGCCATTGATTCCGTCTTTAAAACCTCCAGACGTGCCTCAAACCAATCACCAGTTTAACTCAAAGTCTTCTAGAATTAGTGCAAAAAATCTCGGTCAAAGGGTTGATTGAAACAAGTAGTTGACTATGACTTCCTTGGTTCATACCGGAGTCATCCTTATGTTGTGAACAAGGGTTTTTGACCTGTTATTGTCCCTTCCTTGGCTTATCGGTCGCACCTTCCTCGGTTGTGTTGTTGACACTGGTTTGTTGTTGCTTTCTCTGTGCTTGACTACACCGATTGTAGCCCAGTCCTCGGTTGACGGTTGAATCCTCCTTTGCTTGATTGTATACAATATCGGTTGTTGATACTTTGTGTAGAGAGCGGTTGTATTTGATTACAATATCTTATGTCTTTTATGTTGGCACCATTTCCCAAATCAGCCTCCTTTCATACATATCTCCTTGGATCTTTAGACTTCAGAGAGATGACAAATCTCTATCTCCTTTTGCCAATCAATGACAATACTTGTACCGGTAGTAGGCTTACCGGTTACCATTACTTAATGCCAACAGTGTTTCCCTTCGCTCTGCCATAATCTCCTTCTCAATCTTGGCCTTCGCTTCCTGTAACTTGTCCTTTTCAGTACGAGGATCTAGGTATGTGGCTTTCTTCGTCTGGGCCTTTGTGAGTGTCAACATCCCTTGCTTGTCTGACCTGTCGATATTCAACACGTTCACTCCCGGCTTTGGACACTGAGCATTGTCGTAGTCTCTAGGACCACACCATCTACAGAGGTGTCGGGGACTCTCCTCCTTTTGATAGTCTTGAGCGAAGTGGCCCCATTGGTTATAGGCACAATATTGAATCATCAGTCGACCTATGGGATCATACTATATGTGACTTTTGTTGTTGTTGTTGTTGTTACTTTTATTATTAGTATTTCTTATGCCTCCCTTTCGGTTATTTCGGTAACCACCAAACGATGCCATCAATGGTTGTTCTTGTGCAAAGAGCACTTGCGCACTTTAGGTCTTCATGTTGTATGGGTACTCCTTGGTGGATTGTCCCATCACCTAACAAATGTCACATAAGGCTTTTTTGGGGCACGTGCCTTTTGTGTGGCCCTCTTCTTTGCAATCCGTGAACCATAATTCCCCTTTAGCCTTGCTGCTTCTCCCCTTCATAGCTTTAAATGCTTTCATCATTTGGTGCATATCCTTCTGCAATGCCTGCACCTTCTTGTTGTCCTCTTCATCAATATTGATCCTTTGAGAGGAGTCATCATCATCAAACTTATGCTTCTTTTTCTACGATGTCTTTCTCTCACTTTCAATATCAATGACACAGTTGTATGCATCTTCGTATGACATGGGGAGCACGACTTTCATCATCTTTCTCAAGGAGGATTTCAATCCCTCCATGAACCAATGTTTCTTCAATCTATCATCCAATTGGTGCTCTATTTTTCTCAATAACTCCTTGAGTCACCAATGGTACGTCCTCACACTTTCATGTTTGCCTTGCTTCGTGCTATAGATCTCTACAACAATCTTATTGTCGTCACGAAGTAGTTTGAATTCTTCCTAGAATAGCTTCTTTAAGTCGGTCCATGAGGCTACCTTGGTTTTGTCTACTTCGGAAAACCAATCGATTGCTACTCCGCGTAGTGTTGTCGGAAATTGTGTCACCCACTCATCCTGATCAATCTACCCATTGGCCAACTAGATTGTTTTACATTTTTTGTAGTGTCTCACGAGGTCCTTCGTTCCATCCCCTGTAAACTTCAGCAACTTCTATTTGTTTGTCATTATGGTGTTCTTCAATGGCCTACTCTTTGTACTACTTGGAGTATTAGGTTTGTTTTGTGTACCTCTTTGAGTATTAGGTCTAGTTGGAATTGCTCCCAAGTTTGGTGCACTTGACCTGAACTGATTGTTTTGACTACAACACCCATGTGCCCTCTCGACACTCAGTTGTGCTCGTATCCTCTATGCATATGTCCTCTTCAACATGGTTCGCACTTTTTTTTCTTCCAGCCTCGAATCCCCATGACTCCCTTCTGTATGGGATTTTAGATTCTACCCCTCAATAACCTCTATTCCTTGCGATGTAAGGGTCAGATGTCCCAACCCGTGTCAAGTATTTTCAATCAGTTCAATTACCTTCTCAGCTTCAACCAATCCCCCTTAGACACAAGCAACCCTTTCGAAATTCTCGTTCACTTCATGCCTGTTAGAACTTTCTTGGTTCCCCTTGGGTAACCCTTCTTCAAGCAATCCTTCAGCAATTCTTTGTAGTCATTGTCTCCGCTTGGCTTGTTCTTTGAACCTTAGTGCTTTTTGGATAGCCTCATACTTGTCTTCTTCCCCCTTTGGGATACGCTTTCTATCCTTGTTCAGGGTTAGTGGCATCAATTACCACCTTTGTAGGGGTTGAGGGTGCGTTGTCGTCGATGGCTCTTGTCACACTCCTCTTCCCTTCGAGTTCTCTCCTCGTGCCGCTGTAAGATTTGTTGGCAACAATCTTCTCGGTTTTCCTCTTATCATAGATTGTGCAGAGCAATAAAGTGTTGTGCTAGGAGCCTTCGCAGGTGGCACATTAGACGGTCCACTACTGGACTTACCCGGAGTGAATTCCACACCACACTCTCAGGAACTCCTTTCGCCTCCCTTTAGACATAAGTTGCAATGGATGCGTGCAATATGTTCACACAATCCATCGTCAATGCTCTTTCCCCTTTGAAGAATTCTTCTTTGTTATTGTTATCAGTGCCTTCTTCACTCACTGGTTGGACATTATGTGATTCTCACTGTCATACCCTACTATCCTCTCGGGTGGTTCATTCTCAGATTCTTCTAAGCAATGGTGCCAAATGTTTGCCTCGTAGGGTCTATGTTTAGAACATAATAGAATGCATATAAAACATAATAGTAAGCATGCACAATGCATTTGGGAGAACTCAGAACTGCATATTCATTAATCTCATAATCACTACAATGTATCTCAAAGACAGTATTATGACTACACCGTAACATAACATTCCATAACCTCACCTGAAGGTAAGTACACTATATATAGACAGAGGTGTCGAGTGCCAACCGTTGGCAATTGTCGGCTAACTATCGACCCCTCTACAACAACCTTTTGACTAACATATGCTAATTACCCGACAACAGAAGTTTTAAGTGTTTGGGATTGAAAATCCTAAGTTTTGCAAAATTCCGCCCCAAGCTTCCATGGCGGGGATCTTATGATGTTGGGATTAAAAATCCCAACTTTGTGAAAAATTGTCCCCCTATTGTGGGCTTTCATTCATCACCAATCCCTTTGAAACTTTTGATTGAATTGTCATTCATGAAATGTTTCAATCCTACAAAGGAAACTAACACTTGTTTTTTCCAGACATCCTCATTTAGAAACATGGCGGAAATCCTATGATCTTGGGATTTTTGACCCCAAGTTTAGAATGCAGATTGGTCTTCTATTAACGATGATGGCAGATACTTAGGGTTTTTGGGAATTATGAATCGTGGCATTGAGTGCAATCCACCCAATGTTAGGATCAATCTTGATTGTATCATGGACTTCTAACTTCTTTCTAATCCTCCAAGCCTCAATCTATGCCACCAAATGATGAATATCGATCTTGTGATTTGCATTATGGTCTGATAAAGGCTCACTTTAGTCTGATTTTTATTCATTTTTTGTCCAATACTTGATTTCCACTTCAACTCTCATTGAGTTTTCTTTAAATACTATTTCTTATCCCTTTAATCCATTTGGAGTTGACAAATTTTGCTGAAAAACTCATTATAGTTGGGTGGAGATTTCAAATCCTTGGGATTTTGCAAGGGCATAAATCCCAAGATCTTGAGATTTCCAACCCTTACTTTGGATGCCCATTTTGTCACTTTATGTTCAAATCTAGGCTTGGAATGACTTGCAAGTTTCACTTATCATTAGTCTTGGTCCAATTTGCAACTTGAATTGACTGAAAATCAATTATCATAGGCATTCAACTCATTTGCATCTTCAGTCCTCACCATTTTTCCCAAGTGTTCAACTAATTTCATCTCCCCTCTTCCAATTTGGCACTCAGCTTCCAAGGCCCTCCTCCTAGGGCAAATATTTTGGATTTTTGCAATTAGTAGTCCCATGCTTGAAGAAATCCTGCCCCTAGAGGCTTGTGGCGAAGGTCTTGGATTGATAGGATCAGACTTGGGCAGAAGTCCCAAGATCTTGGGATTTCCGACCCCCTTATCTTGAGTGTTGAATCCTCCAACCCTTCCTTGCACATTTGTTTCACTCATAAAATCGTGTTTAACTTTGAATCTTGTTCATTGTTTTGACCCCAATTTCAACTTTGATCTCAATTTCATATAAATTCTCACGCATCCATCCCCTCTTTTGATGGTAATTTTCACTTTCATTTCACGACTTGTTTGGCTCTTACTCTCTTTAGCCCCTAAGGCTTGACTCCTGGAAAGATTAAATTGCCCAAACTTGACTCCCTAAGCCTAAGGAAACCATCTAATCTACTGCAAAGCGAGAAGAGGGGATCCCCATTTGCAATAGGATGATGGTGTGAGAACCTCACAACACAGTCTTCACAATTTCTACCTCTTTTGGTTTGTTTATATGTTTTTTGGGGGAATTTTACTTATTTGTATTTTGATATTTCAAACATTAATTTTATATATTATTTTAATTTGCATCTCTCCACCATTCCCAAAATATGGAAAAAACAAAATTGCAATTTGTCGAAACCCACTCGGCAACCCTAAAACTTGGATAAAAAAAGTTTCTAAAAGTTGCTCGTTATAATTAACATGTTCTTTTAAGACTACTCTATTTTGTTGTTTTATGCACATACTTTCAAGATCTACCCATTCATAGATAATTATTAAGTAAACCATCATGACCGAGATAATCAAATAAACATTTGTTCTTAGTGTGGTAAACTAGCAGCAATAGAGGGGGGTTTTCAGAGCTCGACTAGAAAGACCAACTATATAAACATTGCTCTAAAATCAAAAGTTGAATGAAAACAAAATGAATTGAACATAACCTTCAAATCCCTATATAAACAGGCGTAACCCTCAATGTGTATCCCTTTTAGATTAGATCTTGTGTGTCACATGCAGATGTCATGTTTGATTAGTTCTATACGGTTGATTAATAAATTACATTTTGATTTCCCAATATGGTGGCATATTAAAGGTGTGACAAGAAAAAACAAATTTAAAAAACGCACCCTCAAATACTTGTGCAAGTGTCTCTTTACCCTCGACACATCAAAACATGTTTCTAAACTCTCTCTAATTCTGTCACGTTAGCAGCTCGTTGATTCATTAAAATCTCTTTCCATCCTTGGATTAGTTTTTCTTGTCTTTGAATTAACTCGTCTTTGGCTTTTATCTCTTCCACCAAAGCCAAAATTTCCTGCATATAGAAAAGCATTATTGCATAAACTAAAATCAGTAGAAACCTCTTGCATGTTGAAAAGCATTATTGCATGAACTGAAATCAGTAGAACATATGAAGAAAAGACTCTAAATAGGAGTATGTTCATTGTTCCCTCTATCAATTCCTCACTTGTTCTCTAGAGCGTATGTTCCATGAAAGTCACCATTGGCTTGTGTAAATAAATAAAAAACAATTTTAAGCAGTCAAATGCTCAAAAGATCTTAAGAGAATAGTAATTGTCCAATTTTTGTATTTGCACAAGATCACCAATTATCATGAATAGAAGTTGCATCATCTAGAATAGCAGCATAATTTTTTGGAGCTCGTACAATCAATAAATATTAACAAGCATGTAGGAGGAACGTAGTGCAACCCAATACATGAATTCGCACTAACTTTTCCTATTTTGGTCATTGCAACTCATTACTTCAACACGAAACACCATTCTCACTATTTTTTTCTCCAAACTGGTTTTGAAGGTTGTTGCATTTGTTTTTGAAGGTGAAGGCTACAAATAAGCAAGACACACATCAAAGGCTTATGAATCGTTGGAGAAGGGAGATTTAGCTATCAATTGTCAGTAAATCTTTTTAAAAAAAATCTCAATTTTTCTTAAAAAAGTTCAAATTCTTTTTTTAAGTATTGTTTCATCACTCGTCGAGGATAAGGGGACATAGCAATGGGTTTCAGGGGGGGGGAGACAGAGCCTAAGATTGGGGATGACGAGAAGACAATGATGGGGGTGTCATGTTCTCATTTTCATGAGTGTCAACTTTTAGAGGATTACCCTATTTCCTGACCCTTGTAGGCTAATGGAGTTGTTCAGAGAGTCTGGTTGGTAGAGCCAAAGAACAATTCTCACTCTAGTGGTCAAGGATGTTTAGGATTGCTCTTTGTTTCAATCAAATCGGTACACTATTTATAGTAAGTGACTATTTCGACACTTGAACAGCTTGGTGGCAGTGTTGAGATCCAATATAGTTGACCGAAGCAGCTATTCAGAGACTAACTATTTATATTAAGTCATTGTTGAAGAGTTGCTATATTTGGCAAAGGCACCCTGGGTCATGGTACAGTGATTGACTCATTCATTAGTTGGCTCAATTTGGGGGTCTTACTATTTATAGAAAGTCAATTGTGCTCAAGTTGCTATTTTTAGCAGTGCACTTGGACTTGGTATTGGCATAGTTCATCAGTTGACAAATTGAAATGAGTTATTTGGCTCAAGTCCAAGGTATTAATTGTTAATAAAGAATCCTTTATTGATAATTAATGGTTAAAGTTATAATATAAAGTTTTATTTAAGTGGGAGCCAATGACACATTAATGTGCACATCATTAAATGTTATCTGACTTTATTATTAAAAGGGGTTATCTAATTATCATAAGTCAAATTATGAAGTGCATATGAGGGAGATATAAGTGTTTATTAAAATATACTTTATGTTATTTTGTTGTGGACCAAATGGAGGAAAATATAATTATGTATTATATTTCAAATGCATTAAAAGAAAGTGCAACAAAGCAAATTATTTTATAAGTCATGAAAGGAGTATTCAAGAAGCTACTGGCTGATTGGGTTTGAAGTTATAAATGCATTCATTGCAAGGTGAAAATCACTCTATTGTGCATTTTCTTTTTATTGAATTTGTTAAAGAAGGAATTGAAACAAGAGCTTCAGTTTATCAGCTTGAGGAATTGTAAATTCTTTCAAGTTTCAACACTTCGAATTGGTGAGAGACCCAATGAATTGTGCAAGTAGAGAGATGGTTTCAATTAGAGGCCATTACAGAGCTTCAGCGTGTTGAATTTAGTGAGGGTTTATAAGTGCCCAGCAGTAATTGGCATGGCTCAAGAGGCTGTATTTAATTCCATTGCTAGCAGTCGTACTTTATTTTTTCAGTTGTTGGACTTTGGTGTTCACATGTGAGTTATCAGGAATTAGCATTAGGGCTTTAAGGAGAAAATTGATCATTGCTTGGGCTTCCCTATTCATTCAACTATTGTGTTTGGTGTTTCAATGAATTGTGTGAGGGTTTGAATGTCGATTGTTGTTATAAACACTCTAGTGTGTTGGAGAAATCAGGTTCTTCTTTCATTTGCAATTAGACTTAGTACTAATATCTAGCATCAACTTATTGTAAATTGTCTAGATTTGCAAATAAGAATTTCAATTCATGTGTTGTTATTTTTGCGCAAAGTTATTATTTTGCCTAGCAACACTTAATAAAAATTTAAGGAATTGCATATTTATTTCAAAAATTACTTATATATATATATAATTTGCATAGCAAATCAGTAGTCTAGTAAAGTTAGAACTTGCAGGGGGTCAGTAGAGTGGGAATAAAACATCAACTTGATTTGATGTGATTTCCCCCTCAATTTCTTCTTTTGTTTTTAAATTGAAACAACAAATCTGAGGTTATTGACCTCTCTTGAGGGATGATGTGTCGTTTCATCGTCACAGGACGCTACATCGATGCTGGGAGAACGCACCGTCCCCATCCCCACGTCCCAGGGATGTCCCTATTCCCAAAATGCGAGGGTCCGGGGCCGGAACACATCCCTATGTTTCATTGTTTTTAAGTTTTTTAGTAAGTTATGAATATTTTTTTAACTTTTGTGCATAATAAAGGGTTTATGTCGATTTTTTATTTTTTTTTCAACAAGGCCTTCCAGTTTAGGTTCATAAATAATGGTTGGAAGTTATGGTCCAATTTCCTAGCGCCAAAATGAAGAGGGTCCTTTTAGAATTAATGCAGCATCACCTCTGTGGTGATATACAAAAATGATTACACAATTATCTGGTACTGGGAGTTTTCGTTGACAATGTAAATAGTGTAGGAAAGAGCATACAAACTCCTATTATCGAGTGAAATCTCACTTACCCGCCATCCCTGGACACAAAATAAAATCTTGTCAAGGGCCAAACGGCATAGGGCTGCCACATTATCTAATAATGGTTTATATTAAAGAACAAGAGGATGCCAACAAGAGAAGTAACAAATCAAAGCCAAGAAAAGCTTGAAAAGCCCTCCTAAGAGTAGTGGCTTGACACAACAACTAGCACACATCCTTTCATGCCAATGTCACCATCTTCTAAACCAAAGAATGCTTTTGTTACACAAAAAAGAAGCCCATTGGATAGGGCCTTCAAAAATGAGAGTAGAGAGGTTGTGGATCAAAGCATTTCTCGTTGCATTTATGGAAATGGGCTTCATTTCAACATTGTTAGATCACCTTATTGGTAGGAGATGGCAAATACCCTTTGCAATACACCTCCTGATTATGTGAGTTTTGGGGGTATGAATAGGTGTGAACCACCTTATTAGCTAAGGAGAAAGCTTTAGCAGAGACATCATTGTCAATGGTCAACAATACAAGGCAAGAAACAAGGTGTGTCCATTTTTTATGCATGGAAAGATTGAAAAAATAGACTATTAGTCAATGTTATAGCAATGTCCCCTAAAGGGACGATGTTTTTGAAGGTAGTGGAATTGTGAGGGACAAGTAAAAGATGCAAGTTTCAATGCCAATATCCTTATAGAATTCATTGAGATGGTGGGGCCTAAAATGTTGTCCAAGTCATAACGTACAATGCTAAAAATTGTAGGGCAGTTGGGTCTATAGTAGAGGCTACGTATAAGTCACATTCTTTGGACAACACATGTAGTCCACTCAATCAATTTGATCTTGTAAAAGGTTGGCACACAAACTAAATGCGTCAAACAAATCTACACGAAGACCAGGCAAATTCCAATGTGTTTGTGACTAATCATGATATGTCACAACCCATATTCAAGACCTTCTCCAAGGTGGTAGAGTTGGAGGTAATTTAAATTTTATTTTTTAATTTTTTAGTTTTACAAATTTCTCGTTTTATAATTGATATGTGACATGTATTGTTTTACGCTATGTTAGGTTGTTGAAACAGAATTTGCATCTCACACAATCATCCTAAGATGACTTGTGAAGGTGCGAGGGGCCTTCAATTCTATGGTCATCAACAGCTTGTGTATTGTATGGAGGCAAGCAAGCACAAAAGTTCCCAGAAAGTAAAAGCATTAATCCTTGATGATGAGTGGTGGGCTCATGTGGAATATGTTTTTTTATTTCATTAAGCCCATCATGAGAATGATTAGATATGCTAATATTGATTGCCCATGTTTGGGTGAAATTTATGATGGCATGGACTCCATAGCGGAGAGAACAAGAACAATAATTAAGACCAAGGAACATGACCCAACAAAACATTTTTCAAAATTGTGAAGCAAATTATTGTTGACCATTCGAACAAGGTGATCACCCCCTTACATCTCTTAGCATTTACTTTGTTCCATATATAGTTACAAGACTTGGACTCGCCTCAGACTCGGCAAGCTAATTTCAGACTTGGACTCGGCATCCAAACTCAACAAGGACTTGGCAAATTGAAAAATCAAAGAAATTCAAAGATTTTTAAGGATTTAAAACTTTTTTCATGCATCATTTAGTTAAATAACATCAAAGACACAATAATTGAGATAAATAGAAGCTACTTTGCACACACACACACAAGTTTACATTGATCACATAAGTATAAATGCGAATTTCTGAAAGAAATGAGTTAAACTAAATAACACATTAGAAACATACATAGTGTCATTGTCAAATGCCTACATTGCTTGACAACCATAATTCTTCAAATGCCTTATTTTACTCATCCTCCTATGTGAAGGGTTGTACTTTGCTTGTCAGTATGTCAAGAGGGTACAAAATTAGAGCAAAGTTCTTGATGAACCTCTAGTAGTATTAAAAAACGCCCGAGGGTTTGAGCTCCTATTATGTTATCTGGGCCCTACATTTGGATGATAACCCCTACCTTTTAAGGATGTATGTTTAATACATACCTCTTTAAAGACTACATCGCCAAGTAGTTTACCTTGTGGCAGCATGAATCCGTACTTTTTGGGGTTTTGTGTCAACCTTGCCCATTGTTGGGTACTCTATATGATAATTTAATTTGACTTGGCAAAACTTGTGTAGCATTAGCTAATGGTTGCAATCTTATAATAGATTTAAGAATAGGAAATATGATTTATGTTTGAAAATGTGAGTCTTAACTTCTTCGATCTCCTTTCATCTGACACATATGGCTTCTCGAAGAATGGCTCAACTTTGTATTGTGCAATTAGTGTTATCTACTGTTGTGTTATTATGTTTACTGGCTCCCTCACCCTTTGCTTATGCCTTGCAAATTTCCAGCAGTTATCTACTTTAGCGTTATTATGTTTAGTGGCTCCCTCACCCTTTGCTGATGCCTTGCAAATTTCCAGCATTTAATTGTTGGGCTTTGTAATGATTCTAAGATTTTTCGAGGCTTTATTCTTTATTTTGCAATAATTTGTCTTACTCTTCTTACAGTAATCTTCTCATTGTTGGTCATAGCAACCAGCTTTCTACAACCTTTAAATACTGCCAACAGTCATCTATATTTTTCATTGCAAAGCACAATTAAAAAATGTTTATTTTTCACTTTTTGGCTCTGTTGGCCACGGCAGAGTCCTGGTCGCAAGACTCGCAGAGTCAGGCGAGTCCATGGACTCAGCAAGTCCTGGCAGGACTCTGTAGGACTCGATCGAGGCAGACTCCAGAGGCCAAAAAACTTTGGATCCCTGACTTGGCTCGGGACTCACAGAGTCCTATAACACTGTTCCCTTGAGATACCTGCATTCCCAAAGAGGATGGAACCATATAGAGATGGGGAGGTTGCTGCAGGCTATAAAGAATTTTAAAGTATTGTCTTGAGCTAGTTTGGCCAATTCATATCTTCAAAAAATCATTATGTTTTGGCTCTTCATGACAAATATAGGATAAGTGCTAATGAGTGGTGGTATCTAACTGGTCAAGGCTCCATTTTCTTGCAGCCATGTGCAATTAAAATTCTCTCCCAAGCATGTATCTTTTTAATTTTTATGGATGTATCATTTTTTATTCAATGTTATCATGCTATATATTAACATATTTTTTTTATAATTTATGTTTTAAGTTTTGACTCTTAAATTATAAAATTAAATACTAAATCTTGTATGTAAACTCAACAGGTTGCAAGTTCTTCAGCTGAGAAAAATTGGAGTACATAATCCTTCATCCACTCGATCAAGAGCAACCGTTTAGGCACAAAAAAGTTGAGGATTTGGTCTTCATACAATCCAACCTTTGTCTATTGTCGCATAAGAAACCTGAATACAATGAGGGTGCAGCAATCAATTGGGATCTAACCCTTGAGTGTACTGATTTAGATGCTACAATTGCCCAGCTTGCCTAAATCTCTGTAGATGAGGCAGCTCTACGCAACTAGTGGGAGTGGCAATCTAACGGAATATGGTTCAAATGAAGTAGAGCCATTTAATGACTTTGATGCTTCTAATGAAGATGAATATGAATATTAAATATCAACTTATTTGAATTTTCATTGTGTAATGACATTTTGAAAATTGAGTATTATCATTTTTGCAAATTATGAGTATGATATTATGAGGTGTTTACAAAATTTATTTATTGAGAATTATGGATTTATGTGTATCACTATTCATATAGTTATAATTTATAATTTTGATGTCTGAACACACACATATACACAACTGTACCCCTACCCAAGGAAAAAAACGGTCATACTCTCGTACCCGAACCCGAATCCCATACCAGCACCCATACCTGCATTGGCAACCTAGTAATTATAAATAAAATAGGAGAAATGTTAACTTCTAAAGTGGAATTTGAACTCTTCAATGACAGGATAAATCGCTGAGAAAGAGTGGCCATATCATGCTAGATCATAGTTGAATAAGTAGCAGTACAATCTAAAACATATGAATATTAATATCAATTGTTTTTTGAATTTACATTGTCTAATGACATTTCGAGACTTAAGTATTATCAATTTTGCAAATTATGAAAATGATATTATGAGAAATTTAAAAAATTTATTTATTGGCAATTATGGATTTGAGTATCACTCTTCTTATAATTATAATTGTAATTTTGAAGTTTGATAATAAAGATCTACAGACACACACACCCACATACCCTGTACACAAGGGGAAAAAACTGTCATACTGTGGTTCCCAAACTCATTTCCTGTACCCACGCCCATACCCGTATCAGCAACATCATGATTAACCATAAAATAGGAGAAATGTTATCTTCTAAAGTGGAATTTGAACTCTCCAACGACAAGAAAAATCAATGAAAAGGAGTGGCATGCTAGATCATAGTTGAATGAGGCAACATCGGTTCAGTCTAAAACATTGTGTTCTGGAATTAGACTGGTGGGAAGTAACTAGTATAGCCTTCTTTACATGCAATTTCCCACTGAGTCATTAGGTAGCATAGAGGTAAAATTCACTATCCACAAACATTGCCTTTGGTCACTCTAACTAGGCATCATATACATTGTGAAAATATAAGCATAATGATATAAAATTTGAAAAACTATTCGTTCATAAATTGCCATTTGCAAATAATGGCTTTGACAGAAATTTAGGAAGGAATGTGATCTGAACTCAGTATTTCAACCTCAACAAGATTGATTTCAGCAGGCACTGTTTAGATATGATGTTTTTTGTGAAGACGCCAGATTTAGTGAAAGAGAAGAAAGATGTGTCATTATATAAGGATGTTTCAAAATTCAATCTAAAGATTGGCCTGCTTGGAGTAATTCATTTAATAAAATTAGCATATTCTCAACACTACAGGATAAATTATTAAATCATAAATCACTCTATTAAAATGTAAAATTGTCCACGTCTGCAGACAAGAACAAAAGTTGAAAGCTTGATATATTCAAAGGATTGACATGGACATAAAGGAGAACACCTAACTAGCAAAATATCAATGAGAAAAGCAGGGGCAAAAATAATCAAGTAGCCTGTAGTAGCTTTGCCAAAGAAACACCTTTATTTATTCCCAATAAATTTGTTGATAGAATTTGAACCATCCCTGGAAAATTGATAGTCCTAATTACAAACGTTGCCACCAGGAAATCAAGAAGGAATTTATTTGAAATGAACTCCTTTTTGATTTCCTGATGGCATCATTTGTAATTAGGACTATCAAATTTTCAAAGATGGTTCAAAATCTGTCTATCCCCTAGCTCAAATTTACATATGCATGCAAAAAAATTGAAAGTGAAAATAATAATATTTTTTTGTGGAATTTAAGATGCAGATTTTCAACAGATATGCCTCTTCAGTTTACTGGACACACGGTGATTCAGGCAGGATGGAGCTCTTCTGGTCCAAGCAAGATATACTAGTTTCCCTACAGATGTCAGTCTGCCAGTTGGGGCTAAATTCCCAGATGTATTCCTTTCTCACTTTCTTAGAGCAGATTTTTCCTTGTAACCACAAGGAAAAAAATTCCATTGATTAGAGATCTAATAATAAGATGCAGTTCTTGAAAGAAATTAAAGATATTTATTTCCCATTGCAGTTTATTTTTATGTTGGAAAATGAACAATCAATCATAATATTTCATATATACTTTTTGGATGACAATGAAACATCGCAGTATAAACAAATTAGTTTTTATTTTCAAATTTTTGAAGGGGTATATGACCTGAACGAATTGAATGGAAACGTTCCCTCAAATGCGGTATTCACAAAAGATATGAATATGTTTGTGTGACTGTGCATCCCTTAGCTATACCAATATACTCATTAAAGTTTAGTCCGAGGTACAGCCTGATCTCCGGGAGGTATATGCAACCATATGTTCAACCATCTTATTCAGTTATAAACCCATTAATGTTGTACTAAACAAGTAATGTAATTATTTTAAAGCCAAAAAATTATTACAAAGATTCACAGTCAAGAAATGGTAAACAGATGTAACACTTTGGAAAATAAATGTGTCGCTTAGCTGTATGAACATGCTTAGTACAGATTTGTCTCAGGTGCACCCTGTGTTCAGGCAGGTATGTGCAACAATGTTATATAGCTCTATGGTTATGAACAAGTTTGTGTGAGTGTACATCCCTTAGCTGTATCGACATACTCGGTACAGTTTTGTACAGTTTTGTCCCAAGTACAGACTGTATTCAGGCAGCCGTATGCAACTATGTTATACGGCTCTAGCCATTAATGTTGTATTAAACAAGTAATGTAATTATTTTTAAAAACGATAGCCAGGTGTGTCAATTTGGAAAAAATGCATCCTTTGCAATTTGGAGTGACTGAAAAAGTTCGACATGCCATAATACGGAATGCTTGAAGATGAGACTGGTGTGTACATTTTCTTTCTTTTGTCAGAAAGCAAGGGAATGTACAGATAATGTATTTACAAATCTAAGGATGGGGCTATATTTCCAATATCTTTGTAGTGCCATTTTCTGTTAAATTTATAACATTATTATTTTCTGAATAACCATAGCCTAGAGGGGATCACAAGCATCTACAAGTTGAGATGAATTTGTTTTCTTTTAATATATTGCTAATCCTTTACAAATATTAGAATCAACATTATACTAATACAAGATCTTGTAAGCACACTATGAGACTACTATAGATCCTTTCAAGAAATCATATTACAAATCACTTGTGGAATACCAAGAGTCACACCTTAGAAAGCCACTTAATTAAAAACAACCTCTACACTAGAAACCAACTACGAAAGACCAAGGTCACAACTTAGAATTTCATATTGGATGTCCTTTCAAGATTTGAACTTAGTTATCCACAATGAAAACTCAATGTTTCAACCAATTGAGCTCAACTCTTTGGGCGGCTTTGTATAAAATATGGACATGAGCACTATCAAGTCTACCCTACGAAACATGAAGACAACAAACAACTTGAGTCTCACATGGAGCATGCCATGTCATGTCCCTTTTTTTGGATCAAAAAATTTAATAATAATCTTTAAGTTGGGCCTAGTCATTTCTAATTTTGGGGGCAACTTGATAAAATTATTATAATTAATTTAAAAACTGTTTGAAAATGTTACTATTAAAAAGTATTTTTAATTAGTTAAATTAAAATTTAAAGTACTTTTAAAATACTTGCCCAAAGGCCCTATTTAAAAAGGTATATCAAAGAAGCACCCATCTTCATTTGATCATCAAGTATTCATTTAATTTCTTCCCTTTTGGAGCTTATGCTAATTTTACCCTCCAAGGACGAATGTCGAAAACCCTTGACTGAATAGGATGAAAACCCTCTTTGCTCTCCATTTTAAGAGATCAATCAAATAGATGTTTGGGAGCTGTTCACATCAGCATAAAACCAATCACCATAGGAGGAGGTTATTTCCAAGCAACAAAAGGCAGATCCTAAGGGTGCTCAGATTGGTAGCTGGTCGCTATCATTAACCACAGGCTTTCATGTCTGAGGTATTGGCACATAGGGTTTATGTTAATCCTAACAGGTTACTGAGAGGGGGGATGAATCAGTAAATTCAATTTCTTGTATTCTTTTCTCTGTTAAATATTCCGGTTAATACTGAAAGTAAAAGAATGCTTTGACAAGCATAAACAAAAATCAAATGTACAGGTCAACACAAGATTTATACATAAAAACCCTTGGTTAGAAGGAAAAAACCATGGTGGGACAGAACCCACGAAACTTCACTACAACAGTGATAAAGCTGCCCTGTTAAAGGCTTACAAAGCATTGGTTAGAGTGCTACCCGGTTAAGGAATTTAAAAAGAGATCGGTTAAGATCTTGACCCTGTGAGGAGTCGCCTTATTAGAGGACTTAAAACACTAGCAAAGATGTTACCCATTGAAGGGATTTATACAATAGAACCTGTTAGGGTTCACCCTGATTAAGGGATTTAAATGTGCTTCACACAAGAAAAGCAATGATCTTATTTTGACATAGTATCTGTCAATTCAAATCATACCTGTTCACTTCTTCCTCTGCTTGGTTGTTGAATCTTTATCTCTTTCACTCTTTGTGACTGTATCCCTTCGCAGAAGACTTTGCTCTTCTCCCCTACTCACTCTTTGCTCTTGATTTTCAACAACACTTCTTCTCATGCATGATGACCTATATTTATAAGAAATTATCTTATTAAAATTACACCAAACGGTGCCGCCAAGTTGTCACTCTCCCAAAAATCTTGCATGAGAACTCTTGATCAAAAAGCTTGCAAACAGATCTTTAGTTTACCTTGAAATGCTCCCAGAAAATAAAGCTAATTCCAGTTCAGCTGAAAAATGCTCCGCATAATCCGGATTGGATTATAAACCACTAACCGGTAAATTTGCAACGGAGTGCAAACCAGTGTGCAACCTGTTAGTCATCTGCATTCGTGGTGTCTGGCTAGACCGGTTGAACAAGACTGGACTGGTATAAATGTGATTGGTTAAGGTACATTGTTTACTTAATAATTCTACTGGTTCACCATTGTTGTTCTATCATGAGTAACGGTGTGTTTGATGTTTGCCAATGATGACAACTAAGCTTTATGCCAACAATCTTCCCCTTTGGCATTGGTGGCAAAACACATCAACACATACACTCCCTGTAGAGTATCACCCTATCAACTGATACTTCCCATGTAGACCTGCTCTACCAGTATCCTGTTGACTTGCTCTACTTGTATCCTATTGTCTTGCTCTACCTGTATCCTGTCATACCGGTTTGAACTCTCCCTATCATCTGATCAGTCACATCCGGTAACTTCTCATTTCTCTACCAATCTCCTGAAAGTAATCCTCCCCTTTTTGCCTCCAAGGGACAAAGTGTGTGTATTCCTCATAATTGGAGCTTGTTGAAGATATCCTTATAGATCTTCTTGGCAAAAACTAGGGAAGGTTTACAAGTACCTGTGACTTGATCTAAGGTATACTTCATAGCTTGTAGAGAGACAATTAGGTTCTCCATGTCCTCAATTGTATTATAATCAAGCTCATTGAGAAGTCTATCAGCATAGTTGTTGTTTTCTACATTATGTAGGTGCTATGAATAGTTGAAATCCAATAAGATCTTGGATTCTTTTTGTGTTTTCTTCTGAAGCCTTTCTCAATGTGAGAGCTAAGCTTGTTAGCTCACAACTATACTCGGTTGCAGAAGAGGTCTTTGCATCGAACTTTGATGTAGTCTCCTTGAGCTCTTTTGTAGTCCTTTTGGTTCTTCTCGTTACATCTTTTATAAAATCTTCAAAGTTTGAAGTTTTTGTAATTAACCTACCAACATCTTGTACCTATTGCTTCAGTTGACCAGTGTTGGTAGCCATAGTGGCTTTAAGTTCTTCAATCTTATCATGAAGAATAGTTATTCTTTTTTTTTCATAATGATCAATGGCAATTGTTTATGGATCTGCAACATCTTCACCAATCGCTTGTGCCAGTATTTCCAATTGATCAATTATGGGTTCCTCTTCATCTGTCAGCGTCAGGTAAAAAATTGTACATAATATTTTTCACATTTGTGAGAACCATGTCCTGTTTTCTCTTTGTGAGCTGCTTCAGCTGTCTAGTTGACATTTTACTTATGTCAACCACAGTGTCACCTGTTGGAAAAGTGCTAACTTTCCCTCTTTTAGATTCAAGGTCTGTTGCAAAAGATATCTTTCTCTTTGATGAAGAAGGGTTTGGTACATCTACCGGTTGCTTTTGTTTGATGTCCTTTTCAGGCTCTTCTTCAGCAAGCTTCTCCACTTCCTCCATTTCCACTTGTTGAGGCTCTTCTTGTTGTTGTACCTCTTCTGGTTGTTGTTCTTCTTCTAGTGGTTGCTCTTCTTCTCGTTGATGCTCTTCTTATGGTTGTTCCTCTACAACCTGTTGACCACTCTTGACCATCTCAACTTTCTCAGTTTCCTTTTCTTCAGTCACCTTAGCTGATGACTCCCCTATTTCTTGCTCTGTTGGTCTGAGTGTTGTATCTTGTACACCTGTTGGAATCTCTTCACCGATGTTGACCTGCTCCTAGTTGTGAACTGTTCACCGGTATTATCCTTCTCACCGGTTGTACCCTAATCACCTGTTGTGACTTGTTCACCAGTTGTGAACTGTTCCGATGGTAGCATCTCCTTCGCCTATTCATCTTGAGAGATGTCCTGAAAACCTGTTGACTTAGGTGTTTTAACAGAAACCTTTTCTGATGTTATTTTCTCTTATTTTCTCTCATCCCTTCTATAGAGTGTTGAAGTCATAATTCTTCCACCGTTGGACTATTTCTTCATACACTTCTTTATCTTGACCATTTATTATTTCGGCCACCCTATCTCTTATATCCATATTAAGTGACTCCGCTTCCAATAGAATCTTGATTGCATCTTCATTAAGATTTGGTTTAACCTTTTCCAAAACTTCCCTTAAGATTTTGTTGTTCTTTGCTAAACCGGCTCTCCATTTAGTCATTAGCCTTCTACTTAGTTCAACTGGGAAGAGGGGCCTGTAGTCCTTAGGACCCCAGTTAAAATCAAGAAAGCTCTCTAATAGAGCAATTTCAATTTTATCTTTATCATCAGTGTCTAAAGCACAACACTGAACCACTTAGCAGCATTTGCTCACTTTTCCAAAGTCCAGAATTTCATCAACTATATCATCAACAATTAGGGTTTGAGCTTTACCTTTTTTTGGAGATGCAAGGATAGTTGGAGTTAGATCACCACCTATGTCTTCGGTGATGTCTACGATGACTGGTTCAGTTACAAGCTTGGATTGGACCGGTGCCTCAACTCCCAGAATGCCCTTCCCTCTACTGGTGTCCTTTTCCGGTTGCACCGAGATCTTTTGACATTCGGCTTCAGCTTGATGTTGCTGCTTAAGAGTAGTTGTCCAGATAGCAACTCCTTCATCATGAACTACATCAACTTCTCCTATCAGGACTTGACCAATCCTCTTCCTGATGTTAAATCTTTGTTTGTACAGATCTGCTTGATTGGTTGCCTCTGGAAGGCTCAAATGGTTTTTCGCTTCCAGCAGTGCCCTTATCCTTAGCTCTCTCCTTAGCTATAGAAGATTTTCATCTTCCTTCAATGATCTCATGTAGCTCTGCAGGTACTGAGCCATGAATCTCAATAGGAGTTAATTTAAAATTGTGAAGACAGTATACTACAGCCTCTTCCAATTTTCTCCTATCATCACCATTTGCCAACTCATATCTTCTTCCAATAGCACCCATTCTACTTGTTTACTTTACTCCTTCAACCATTCCATCTATGGTTGGTTTCCTTGCTTTCAATACATCCTCCTTTACCGGTTTCCCGGTCTTCCTCTTTCTAAGATAGGTGGTGGTTTCTTTTGTCTTTGTTTCCTCCGAGTCCTCACCTTGTGATTGTTCGGTTGTCACTGGTTGTGCCTTCTTCTTTTGAACTTTTGGTTCTTGCACAGTTGGCTTCCTTTTCCTTGGAGTAGGAGACCTTTTTACATATACCTTTGGTGCCTTCGAAGGTGCATTTTTCTTCAAACTTGCACTAATCTCCTCGTAAGTGCCAAACCGGTTGGCAAAGAGATCCAACTTACTTTCTTGAAGTGTCTCAGGGTAAGCTTTGGCAGTCTTGGTTGAAATCTCATAACCAAGCTCTGGTGCAAGCTCGGTTCTTGGCTCAACAACCTGGATGATACACTGATCGGTGCTCACCAGGAAGCAAAGTTCATCCTTGTATTCCTCTACAATATTTGAAGGAATTATCTCCCTCTGATGCATTCTGAGTTGATAAGCCTCAAAGTAGTCAGTCATTACTTTGTTAAACTGGTTCCCCAAACTGTTCACTATTTCACCTATTTGGACCATTATCGATCTGTTTGTTAACCAAGTAACCTTACCTATTCCCGAAAAGAAATTTTGATAGTAGAAAAAGAGACATACCAACAATGTCCCATACTTCAAAAATTTCTTCTTCACCATACCAAGCTTCTTCAAGTTCTCAAAAATCTGGCTCCTCAGCATAGCACAAATGTCCTACTAAGCATTATTGTGCATGATCCTGTGCACTGCATGTATTGCACCACCTAGTATGTTGTTGAGGTTGCTTGACTGGTAAACTTTGTAACCAATGACAGCAACAGCAAACTGGACACTATAATTTGCAATGTCGGTCACAGTCATCATATGATTGTCGGATTTTGACTTGGTGAGTCCAGTGACTTCGGCGTTAGCAATTGTCCTCAAGGTAAGAGCTTCCCTTGTGGCGTTGAACCCGGCTACTCTATGCAAATCTTCCTTGGTTATCGGAGTAACGATGCCTTTTGCTAGCCACATTCCTGGATCGTGTACTCTGCTAAGTACCAACCGAATCTAGACGGGTCAAAACATAGTTGGGTATTTGACCCCGTTTATCAATCTAGATGCTTCCAATTTCGTGTATTTCGCCTGCAGCTTTCCATCTTCACAGAGCCCTAGATATTAGCTTTGGAAGTCCTCTTGTTTGTTGTGGATAAATGTGGTTACATCCTCAGCCAATAGCACTCCATCAGGAATGGATGATAGGGTACCAGCCTTATCATTCTCTCTATTCTGCACTGCCATGATATCGTACACAGGTCGATTGTGTTAATTGACGTCGATTAGGCTCACAACAGAAGATGATGATGCCATTTCTCTTGAGCGGAAACACGCATAAAGTTCTTGACAAATTCACGGAATTCGCAGAGCAAAAATCGCAAATCATGGCAAGAAAGATTACTCAAGCTTACAAATCAATAATCACAAAACACAATGTAAAGTGAAATGAGTAATCAGCTTTCCCTTTTATACACAGGTTGCAACGGTAATTGGCAAACGGTAACTTTTGTTAATGGTTACTGTATTAATTACCCTTACCTAACCTTACCTTTATCAACTGGTTCACCGACCCTTTACCAGTTTACAACACCAACCTCGGTTGAAACATCGACTGTGATACGTTAGCTTCTCAATTTGACCAGTTTTAGCGTTAGACCGGTGTATCATTCTCGGTTGCCATCCTTAACTGAGTGAGAATATATCTCACCAGTTACTCTGGGGATAGTAGCGTTGCTACCTGTTCCCCCTTCAGCCCTTTTTGCTTAATTTGCCAAAGAGATATCACCATCGATGGATGATGACTTTATCTCTAATTTCTCTTCTTCAGAACTCTTTGTCCCCTTTTTGAACAAAGTCTTCTTAACTTCCCTATTGGTCTCTTCAGTGGTGTTTCCCTCTTGATTGGGAGTCACATTCTTCTTGACCGATTTAGTTGGGCCTTTTTCTTTTTCATTGGTTGGTTCCTGCAGTCTTTGGCCAAATGCCCAATCTTGTTACAGTTGTACCAAGTCATACCGGTTCCTCTCCATGGATTGACCCTTATTTCTTTGTCCATGGGTGAGTGGCACTCAATGTTCCTATGCCCAGATGGTCCACAGGTAGCACACATAGATGTGCCCCAGTTAGCATTCCTATTATGGAATACCGGTCTCGGTGGAGATTTGAATGCCATAGTTGTAGACCTGCATTCTTCAGCCTTGTGTTGGAATTTATTGCATGCATAACAATAACCTTTAAAGCTTCCCCTGCTTCCACTAGACACACTGTTAGAACGTGACTTGCATTCAAAGGTCCCCTGACCATACTTATAACAGTTGCTGCAGTAACTATTAATGGTGAACAGTTTCACCGGCGCATTCCTGCAGTCATTTGATTTATGACTCGGTTTGCCACAATGTTTGCAAGAGGGTTTGAAGACTTTTGTACCTTTGTCTCCAGTTGGTTTCTTTTTGTCCTTCTTGCTTACTTTGGCTCCAAAGGACTCACCGGTTTCCTTGTTGCTTTGACCGATGTACACAAGTCCTGTAGGATCTTTATGCTTTCTTTGAGCTTTTAGTTACTCATCAAGCTTCTCAAAACTTTTATTGTACTTTATTAGTTTCTCATTACTCTCAAGAGTTTTCAACTGTTCTTTCAGTTTTTCAACTTCAGCAGCCATTTCTTTGCATGCTTCATCTTTATCATGCAAGTGTTCATGCATGATTGCACTCTCCCGATTTATGTCTTGCATGTCTGCATGCAGTTGCAATATGAGAGCATCACTCTCTCTTAATGCATCTTCAGCCAAGTTTCTTACTCTCTCAAAAGTCATTTGTGCTTCTATGGCACTATTCTTCTCATCCTCAGCTTTTTTGCTTGCTTCAATGAATTCGGTCATCCTCAGAGCATGACCTTCCTGATCTCTTTTCAAATTGGAGATTTGATCAGTCATATTCAAATTCTTCTCCATGAGATCAGAGATTGCTTCTTCAGCTTCATCAGAACCACTATGTCCAGAGAATTCTTCAATTGTTTCCTGACTTTCACTCAATTATAAGGTCAGCTCGTTTCTCTTGGCAAGAGATCTTCTCAGTCTGTTTTCAAGGGAAGTAATCATTTCATTTGCTTATTCCAGCTGCTTCTGATACATGTAACCCTCCTGATCTTTTCTCAAGCGGTTAAGCTTTCTATTCCTAAGAACTAGGCTCTGATACCAATTGTTAATCCTAACAAGTTATTGAGAGGGGGGGTGAATCAATAAATTCAATTTTTTGTATTATTTTCTCTGTTAAATATTTCGATTAATACTGAAAGTAAAAGAATGCTTTGACAATCATAAACAAAAATCAAATGCACAGGTCAACACAAGATTTATATGTGGACACCCTCAGTTAGAAGGAAAAAACCATGGTGGGACAAAACCCATGAAACTCCACTATTGCAGTAATAAAGTTGTCTTGTTAAAGGCTTACAAAGCACTGGTTAGAGTGCTACCCAGTTAAGGGATTTAAAAAGAGATCGGTTAAGATCTTAACCCTGTAAGGAGTCGCCTTATCGAAGGACTTAAAACACCAGCAAAGATGTTACCCATTGAAGGGATTTATACAATATAACCTGTTAGGGCCCTAATTAAGGGATTTAAATGTGCTTCACACAAGAAAAGCAATGATCTTATTTTGACACTGTATCTGTCGATTCAGATCATACCTGTTCACTTCTTCCTCTGCTTGGTTGTTGAATCTTTATCTCTCTTTCACTCTTTGTGACTATATCCCTTCTCAGAAGACTCTGCTCTTATGCTCTGCTCACTCTTCGCTCTTGATTTTCAACAACACTTCTTATGCATGATGACTTGTATTTATAAGAGATTATCTTATTAAAAATAAACCAAACGGTGCCGCCAAGCTGTAACTCTCCCAAGAATCTCGCATACAGAACTCTTGATCAAAAAGCTTGCAAACAAATCTTTAGTTTACCTCGAAACACTCCCAGAAAATAAAGCTAACTCCAGTTCATCTGAAAAAGCTAACTCTTGTTCAACTGAAAAACGCTCCGCATAATCCAGATCAGATTATAAAGCAATAACCGGTAAATTTGCAACAGAGTGCAAACCGATGTGCAACCTATTAGTCATTTGCATCCTATGGTGTCTAGCTAGACCGGTTGGACAAGACCAGACCGGTATAAACATGACCGGTTAAGGTACACTGTTTACTTAGTAATTCTACCGGTTCACCACTGTTGTTCTATCATGAGTACCGGTGTGTTTGATGTTTGCCAATGGGTTGTGTTTGATGTTTGCCAATGATGACAACTAAGCTTTATGCCAACAGTTTATTCAAGTTGTGGGCAGGAAACAACTAAGAATAGTCAATTGCAAACAGGTATCGGCGCCACATTTGAAGCCGGAAAATTGGAAATTTAACATATTGACAACATTGTCAGACTTCCAGAACTCCCCTAGTTCATCTCCAGATCTCACACTTAGCTGAGTGGACACAAGGACAGTTATATCACTGCTGCAGTGCATATACAGGCCCTTCATCAGTGATTCAACCTCCATTTTTGTATACTTTTAATACATTGGTGGTTATTTATCACAATTGTACTATTATAGACGATCTATATTATTGCATTCACTGGAAACTGCACTCAGCAGTTAGACATTAGATTGTAGGTCTACATCACTCCGACAAGGTTCGATCAAACATTTAAGGCCTCCTATAACCAGCTATCAAACCTTTTTAGGACCTGCTAATGTTCCTTCACACTTGGAATAGGTCTCAATTAGATAACGAGAAGGTCTGTAACCAGCACCTAGGCAGCTGTGATGTCCCCTTCTAGCTAGAGACATCATTCTAGCTATTGATTAGCCTATCATTGGACCCTCGTAGGCTAGTAGAGACGGATAGAGGGTCAATTTGTGCACAGAGGAGATATACTTATTTGATGGTTCGACTTTTGCAAAGCTCAGCACCCTTGATTTGGTATGGAGAGGTTCCAGAGTCTGTTTGTTTGAGTTTTGTTATTTTTAGCAACTTTTAGAGTCATAGAGATGGACCCTTGCTATTTTTAGAAATATTATTTGATCACATGGGAAATTATTATGCCAACTCCAGTTCTAGACGGTTAAGCCAAATTCTCATTTTTGAGGGAGTTATTCAGTTTTCAGTGGTTATATATTAATTAAATGGCAAATGATTTAATTTTAAGTTGTAAATTGACTTTATATTAAATCACGTAAGTGATGGGTCTAAGTAACATGAAAGGGGCCAAATTAATGTATTAATTTATTGGCATGTTTTCCTAAGTCTAAATCATTAAATTTATTTAATGATTATATTTTTAATGCCTTAAAGAAAGAAATCGCAGCTTTTCAAGGAATTGTGATTTAGGGTTGGAAAGCCTATTTATGCTTGCTGGGAAAAGAAGGAAGGCATCCATTGTTATTTTGCAAACTGATCATTGCGATTTCGAGCTCTGAGAAGGGTTTCAGCTTTGCCATTGAAGAACGTAGTTCTTCTATGTGAATTTATTTGAGCTGGTGAAATATCCAGTGAATTTGGAATTTTAGAGAGTTTCATCCAGAGACTATTTGTGCTTCAGCAATATTAGTTTCAGTAGCAGGAAGAAGAAGATAATATTTAATTGCAGCTTTATGGAGGAATAAGTCGCAGCCATTATCCTCTTTCAAATTTACAGCCACAACATTGCAGAGTTGAATTAAATAAGTTCCTACAGCAGCCGGTGCATTCTCCCAGGTTTTTTATGCATTTTGTAGTTGTCTTTGTTAATCATTTTCCAATAAAGGATTGTCTTGATTCGCTTTTGTATTTCATTTGGAAAATAAATAGAAGTTGCAACAGTTAATTGAATAGCTTCAGAATTTCAGATTATTGCATATTTGCTTTTTATTTCAAAAACCTTTGAAAATCCAAAAAAATCATAAACTTTCAAACAACAAATTGAGATAAACGTCTGTAGCAGTTAAGGACCGATTTGGGGTTCTTACAGTGGTATCAGAGCTAAATCCTGCCATCCTAAGGGTTTAGTTATTACATGCAGCCAGAAGAGGTTGGTTCACACAGATATTATACACACACGAGAGCCTTACTTGAAGGCGAACAGGTTTTAGAATGACAGTCGGTTACCATGGGTGACAGGCATGATGGTAGCCCACCCAGGGTAAACAGGAATGATGAAGACCAGGAAACCAGAGAGTTTTTTAGAACTATGGCAACAGGACTGTCGAGAGGTGACAATAGCCTGAAACATTTCTTGAGGTAGCGAGATCTTAATGACAAGCAACAGAAATGGGTAAGTAAATTACAGGCATATGACTTTGATATTACCTATTTCAAGGGGGCACAGAATGTAGTAGCAGATGCCTTGTCACGAAGACCCCACTTGAGCTTGATGACGGATATATCAGAGGACTGGAGACATTTGATCCTTGCAGAGTATGCAAAGGATACATGGGCATCAAGATTCATAGACGGATCAGTTCAGGATAGTGATTTCACCCTTGCGAATGACCTCATCATTTACAAAGGGCGCATTTATTTGGTGTCAGGGTCAAAGGTGAGGAGGATGGTGTTGAGAGTTTATCATGATTCACCTATGGCAGGACATCCAAGTTTTTATAAAACCTACCGGCATATTCGTGAGCGCTTTTCCTGGAAAGGGCTCAAAGCTAAGGTGTTACAGTATGTTAGAGAGTGTCCTACTTATCAGCAGAATAAACAGGAACACTCTTACCCAGCCGGTTTACTATAGCCGCTTCCGATTCCTGATAGGAAGTGGGAGTGTTTGTCCATGGACTTCATCACAGAACTGCCGAGAGCCCAGGGTAGAGACTGTATATATGTTGTTGTTGATCGGCTCACCAAGTTTGCCCACTTCTTTCCGATCACGGCTACATACACTACTACGCAGGTGGCAGAGTTGTTCTTTCGTGAGGTATTCAAGTTGCATGACTTACCTCGGAGCATAGTCAGTGACCGGGACAGCAGATTTATGAGTCACTTTTGGCAGGAGTTATTCAGATTGTGCGGGACAAAGCTCACTCTGAGTACTAGCTACCACCCCAGACAGATGGATAGACTGAGATAGTCAACAAATGGGTGGAGGGATACCTCAGGAACTACATAGTAGGGCAGCAGAAGGCTTGGGTTAAGTGGATTTATCTGTGTGAGTATTGCTACAATTCCACTTATCACATGTCCATCCAGATGTCACCTTTTATGGCATTATATGGGTATGAGGCACCAAATTTCTTGGATTTGTTGTTGACCAATAGTAGAGTGCCTAGTGCTGGAGGTTGTTACGGGAGAGCCAAGACATTGTAAAGGCTCTTAAGGAGAACATAACTAAGGCACAAAATCAGCAGAAGCAATATGCGGATCAGAAGAGGACTGAGCAGACCTTTGAGGTAGGGGATATGGTATATTTGATGTTGCAGCCGTATCGCCAGTCCACTCTCAAAAAGAGTGGTGCCGAGAAACTTAAGCCACAATACTATGGACCCTTCAAGGTGATCAAGAGAGTCGGTGAGGTGGCTTATGAGTTGGATTTGCCGGCAGAGAGCAGAGTCCACAATGTTTTTCATGTGTCACGTCTCAAAAAGGCATTAGGACACCAGATTGTTCCTTCTACAGTGCTTCCACCCTTGGATGATGAGGGGAAGTTGGTTTTAGTGCCAGAGGCTATCATTGAGTTCAGGGAAAGGAATTTGAGGTGTACCATCAGGGAGTACTTGGTGAAATGGAAGGACATGCCAGTTGAGGATGCCACTTGGGAGAGCAAAGAGATTTTACAACATCCAGAGTTGAGATTGCTTGAGGACAAGCAATTTCAGGAAGGGCGGACTATGATGTCCCCTTCTAGCTAGAGACATCATTCTAGCTATTGATTAGCCTATCATTGGACCCTCGTAGGCTAGTAGAGACGGATAGAGAGTCAATTTGTGCACAGAGGAGATATGCTTATCTGATGGTTCAACTTTTGCAGAGCTCAACACTGTTGATTTGGTATGGAGAGGTTTTAAACTCTGTTTGTTTGAGTTTTGCTATTTTTAGCAACTTTGAGTCATAGAGATGGACCCCTGCTATTTTTAGAAATATTATTTGATCACATGGGAAATTATTATGCCAACTCCAGTTCCAGACGATTAAGCCAGATTCTCATTTTTTAGAGAGTTATTCAGTTTTCAGTGGTTATATATTAATTAAATGGCAAAGGATTTAATATTAAGTTGCAAATTGACTTTATATTAAATCACTTAAGTGATGGGTCTAAGTAACATGAAAGGGGCCAAATTAATGTATTAATTTATTGGCATGTTTTCCTAAGTCTAAATCATTGAAATTATTTAATGATTATATTTTTAATGCTTTAAAGAAAGAAATCGCAGCTTTTCAAGGAATTGCGATTTAGGGTTGGAAAGCCTATTTATGCTTGCTGGGAAAAGAAGGAAGGCATCCATTGTTATTTTGCAAACTGATCATTGTGATTTCGAGCTCTAAGAAGGGTTTCAACTTTGTCATTGAAGAACGTAGTTCTTCTGTGTGTATCCATTTGAGTTGATGAAATATCTAGTGAATTTGGAATTTCAGAGAGTTTTATCCAGAGACTTTATTTGTGCTTCAGCAGTATTAGTTTCAGTAGCAGGAAGAAGAAGATAGTATTTAATTGCAGCTTTATGGAGGAATAAGTCGCAGCCATTATCCTCTTTCAAATTTACAGCCACAACATTGCAGAGTTGAATTAAATAAGTTCCTACAGCAACTGGTGTATTCTCCCAAGTTTTTTATGCATTTTGTAGTTGCCTTTGTTAATCATTTTCCAATAAAGGATTGTCTTGATTCCCTTTTGTATTTCATTTGGAAAATAAATAGAAGTTGCAGCAGTTAATTGAATAGCTTCAGAATTTCAGATTATTGCATATTTGTTTTTTATTTCAAAAACCCTTGAAAATCCAAAAAATTCATAAACTTTCAAACAACAAATTGAGATAAACGTCTGCAGAAGTTAAGGACCGATTTGGGGTTCTTACAGCAGCTAAATAAGTTGTGAACATTCTCACAGTTGTACACATTGTTTATAAAGCTTGATGGTGAGTATATTTGTTTGTAATTCTGAAGTTAATTAACCCAGTTCTGCATAAAGAATTGTATATCTCTGACATCGAATAAAATATTATTTAGTGAAGTTAAAAACTTCTATCATCTTGATTATTAGTGACATCTGACCTAAATTTTATTGTTAACTAAGGGATTTCAAGGGTCTTTTCAATAAATTGCTGTTTGCATCAGCATTAGAAATAGTTTCAGTTGGTTGAAGCTCAGAAAACTCAAAGGAATCTCATAAAGAAATACACAAATCTGTAATAAGGATATCACATGCTACCTACATAGTGTAGAGTGAATATAAAAGCCCCAAAATCCAATCAATGTTCAAAACACAAAAGTTACCATTCTCAAGCATTAAGGATCAAAAAGAATGATACCTTTTTCAGTGCCTCCTCTTTGCTTGGTTGACTTTGATGTTGAAGTCGAATAAAGAAAAGTTGAAGCTTTTTTGCTGCTTCCATGAATTCCCTTGCATGCCTCTCTACATCAACTGTATGAACATAGTACAACAGAATATTATGAATATGAAGTTGGCATGAAAAAAAAACAACCAAGGAATTATTATTAACACAGAATAGATGAATTCTTCCTTTTCTATTTCCTTTGACAAAGAGTCCATAGATTGAATTATGAGGCAAGTTACAGAATGAATGTGACTAATTTGGTCAATTATGATCAGCAATTCTAATGCACAGAATACATCTCCTATGTAGTTAGAGATGTCCTGCACACAATTCTAAGAGTAGAAAAACATGTCAGTGGTGTTGAATATTTTGTCATTGATGTCAAAGGTTATATTCGTGTTTCTTCAGACTCAGATTTTACTCAAGAAACACTTATGACTTCTAATTAGGGAACTGAAAGTGATGAAATCAATATTGATTCAAGTTAAGGTCAATTTTTCAGACATGCTGTTGAAAAGTCTGAGGCACGATATTCTTAATTGGTGGCGGCCACTATTGTAAAAAATTAATATTGTTTTGGTAAATGATGGCTGCAGGAGTTATGACACCATTAGAATTTAATGAATCATAATTACAGTGTCAAAACTTGATGAATCAGAATTTCAGTATCAGAATTAAATGAATTTAGTGCTGCAGCTTCTTGTAACGTTTCAGAATTTACTGCTGCAGATTCTTGTAATATTTCTGAATTTTGTGTTGCGGATACTTCTAGTGTTTCTGAAATTAGTGCTGCAAATTCTTGTAACATTTCTGCCTTAAAAGACTTTTCTGAAGTAATTGATATATCCTCCAGCTGTTCATTTCCTTTTAAAGGTTGAGCAAGTAATGAAGTTGTATGTGATCGAAGGTGCTGGGCTGTTAGCCGGAAATACTACTTTATGTTATGTCGTGTATTAGCTATGTTGTCCTGACGGTAATTAGTTATTACCGAAGGGCAGTTGGGTTGGGTGGCGACGTTTGGTCACGCCCCTTCGGGTAGATAAATATGTACCACCTACGGGTGAAAGGGGGGAATCATGATGGGAATGTACTCATACGTTGGAATGATTAATGAAAGCATCTAGTGTTCTATAATATATTATGTGTTTATTACATTTCCTGTGCTATGTCCATGCAATATTAAGTTTACCCCAACGGGCAAATATTTAGCGCCATTACCAAACGAATCCAGCAAGTTATGGAATGAGTGGATAAATGGGACTACCATTTGAGGAGAATATCAATGTGAGGACGAATGAGAACGGAATCACAAAACTTTTTGAAGGAGAGCATGCTCTGACAATCGACTTTCGCATTCGGTTGCATTCAGCCATTGAAACATTCATACGAAGGGAAGCCGTACGAGACCAAGTCGTCGAAGATATTGTGTGGGATGCATTGAACGTCAGCCCCGCTGCGAATAGGATGTTGTATCAATTACCCCCTCTGCTAGCACAAACAACCATTGCCTAAAGCAGCCGCAGGGAGGATGTAGAGCGTGAACAACACCAACAGCAAATCCTAAGGAACTTTGTGAGAATAGTCGCCAAGAGGAAGAAGAGCGCGATGGTAGTCGGCGAAGAATGAACCCATGAGCTTTAAGCCTGGGGAAGAAATAAAAGGAACACTGTAAAACCCATAATAACAAGATCACAGTTGATCTGTTGTACCGAAACATGAATAAATAAAAAGTGTTTTGTGTTATGTTTTAATATGATGTTTGGATAGAATTGATGCCCAATCTTTTAATTAGGGATAGGAATAAAAAGGAACAATTGAATGTCTTAGAGGCTACGCATCAAGCCCTAATCCTTGCCCAACAAGTCGAACGTCGACGAAGGTTCAAACAACTCGCCGAGAGACAACCAGCCGACAGGTTAACCGAAGGGGACCATGGAGATCGTACCGAAGGTAACTATGGGGGTGTCACGGGAGGTGTAACAACCGAAGGAGACAATTACTGTACAATAGAACAGCGACAGGTAAGAAGTAGTGAACAATTATTGGAGACAACACGACAAAGGCTGAATCTAATTGAAGGAACACGAGAACAATTCCGAAACTTGTCCATCTTTCCACGGGTAGAGGAAACAGGAAGCAGGAGCGATGAAGGAACCAGCACGGCCGGAGGTGTCAAAGGGGCACAAGCGCCGGATAGCCAAGACACTGTTTGATCCTCGTATGCTGAACGTAGGAAGACAATTTGGTAGTCGGAACATGGTACCCACTGTTTTGCAGTTCAACCCAGGTGGGTAGACACAAACCCCACCTCTGCAACCCCAAAGGGAACAACCGATCCAACAATCGATAGCCATGGCCTTGAATAAACAAAAACTACCCAAGTTCATGGGCCAAACAAAAGAGGATCCTGTTCGCCATTGTCGAACTTGTGAAACTATATGGACTGCTAACGAAGTCACAGACCAGGACAAATGTGTTAGACAGTTCCCTGCCACATTGAGGGAAGGAGCCATTGACTGGTACTCCGATGTGGATAAGTCTAGTTTGACATCATGGGCCACAGTGAAGGCCTTCCAAACAAAATTTCAGTTTCTAAGAGATGACAATGAGATCCTTGCCGACATTTACAACACAAAACAAGCGAAGAATGAGTCGGTTCAAGCCTACGGGCGATGACTAAAGGAACTCATTGGAAAAATGGAATCTACCCCAGCCGACAAACTAAAGAAACGATGGTTTCTTGAAGGACTAAAAACTTCTCTCCACAAGAAGATGAAAATCGTACCCCCGACATCATACAATAATGCATATAACCGTGCAATGGACCTAGAGAGTGAATGCAAGACCTCCAAGAAAACTAAGTCCTCAAATGATGAATCCGCGGCGGAAAGTAGCGAGGGAGAATCAAGTAAGAAAGTGCATGCTTTACAAAAAGACCTTGAGAGGATGATGAAAGAATTTAAGGCAACCAAGGGAGGCTCAAGGAAAACCGAGGAAGATGTTGTGTGGTCTACGAACTGCAAAGAAGCAGGACACACCAAAGGTTCTTGTCCAAAGAAATCCTTTTACGACATCTACTAGATTGCGGGACATTCCACCAAACAATATCCCTACAATCTAAGGGGCAGGAATCAACAAGTGTTGCTTATGCAAGAGCAACCCTCCACATTTGGAACCGGCGGTCAACAAAATACTACATCATCCGACGGCTACAGAAATAACCGACAGGGAGGCAGAGAGAATAATGATAGCAATAATAACTGCCCTTGGATCCAGTATGATGCGAAGGGGAGACCAATGATACAATGCAAAAATTGCAACCAATGGGGACACTTTGTCCGGGATTGCCAGAAGAAGGCTCCTGCTCCACAAAAATTGTGTCGGTGGTGCGGACCGAGGGACCATGAGGAAGCCAACTGCCCGAAGCCCGGCTGCAACCTCCTTGACGTGGAGAGAGGGGGCAGCGAAAAGGAGATCTTGGCAATTACACGCGCATAAATGAAGAAGGCCACGTATCCTGACACTCGTACGGAGAAACAAAGACTACTCGAGGCGAAGGTCGAGATTGAGAGGGAAATGCAGGACCGAAGGGACTTCACGAATACTTCCTACACTTCTACTCGAGTCATAGCAGAACAAAACATCTTGGGGCAAATGATGCAATTGGAGATACCGGTAAAGGTCAAGGACTTGCTCAAAACGATGCCGCATCTAAAAACCACCCTATTTTTACGACAAAACGTCCCAACAAGTGCATTTGAACGAACGGAGGTTCCGGCAGCTCTGCAGCAGACCCCATGACGTTGGCTATAAACAGTGGGTGAAACCATGTAATAGTAGAGATGGGTATCTTGGGTACCATTCTCACTAACACAATTGTCGATGGTGGATCAGGGGTGAACGTTCTACCCGAAGAAACTTGGAAGAGACTGGGGAAACCGATACTATGGCCGTTGACCTTCAACTTACTAGGGGCTGACCAACATGGCATCAAACCCCTTGGAACCTTGATGGCACAAGTAACCATCGGGACATAACCGTTCATCTTGGACTTCGTAGTAATTCCTCTGAAGCAGAAAGGGTACGACGCCATCCTAGGGAGAGGGTGGCTCGTGGCTGCCATAGAAAATCACAACTGGAAAAGAAACATCTTATCATTCGAGAAAGGAGGCAGAAAATTTGTGGTCGACCTCACCACACAGATTGTAGGAGAGAAAATGGCATCCTCCTCAGACTCTGAATCGGACGACGGAGTAGACGAAGGGAAGGAGAGTATGGAGCCCAACGAGGAAGGGGTGCTAAAATTGGAGGATGATATAGACTCTATAAATGGTCTCTTCCACTAGCAAATAGAGGACTACGAACTCTTCTGACCAGCATGCAATGTATTAAGTATTGAGGAAGAGCCGAAAACATTTCCCCCGAAGTACGATGAATACAAGGAAGGGGATGCGAAAGTAAGCGAATTCCTGACGCATAAATTTGATGAGCAAAACTCCATGAAGTATAAGGAGTCGTCAGTCAAACCAATGAATCTGGGAAAGGACGAGGAACCTAAGATCATTCTTGTCGGCAACGATTGGAATCCTGAGTGGAAGACCGCAGCCTTCAAAATCTTTATTCTCCTTCTTACGTGAGGGCAAGAGACCATGGTCCCTATAGAATTTATGGTTCCAAGCTTTTGGATCGCCATTGAAAATAGACTCCACGCTAGGGAAAGCTTGAGGGAGCGGCTGCACACTCTCAATAAATTAGATGAAAGAAGAATGATAGCACAATGGGCAACTGAGGTCGCACAACAATAGAGAAAATATTGGCACAATAAGCACCTACGAAAGATGTGTTCCTCCCCTGGCCAGCTGGTGTTGAAGTACAATGGAAAGAATAAGATTAAGCCAAAAAAATTTGAAGTAAAAAGGGTGGGACCATACAAAGCTCGGGAAGTCGGCTACGACAGGGCCTTCAAGTTGTGGACTCTCGACAGACTGGAGATACATGAGGCCATCAACGGGTCCAAATTGAAATCTTACCTAGAGACGATGGACCCGAGAGACGGGACAGAACACCCGAGAGGATGGAAAGGGACTCGAGAGGTCAAGCAGGCGACTCGAGAGCCGTCCATACGGGTGATCGGAGAAGCATCTAGAAGGTAATTAGATTAAGTAAAAAAATAAAATAAAATAAAAATAAAAAAACACCGTACAGCTAATGTCTGAACGATCGTAGGGTGGGGGAAAAAAAAAATGACGACAAATAAAGAACAGTTCACAGTGAATAGCGTATGGCATCGAAGGACCCCCAAGACCTCGTGGGGGAGCTGCCCCTCGACCCCGTTGGGGGCGTTGCCCCGAGACCCCCATTTTATTTTTGAGGTACACTACAACTGCGAGTTGGGGCATCAGAGCACTCAACATAAGCATTGGGTTTGTTTCCTACGGTGAGAGAGAAGCCTGAAGCCAAGCATTGGAAGGAAAGCCCTAAGCTGCAGAGGGAGATGGATTTGGAGGTTGTGAACCAACAGAGTTTGAGGGAAGGCATTGCAAGAACGACCTTGCAAGAACAAGAAGTCATACGACACGAGAAAATTATTCAGTTCAGTTATCAGCCTTTGAGTGTGACTAGTTGATGAGACCCGGAGCTGTTGCAAGCATGGAGTGCCTGCACGCCAGAGGTGGAGAGAGCACCGGGGCAAGCCTTTTGAGAGGGGTACTACGCTTTGAGGCACTCAAAGTAGGTTTTGGCTAGACGTGAGGCTGTCTTGGTGGGTGCACAGAGAGCTCTGGAGGAGCTGACCACCCGATTGGAAGCAGTAGAGCAACACTTGGCTCAGCGTACCTAGGAGTTGGAAGTGGAGAAGGCGGCACGGGTGGCTATCGAGGTCAGATTGGCTAGGGAGACAGTATCATTTGAACAAGAGTTAGTGGAGGCTTCAGCTGAAAAGCGTGTTTTTGGAGACAAGTTTGGTGCAGGCACAGGAAGAATGTGATGTGACGGAAAAAGAACTACTCAAAGTAGCATTGATGGTGAAGGCGACACTTCAACTTCTTCAGGGATGCCCCTCTGCCCCTTCTTAGTGATTTTCTTATTCTATGTAGTGTATTTCCTCTCCCTTTTGTTGCAAGTCGCCGGAGACGACTTTCTTTTTTGGGGGGATGATGTTAGCCGAAAAGACTACTTTATGTTATGTCATGTATTAGTTATGTTGTCCCGACGGTAATTAGTTATTACCGAAGGGTAGTTAGGTTGGGTGGCAACATTTGGTCACACCCCTTCGGATAGATAAATATGTACCACCTACAAGTGAAAGGGGGGAATCATGATGGGAATGTACTCATACGTTGGAATGATTAATGAAAGCATCTAGCGTTCTCTGATATATTCTGTTTTTATTACATTTCATGTACTATATCTATGCAATATTAAGTTTACCCCAACGGGCAAACATGGGCATTGAAGAAAAGATGGATGTGATGTTTGGCTCCAGCAAGTTGAGTATGACTATTGAGTTTGATATATAGTTTTTGGAGTAGATGCAAAATAGAGAATATATAATGGCGTGGGGTTGCTTTGTGTGGAATCGCTTCTATATATTTCAGATTAATGGGTATTGAGTAAATCATGCATGGTGTTTGGAGTACTGAGTAAGTTTTGAAAAGTGTTATTGAGTTTTACAATTGAGTTGGTGCTTCAGTTGATTGGAGTTGGTTCTTTGAGGAGAATTGGTGCTCTCTATGAGATGGTGCTCACTTATGTGATCTAGGTTGGTGCCCATTGTGTTAATCAAAGCTATTGTGTGCTGTAGTTTTTTATCCGAAAGGATTTTCCACGTGAAATTCGGTGTTTGCTTCTTTTTGTTTGCTCTCTCTATGTTTTGTGCAGTTTCGTGTTTTCAAAAGTTTAAAATACTAATTCACCCCCCCCCTCTCCTCTCAATATTTTTTTGTGCCCTTCAATTGGTATCAAAGCAGGGGTCCTTTGGAAATAGAGCTTAAATGCTTCGAGGTCGATCCTAATTGCACAGACGAATTCTCATGAAGGTCTTGTTGCAAATAGAGCTCCCTTATTTTATGGCATGTATTATAAAGTGTTCAAATGCATACCTATCTAATGTCTTTTAGTTTTGATCTTTGAAATAGTGTTAACTTGTTAAGACTAGTTATACAATTCCTCATACTCCAATGGATGCTAATGGGAAGAAGACTTTTAAAAATAATACAAAAGCCATGAAGGCAATCTTTTGTGGCTTGTCAGAGACAGAAGTTGTGAAGTCATGCATTGCAATACAGCTAAAGGAATTTGGGAGAAACTTCAGAAAACATATGAAGAATCTTTAGTTGAACAAATACTGTTCATGGCCATGGAAGAGGTACATGATGAAAATCAAGAACATAAAGATCATAGTGATGAAGAAGGAGAAATAGATCTTGAAGAGGAGCTAATAAGTGCTTTAAATGAAATCAAAACTTAGAAAGAAAAATTAGAACTTGAAGTTGCTGCTACAAGAAGAGAATGAGGCAAAAACTAAGACATCTCAAGCTCTTGAAGAAGCAGAGAAATTGATAGTTGATTTGAGGGATCAAGTTGAAGAAGCAAAGAAAATAAAAGAAGAGATCAGAAATCAGTTTATGCTTAAGGAAGAAAATTGTGAAAGACTTGAAGCTAAAATTGTTTCACTTAGAAAGTTAAATAAATTTTCGACACACCTGAATGATGCGAAGATAAATCGAAAAAAATTAATGTCATTGGACAAGGTTATTGGCTCACAAAAAATGTCTATTGATAAAGGTGGAGTTGGTCTTGAAGAAGGTCAAAGTTCTAAGTCTACAAAAGAATAACAGCAAAAAACCAATGTCGATAGCACAAAGGATTCACCATCAAAAATCAAAAAAGGCGTTTTCAAAAGGTCTCCTATCTCAAGACAAGCACGTATGAACAGGTCCAATACTTCTTTCTTTTATGATAATTGTTTCTCTTGCCATTATTTTGGACACAAGGCAATCAAGAAGTCTTTTGCTCCTTCGAGGAACTCCAATGTTATATATTATAAATACACTAACTTTGGTCACATTGCAAAAGTTTGTAAAAATGGTACGACAGAATTCTCTATGCAAAACAAGAAGGTTGAGAAAGAGGACAAAACAAAAAGGTTTACTACGGTTTGGAGGAAGAAGGAGAAAGAAGTTTCAATGGAACCCTTAGTTGTGCAAACAGCCTTCCATGCACAAAATGAAAAAGACATATGGTATATTGACAGTGGTTGTTCTAGACATATGATATGAGATAAGAGCAAGTTTCTCACTCTTAAAAAGACTGATGGAGATAAGGTAAGATTCGGTGGTGATACATCTGCAAAAATCAAAGGTAAAGGTACACTTGTTTTGGATGATCGTAAGACTGTTAGCTGCCTAACTATAATTGTATTGTGTCATACAATGTAACAGTAATCATTCAATAGTCGTGAATGAACATAAATCATAAATGACATGGCATGAGCAACCAGAGATATCACAGAAATCACAGTGCAATAGATGGCAGAACGATATATCTTTCATAGCATAGTAATTCCATACAATCAACAACAAAATGAATTGTTCCGACCTTCATACAAATAGTGCTCGGCAATTGGTTAAGTCTGCCAACCGCTGGCAACTAACACCGTTTCAGAGCAAGTGTTTTATTATACTACCTGATTAACTAACAAAAGTATTATTTACTAATGGCATAATTGTCATCTATGTCATCCTCCCCACAAAACTTGTCGTCTTCCAGACTATAGAAAAAAAAATGGGGAAAACATAAAGCAAGTCTACTGGGATGGGTGAGAAGACGTCCCTAGAGTTGCCGAGGTCGTGGTGCGTGGAAGTTGCTAGCAGAGGATCCTCTGGTCTTTGTTTGCTATCATTTGCTTTTCACGTGCCGCCTTCAATAACCTCAAGACATCTATCAAATCCTTCTGGGCAATTGAAAATTGTTGTTCCTTCCCCACGCGAGCTATCTTCCCTTGTGTGAGCTCATTCTCGAGCTCCCTCACTCTCACCTGTAGGGCTGCCTCTCTCTCCAAAGTGACCATATGTTCCTCCTTTGCCTTTCGAGTCGTCCATGTCATATGCTCCAACTGTAGGAATGTTGCTTGAAAGGTTTGCTCCATCCTAGAAAGGGTGCTCATCATTCCTGCATACCCTTTGTGTCCTACCACGACATGCAACATACTCCATGCCTCTACCCTCTTTGGTATCTCCTTGTCCAGCCACCCTTGCGTTGTGAGGCAATCAGTGAATTCCTTTTTGCACTCCTATGTCATGAATCTCAGAAGTGCTTCATCTGTCATGGTAATTGGCCACATGTCCAACTCTCTTGCCTGGTCTACCATATCTCGTGTAGCTGCTGCCATGGCCTCCAATTCTACTAAGAATCGTTGTGTCGAGTCACCAAATCCTGGGATGGAACTCTCTGCTCCACCACCTTCCATGGCTCCAACCCCTGGTTCTTCCATATGCTGGCTTCCTCCTTCCTCCATGACTTCTAGTCAAGCTTGGGTAACTGATTGTACCTCCCTATTTTCTTCCTCAACATGGTGTCCCATCATCAACGCGTGAGGATGGTGTATGTCATACATTTCCACCTGAAACTTCGCCAATAGGCTATCTGCTTCTGTATCTACATCCATGTGTGTGGTAGGCCCTGCCACCTCCGTAGATGGCACTGATGTTGTGACTATCGTGGCTAGGGTAACTATTCCAATTGGGAATGCCGGACTGCCGACAAGTGCAACAGGGTGGGCTCTCTCAATTCCGTGTGAAGTGGTGATACAGATAGTATGGGCCCCTCATGTGTTTTGAGATCTACCAACTCAGTATGTGGTAATTGTTGTGGTGGAACTAAGTGTGTTATGGATGATAGTTGAAGCGGAGTAAACACTATCTTCTGCAACCTCTTTGCACCCCAATCTTGAACCACCGACGACCTTTCTAGCACATATTCTTGATGTACCACCTCTTCCCCTGACACTGCCACTTCCTTCCATACACCATCTCCTCTTCTATCCATACGGCTCCCTCTTCTCCTGCTCATATGGCTCTCTGCACTGCCATCTCTCGTGTTCCTACAACTCCCTGAACTACCATCCCTCTTGTCTACACAGCTCCCATCCGTACCACCTCCTTTCGAGCGGCCTCCATCTACACTGCCAGCTCTTGTACAACCTCCACCTCTTGCACAGTCTCCTCATGCACGGATGCTTTCTCCAGTACACATTTAACTTTTGGAACTGACTAAGGTATGGGTCCTTCCCGTACTAGCACAAACTCTACTTACTCAGATGTTTCCTACACTTCATTACTTTGGCCGCCCATGGCCTCATCTCCTGCCGCATGTGCTTGTGGTTGTGCCTTCTTTGCCCTCGTACGGCTTGGTTCCATGCGAAACTCTTCATCCTCATCCTACGAGCTGTCACTTTTGGAAGGGGAATTTGTCTCTGTTGTTTCTTCCTCTTCCTCGGAGCTACCATCCTCTTCTCCTCCTCCCTCGGTGCTTGTTGTAACTTCCTGTTGCTGAATCCTCTTCTTGAGTGGCTCGTAACTCCTTGGAGTGAGGGTGTCAAGGTGAAGCCAGTAATGCATTGTGGGCTTGTAAGGCTCCACACGGCTAGCTGGAACAAACTTCCCCCTATGCTCTAGTGCCACCTGCATGCACACTGCCTCCAAAAATAAAGCAATAGCATGGTGTGGCATGTAGAAAGTCTTATGCCTGAGTTGCGAAAAATCTTTGATACAATCGGCCAAGACTTGTCCCCAATTGTAAACTCTACCATTATTAATGCGATTCATCAACCTGAGCATCCATATAACAATATCTAATGCCCTACTTGCTCCTATGAGTTTTCTTTTAAGCACATCCATTATGCACTTCCATTCAGGAGAAGTTATTAAAGATTTCTTCAACCCCCTACTATTACTGCTACTCCACAAGTTGTCCCATTGTTGCTCAGAGAGGTCTTGCCTGCAGATTCTTTTTAGCAACAATTTCTTGTCTTTTGCCGACATCTTGGAAGAGGGTTTTGTTGCCAAGTGCCCTTTATATGGTACACCAAACACCTTATTGAATTCTTTGAGAGAATAAGACACTACCACGATCTGGTCAAAATACCTGATGGAAGACTTGTGTGTGTTTTGGTTGTATCCATAAACCATGGTGCGCAAAACAAGCTCGAACTCCCTCAGATTGAAAATGGGCATGAATATGATTGTCCACCTCCACTTTACTGAGTGAATCCTTCAAAGGGTGATTGTCCGAGGTGCCTTCCGACCAAACCCTGCACTCGCTTCCTGTGACACTTTCAAACATCAAATTCTCCGTTGTAATGTGTTCATCTTTTATCTTTCTACACCTTTCCCTTCTTTTTGCTCGAAGTCGCCATTTGTGGTTGCAACGCTTTTTTGGTTATGGCTCCGGATTTATATTGAATGTCGTACTACCCTTTTTAGGGTTGTCATAACTTCCCTTCACCATAGTGTACAAGTTTTTCAACTCACGTCTTTGTCGTCGACTGTTCCTGCACCGTACGGACCATATGGAACCAATTTGTCGTACATCGTATGGTCCTGTTATCACTCCTTCAACATGCTTGTGCCTTGGTGTCTTTCGTATGGGTCGGACGAGTCTAGTTTATACACCTTCACTCCATGTTGGGACTTCCGTGCAACGCAATCTACAAACTCCACTATGCAATCTACAAATTCTATTTCTTTTGTACGACCGCAATGCAATCTACAAACTCCTAGTTCTACCTACGCTTTTGCACGACCCATACGAGACTGTATCGTACGGGTCTGACTAGCTTTTGTGTGTCTTTGACTCCCGTACGGGTCTTCCTTCCTGTACGAATGTTCCCTCCTTCAGTCGTGTGCTGTGTCGTGCCTCTTTTTGTCATACGGCATACAACCCTCATTACCCCGTACGGCGTACGGATAAAGCACTCATCCTTCCTTGCTTTGCTTCCTTCTAGTTCGGCTACCAGCTTCTAGGAATTTCTATCTGTCATCTTCCCTCTCTAGTTTGCTCCTGCATAATTGACTACAATTCCTTGGCGTGGTCTCCATTTATTGAACTCTTCCAGGGTTACGGTTATAAGACAACACTTCCTTTTCATAATAAAGGCTAATGTTTTTATTTCCTCATGATACTCCTTTTTATTTTTATTTTTGTTATTCCTTTCTAATTTTATTTTTCTTATTTCCTTTATGATCCTCTCCAACATTAGTCTTTTAACCATAACTTTTTCTCATTTTATTTTTCCAACCCTTTTCCCTTTTATTCCAACCTTCATAATCTTCGTCCTTTTAATTTTGCTCAATTTTAAAGATGACATACCTTTTATTTGTCCTTACGGTTTTCTTTGTCCTTGCGGCCTTCCACCTATTTGTTTCGCCTTGGTACGTTTCCCTTCAAAAAAAATTAAGTGTTTTTTCGCCATCTTTATTATTTTTAACCCTTCCTCTTCTTTTGCTCAGACTCTTGCCTTCTTTTGAAGTTCATTGTTTTCCTCGCCTCACCCCCTCTTTATGCCTTTTACTTCATTACACTAGACCTTAACCTCTGAGGCGTATTGCCACATGCAAGTGCCCAAGGGTGTTTTGTAGCATTCATTTTCACAACAGGTTTCAAGGCGCTCTAGATCAAATATTTTATCTACTAAAGGTGTGGGTCCGTCAATGTATCTACCTCCGTACTTTTGGTACCATATAAATTTCTCTCCACTCACTATCGGGGGCCCTACTCGATTTGGTATCTCTCCACAATGCATTTGAGGTAGGACGGTATGGAGCTCGTTGCCCTTCCTTCGCACACTTCTAGATAAGTTGATCCACGTACCCATCTCCTTTAGAAATAAATAGATCATCTATTTTTATTACCATCTTCAGACATGGGCCAAGGGTGGTGCCCCACTCCTCTAGGTCAATCGCTTCCTCCAAGTCTTCATACAGGATCTTGCCCCTGGCTGCATACTTCTTTTTGCGTTGTTCTTGTTGGTATTAACTGGTAAGGATGTAACCAGTATATGGCAAAGTGGTGTTGTCATTGATGTCTAAGGTTAAAATTGTTCAAACAAGAACAAGTGACAATAATAGTAAACAGGTGTAGTTTACAAGAGGGACTGGTTATCAAACCAGTCACACCTATTGAACAGGAAGAAATATTGTGACCGAGTACTGTGAGGTGAAGTCACTAACCGGTAACTAGAGCAACCCAAGCAGTGACCGGTAAAGTATATAACTGGAACCAAGGAACCAAACCGGTATAGATAGAGAAAGGAGGAGTGACAGGTGATGACAAAGCCCTGTTCACTACCTAAGGATGGAAACCAATCATTTCTTATCACTGAGATATCATCGAGATTGATGAACCGGTGAAAGTCACAGTTGACAAACACCTATGTAACTCTTCGACCGAGATTTGTTGCACAAAATCCAAAAGACTTTGTGTTATAAAGAAGATCGGTGCAAGGCACAATTGAAGGATTTAATGTCGTAAAATTAAGGCATTAAAACATGGAGAAATCTCAAGCAAATGAAAGTATGAGGCACGCATATGTTGTTTCCTTTATAAAACAGAAAAAGCATATGGCATGCATCTGTTGTTTCCTCTATGAACTGAGACTCAACTGGATGATGGATACAAAGGAGATCTTTGCGGAGGTCGCGCATGCAAAAAGCGGGAAGAGCAAGAAGACTATTTATTCTTCAGCTTGTGAAGAATATCTTTTGCCCTCATTCTGCCAAGAAGAAAAAGAGTGAACATGTACGCTAAGAGAAGCTAGGAAAAAGGTGAAAAGAAGAAGAGAAGAGTGTGCAAGGAATCACAACAATCTGTGGAGAGCATACCTGTGGTGCCTAGTGATGACTATTAGTTGATAAATGCAACGATCTTATCAGGCTCAGTAAAGCCATCTCAAGAAGATCAAACCCTCTATTGCTCTCTAATAATTGCAATAGCAAAATCTTAGTATTTGGGTGGACATTAACAGGTCCCTTGTATTAAATCCCTTAACCAGGTGACATCTTTGTAGATGTTTCAAGTCCTCTAACAAGGCAGGCTTTGACAGGCCTTATTTCTTAAATTCTTTAACCAAGTCGCATCTAACAGTGCATTTGTAATCCTTTAATAGGGAAGGCTCCTAACAAAGCGCACTTCAGAAGAGTGCAAAATTTGTGAGGTCTACTCACACTGTGGTTTTCTTCCGATTTGGGTTTCCACGTGACACATCTGGTGTTGTCTATTGCTTTAATCTTTTTATAGCTATTTATGTGATAGAATCTGTTATGCTTACAGTTTTAGTTATATTATATCAGATTATTTTTTAAGTTTTAATGGGTGTTGATTCACCCCTCCCCTCTCAGCACCGGTTGGGACCATCAATTGGTATCAGAGCCAAGTACCTTTTCTGAGCTGCTTAACTGCAACAAGGAAAAGATCTAATGATGATAAAGGAAGGACCCAAGTTCTCTAAGGAGAACTTGACCATATGGTGCAGCAGAATGAAGCTATACATAAAAACCACCGGAGATCAATACTAGACTCATGTAATCAATGATTACATCGAACCCACCGATTCCTTGACAGTTGATCAAGAAAAGATCAGTAGTGAACACAGTTGCAATGGATATGATAGCAAGTACGCTACCTGACCATGTATATGCAGAAATTGAACATTTGACTACAGCTTGCAAAATGTGGGCAAAGCTACAAACTGTGTATGGAGGCGACCCACATGTTCAAAGAGCAAAGGTAGAGAGCCTCAGAGGCAAATATGATGATATGAAGATGAACGAAGGAGAAGACATTGAGCACTACAGCAATAGAATAAAAGAAGTAATGAACTCCATCAAAAGTGTTGGAGGAACACTGAGTGAGCAAGATGTGGTAAGCAAGATACTGAGGACGCTAAGGCCACAATATGCTATCAAGATCTCAGCCATACATGAGCTCAAATCAGTGAGCGCATCTCAAGTCACCCTTGACTCTCTTATCGATAAGTTGACAGCTTTTGAATTGAGCAATTACAATAACAGCTTACCCATGTTAGATGCTGCTTTTAAGTCCTCTATGAATACTGCTTCCACCAAGAAAGGAAGAGAGACCGGCGATCGTTCTACTAGTAAGTCTGGAAATTTTATTGAAAATTTAATCTCAAAAAAACTAGAGCAGGATGAGTTTGAAGCACTCATCGCAAGGAGATTTCCAAGAGCAAAAGGGTAGTACAAAGGGAAACTTCCATTAAAGTGATTTTCTTGCAATAAGATAGGACACATAGCTGCAAGGTGTCCAGAAAATAAAAAATAAAGAAAAGTCCAACCGTTTCAAGAACAAAGGAAAGGAGTGCTACCTTGCTGAGGAAGGTGTCACATACAATGAATCTAAAGAATCGGGAGATGATGAAATTGTCTTTATTGCAATAAAAGAAGAAAGCACAGTGATAAGTGAAATGACACTTATCTCAAGATCTCATCAATGTGACGACTGGATCATTGACAGTGGATGCACTCACCACATGACTGGTGACAAGAACAAGTTCATCAGCCTGAAGCTTAATGATGGTGGATCGCTAACTTTTGATAACAATGCTCCCTGTGCTATCAGAGGCAAAGGCTCAATAGCACTTAGCAATGAAGTTGTGTGTGAAGATGTGTACTGGGTGGAAGGACTCATGTACAATCTAATGAGTGTGGCTCAACTAAACAACAAAGAATACATGTTGGAGTTTGGGCAAGGTTCTTGTATTGTCAAGAATCAATCAGGAGCTCATGTTGCCACCGATAGACAGAGTAAAGAGTGAAGAGCACACGATTATACTGAGAGGGGGGTGAATCGGTATAATAACAATTTTAACTTTTAAAAACTTTATTCAAAGATAACTTTAAATTCTCAAATAAACAATTATGCACATGAACACAATATTTACGTGGAAACCCAATATGGGAGAAAACCACAAAATAATTTGCTTTTATATAATATCGTTCTTTTACAATGTTTTGTAGGCACCAACCTACTAGAGGCTTCAACCTCTAAATCTATGAGCACCGACTCACTGGAAGCACCAACTGCCACACTTCGCAGGCACCGACCTACTGGAAGCACCAACTCCCCCTATCCGGATTCTGAGCACCAACTCCCCCTATCCAGATTCTGAGCACCAACTCACTAATTTCAAAACTTTCTTCCACCTTGATACTGTTGCTTTCTTCAACTGATGATGGATGCAATTTAATCTCTTTAGTCAGCCAATAACTCTCCCATTCCTTTTTCTTCAAATATATATGTCTTTATAAAAGTATATTCATAATAAAAATCTGTATATATGTAAACATTTATTTTCTTCTTTTCTAATATCTTCTCTGCTCTTCTTTTATATCTCCATATGCTTGCTGACTTACTTTTATTTTCCAAAACAAAATGAGTATTTATATACTCATTTTTAAAACATTAGGACTCTTTAAAGAGACATGACTTAAGAGGTGTCTTTTATAAACTAAACTTTAAAAGTTAATATCCTTTTAATAATATATATATATTTTTTATTAAACAGCTTTAATAAAATTATTTACTAACATTCGATGCTTTTTATTCTTAAAACTTTCCACCGCTCTGCATAAACTTTATAATAACCATCTGTTTCGAATATATATCTTAATACCGCTATGACCTCTGCTATATTTAAAAACTATCGCATATCAAAAGATTATTAATAACCTTCGATATCATTCTGCCGCTGCATAATCTTTGATTACCTTCGAACATCATTTTTATCCTACGGCATATATGGCGTCCTTCATATAATGTCCTGTATGTGTAACATCAACCTTCACGGCATCCTCTATATTAAAGACTTTCGATACACGTCCGAATTCATGTTGCCGTAAGTCTTCTTCAATATATAATGTTAATCACTGACTATCGCGTCTATGCATTTGTAATATGCCGCTGTGTATATTGTTCAACCTTGTTCATATTACATATATTTTTGTATTATGAAATTATAAAATTTTCAATAAGTCTGTCGCGGCAGTTAACACTTCATAGATCTTGGAGTTTATTTTCACCGTCCCGTAGAATAGTCATTTGACAGTGAATTTGAGTCACTTAATATTATAACTTATCAATATTATTATAGCATGCGATCTGAGAGCCTGTGAAGAGCCGTACCAATTGTACTGTGACAAATACGAAGGAAGCCGATCATACTATGATTCTTTTCCTAAAATAGTTAAGTTTTTCCGTATACATCGCATGTGAATCTTCTCCGTCCTGCACGCTCTGTATTGTATCTTGATGAAGATCGGGGGTAATAAGGAAGGTGACTGCAGAGATGTACGCGACCAGAATAGAGAATGGAGTTGCATTTAGACAAAGCGCAGAGAACGGTGTCGAAAAGAAAGGAATGGGAAATCGAACATTGATATTAACATATGCATATAGTCTTCGATAATCTATATCATCGTATACTATATCTTTGCTTCATTGTATACTATATCTTCCCTTTTATATATATATGTGTTAACTGTATATGCGTTGTTCTGTTTATCTACATCTCCATATGCTATATATGTATACAATGACTTCTGTAGACGTTCTTGTATATTAGTATGATTTACTGTATACAATATATGCTGAATATAACTGTTTGATAATGTCTCTGCTGTTCATATATATATATATCTATACTTATGGAAGTATACATATCTTCTAAATGCTTGTTCACTGTTACATTAAGAATGTACCAATATCTGTATATGCTTCATGCTGTAATATATAACAATTTTGCATTAATAACATAATAACATATAATATATGATATAGAGTAAAATAATCTTTTTGACATCAATGACAAATTTCATCAAAGAGAACCTGTTCTACCTAAACTCAACCGAGGGGGCTTGCCTCATTACTATGGCAAAAGGGGAGACAAAGAAAATCTGTCTCGTGACAAAAGAGGACAATAGCTAGTTGTGGCACAAAAGGCTCTGCCACATAAACTTTGATAGTATTGTCAAAGTAAGCAAGAAATCAGTTAGAGGGCTTCCTGATATAACAAAGCCTGAAAGGGCTATGTGTAAAGAATGTTAGTTAGGCAAACTGACAAGTACAAGCTTCAATAGTAAGTCTTTTTCTGCTGAAAAAGTGTTGGATATGGTTCACACAGACTTGTGTGGAGGTATTTCATGCTCTTTGTAGATGATTTTTCAAGGATGATGTGAACACTCTTCCTTAAGGAAAAATCAGAGGCCTTTCACATGTTCAAAATCTATAAGGCCCGAGTGGAGGAGACCGGTAAAAGCTTGAAGTGTCTGAGGCCAGACAGAGGAGGTGAGTACACCTCTCAAGAGTTCACTCATTACTGTAAGGAACAAGGGATTAAAAGGCAGATGTCTGCACCGAGAACCCCTCAAAAAAATGGAGTCGCTGAAAGAAGAAACAGTACTCTGATTGATTGTGCTAGAACTCTGATGATTCAAAAGGATCTTCCCCATCACTTCTAGAGAGAAGCAATCAACACCGTTGTGTATACACTGAACCAGGTTCAGGTCAAGAAAGGAACCGGTAAGACTCCATATGAGTTGTGGTTTGGTTACACCCCAAGTGTAAGCTATTTCAGAGTTTTTGGTAGCAACTGTTACATCAAAAAAGATGTGTACTCTGGCAAATTTGAGTCAAAGAGTGATGTACGCATATTTTTGGGTTACTCTACCAAAAGTAAAGCCTACTGGTATCTGAATAAGAGGACAAGAAAGATAGTGGAAAGTGCCAATGTAAAGATAGATGAATATTCAAAACCAAGGGAAAAGAACAATCATGTTAAATTAGACACTCACGAGGATCATGATGTCACTAATCATTTGGAATTCAGTGAAATGATTTCCACTGATGAGGAAGATCAGGTAAACAGACCCTTGGAACAGGGTAATGTACTTGTGCCAGGAAGGGGTCAAAACATAAGACCGATTGAGGAAGATGAACAGAAAATTATTCATGACCTCGCTGGAAATGTTGCTCAACCGGAAAACGAAAACCAGGACCACCGACCGATTCTGCCAAGGTATGTTACATATCACTCCACTGATAACATTATTGGTGACAGACATGCTAATATTTTGACCAAGAGAAAGGCTAGAGAAATTATCTGCTTTCTTTCCAGTATAGAGCCCAAAACTACCAGAGAAGCTCTGGAAGATGGCAATTGGGTCAAAGCAATGGAAGAGGAGCTTGAGCAAATAGAAAAGAATGAAACATGGACTCTTGTTCCCAGACCACAGGACAAGAATGTCATAGGGACCAAGTGGGTGTTCAGAAACAAGCTAAATGAACAAGGAAAGGTAGTAAGGAACAAGGCAAGGCTAGGCTGCAAAGGATATGCACAAGAAGCAGGACTCGATTATGGAGAAACATTTGCACCTGTGGCAAGACTAGGAGTAAGAATTCTACTTGCTTATGCTGGCCATAAAAGGTTCAAAGTATACTAGATGGATGTAAAGTCTGCTTTTCTGAATGGTATATTGGAGGAGGAAGTGTACATAGAACAACCGGAAGGATTCTCATCCACAGAGAAAAATGGTTGTCAGGAGCCCTAATCAATGTATAGAATACAAATATATTGCTAATTAATATAGTAACTAATTAATAAATATAATATTAATAATTGATACTAATCAATATTATTATTAATAATAACGTTTAATAATTAATATTAATATTAAACCCACTATACTAAACTATCGATGTAATTCTAATTAAATGTTATCGAACTATACCAAACAGCAATGTGTGATCAAACTATATCTAACGGCAATAAGCAAAATAGCGATAATACTATCAAGCTGTACAAAATATTAACAATAACAAACAGTAATGTTATCACCAAATATTATTATCAAACTTTACAAAACATTGTCAATAATACTGTATTAGAAGGAGTCAAATAAGGAGAATAAAACTAATATTTCCAACGAGGCAAGAGCTCGACTAGATGGTAGATTAATAACATCGTTAACTCTATCAAACATATCCAAATGATATCATATGAAGATAATCGGTTATTAGTAATCATAATCGGTAGATATTGATCAATGAAAGCAGCAGACGGTAGAGTCAAATCAATAATATTCATGAAGGTATACGTCTAGCATATCAATTATAAGGATAACCGTATTTATCACGAAGTGGTGTGATTAGTTAAGGAGTTATTATGAACAAGCACGAGTCGCATCTCTTGCAACGTGACTTGTCATCCCCACTATAGTATATATAAAGGCATTCCCAAATCATTTAATCAGCACGGAAGAATCAGAAATTATAGAATATATTTGGTATTCATCATAGGAAAGAGAACAGATACAGGAAAATAGGAGATACAGAACAGCGAGCGAAGGATATGATTCGATAAAGATATTTATTTCCCCTTGTGGTTCACTCTGTAGAGAGCAACCGATTTGCAAAAGCAATCGAAGGTGCAAGCATTTATATTTATATCAGAGACGGCTTTATTGTCAGCGTCTAGAGATAAAGACTGATCAGACACGGCCTGTACAATATCCATTCATTATTGTATCGAACAATATCTACATTAGAGATTGCATTGTATGCAATCATGATAGTACATTACAGTTGCCATATAAATAAACATCAACAATATTCTCAGGAAGGCATTAATGTGACAGAGAACAATATGGTATGACCAATAATCACTATCACAGCGTAATATGAGTTTCTGTAGCATTATGAAGAAGGCAAAATACGAATATGTAGTGGCCCATATATATTAGAGAGAAAACAAATTAAGAGACTTCATACATAAAGATATTTGTAATACAATTCAGAACTGAGACATTCTGCAAAAATATTCATTTAATAATATATTAGTTAATTATTGGCAAGCTTGTTTGCTTTAATTTATTCCTCAAATCCATATTGGACTGGGAGTTTGTCGTGGATAGGAGTAATTCAACCATCGTAGGCAAGGCCATATTGGGAGCCTACAGTAGGGTGTTTCCATCCCTAGGACAATAATTCTACCATCTACTATGGGTCAGGAATAAATCAAAATGAGCAGCTGTGCCAATGAAATAATACCATGCTATTTCACTTAATCCCATACAGTAACCAATACTATTGCAAATATAAATGTTACAATTAGGAATTAAAGTCTAAATGCTAAAATTTCTTGGATTCCATCCAGAGAGAGACTCATTACAATTGAGGCTCATTACAATGGTATGGTCTGTAAATTGAAGAAGGCACTCTATGAGCTGAAACAAGCCCCAAGGGCTTGGTATGAAAGGTTACATTCATACGTCCTAACAATAGGATTCACAAGAACATGAGATAACAACAGTATGTATCTCAAGACTGGTAAAGAAGGGAACCTAATAGCTGAAATATTTGTGGATGATATCATCTTTCGAGGACATGACAAAATGAGCAAAGACTTCGCTATAGAGATAAAGAAAGAATTTGAAATGTCCATGATCAGAGCTATAAAATTCTTCATTGGTTTGCAAGTCCATCAGCTCAAAGAAGGTATTTTTATATCTCAGTCCAAGTATGTTAAGGAAATTCTTAAATCATTTGGGCTAGATGAATCCAGACCGGTTGACACACCAATGATAAACAACAGTAAGTTATCAAAGGAAGATGATGCTAAAGAAGTTAATGAAACATTGTATCGGTCAATGATTGGCAAGTTACAATATGGTGTGCGCAATAGACCTGATATTGCACATGCAGTAGGCATTGTAGCCAGATTATCTGCAAATCCAAAAGAGACAGATTTGATAGCAGTAAAGAGGATCTTCAAATACTTAGAGGGTACTGACGAATACGGTTTATGGTTTCCTCACAAAGGAGGTTTCGAGATAAAAGTGTTCACCGATGCAGATTGGGTTGGTAACATTGATGACAAAAAGAGCACAAGTGGAGGTGCATTCTTTCTTGGAGATAGGATTGTGTCATAGACAAGTAAGAAGCAGAACTGTATTTCACAGCGCACAGCAGAAGCTGAGTATGTTGTTGCGGCAATTAATTGAACACAGGTGATCTGGATAAAACAGATATTGGAAGGAATCCAAGAACAGGTACTTGAACCGATTGCAATATACTGTGACAACACAAGTGCAATAAATATATCTAAGAATCATGTCATGCACTCAAAAACAAAGAACATTGCTATAAAGTATCACTATCTAAGAGAGCGGGTGCAGAATAAAGAAGTGAAATTGGAATATGTTCCCACAAAAGAACAGGTTGCTAACAAATTCACAAAGCCTTTAATGAAGAGTACCTTTGAGTATCTCAAAGGTAAATTAGGGGTAGTGCCCCTTCTTGATCTTCACTGAAAGGACAGAGGTGATCATCAATCCATTGAGCTTCAACAAAGGACTCAGCCTCATTTTAATTGGATTGGTGACAGAGGATTGTTGCTAGAAGGGGGAGCACACTTCAGAAAAAGGTAGTCACTTGACTAGCCTTTGGCATTATTGTCAAAGTGGGAGATTATAACCGGTATCGGTAAGCGTGTGGACCGGTAAGGCGTTTGCCATCAATGCCAAAGGGGGAGATTGTTGGTATTAACCGGTAAGGATGTAACCGGTATATGGCAAAGTGGTGTTGTCATTGATGTCTAAAGGTTAACATTGTTCAAACAAGAACAGGTGACAATAATAGTAAATAGGTGTAGTTTACAAGAGAGATTGGTTATGAAACAGGTGACACCTATTAAACAGGAAGTACTATGACCAAGTACTGTGAGGTGAAGTCACTAACCGATAACTAGAACAACCCAAGTAGTGACCGGTAAAGTATATAACCGTAACCAAGGAACCAAACCGGTATAGACAGAGAAAGGAGGAGTGACAGATGATGTCAAAGACCTGTTCACTACCTAAGGATGGAAACTGATCATTTCTGATCAGTGAGATATCATCGAGACTGATGAACCGATGAAAGTCACAGTTGACAAACACTTATGTGACTCTTCGACCGAGATTTGTTGCACAAAATCTGGAAGACTTTCTATTATAAAGAAGATCGATGCAAGGCACAATTGAAGGATTTAATGCCGTAAATTAAGGCATTAAAACATGGAGAAATCTCAAGCAAAGGAAAGTATGCAGCACGCATCTGTCGTTTCCTTTATAAAACAGAAAAAGCATATGGCATGCATCTGTTGTTTCCTCTATGAACTGAGACTCAACTGGATGATGGATCCAAAGGAGATCTTTGCGGAGGTCGCGCATGCAAAAAGCAGGAAGAGCAAGAAGACTGTTTATTCTTCAGCCTGTGAAGAATATCTTTTGCCCTCATTTTGCCAAGAAGAAAAAGAGTGAACTTGTACACTAAGAGAAGCTACGAAAAAGGTGAAAAGAAGAAGAGAAGAGTGTGCAAGGAAGCACAACAATCTGTGGAGAGCATATCTGTGGTGCCTAGTGATGACTATCAGTTGATAAACGCAGCGATCTTATCAGACTCAGTAAAGCCATCTCAAGAAGATCAAACCCTCTATTGCTCTCTAACAATTGCAATAGCAAAATCTCAATATTTGGGTAGACATTAAGAGGTCCCTTGTATTAAATCCCTTAAACGGGTGACATCTTTGTAGATGCTTTAAGTCCTCTAACGAGGCAGGCTTTAACAGGCCTTATTTCTTAAATCCCTTAACTGGGTCGCATCTAACAGTGTGTTTGTAATCCTTTAACAAGAAAGGCTCCTAATAAAGTGCACTTCAAAAGAGTGCAAAATTTGTGAAGTCTACTCACACCGTGGTTTTCTTCGAATTTGGGTTTCCACGTGATACATCTGGTGTTGTCTATTGCTTTAATCTTGTGATAGTTGTTTCTATGATAGAATCTGTTTTGCTTACAGTTTTAGTCATATTATATCCAATTGTTTTTAAGTTTTAGCGGGTGCTGATTCACCCCTCCCTTCTCAACACCGGTTGGGACCATCAATTCTTCTGCTTCCTCATCAATGTTGTATGTCACAAAACCTTTTCTTCTCCCTTCATAGGGTGCCTTCTATCTCCAATACTCGTTTATTCTCATCCACAAGGACGGGGGCAAAATAGTGCATTTGTGAGGTGCTTGTGCACCTTGGGTACTGCAACATGCTTCCTTGCCAGTCGCTCCTTAGGGGCCATCATGGGCTGGCCCAGTCCAGGTCTGGCCTATATGGTTCACTTATTATTGGATCTTCTCCAATCTCCTCTCAGCCAATCGTCCAATCGCGCTTAGTGGCGTACCCCAGCATGTTGATTGCTACAGTCTATGCTTTCCTTTCTTGGTAGATTTTTAACTTGGACCCGTTTACTGGTTCCTTAATCGGTCTGTTGTCCAGGGTGATAAATTTTACAGTGCCATTGTTTCCCACCTCTCTTACTTTATAAGGCCCAAGCCAACAGACCTTGAACTTGCCAGGTTTGATTTTGTTACGACCATTATACTTCAAAACTAATTACCCTAGTTGGAAGTTCATTTGTTGTAAGTGTTTGTCATGCCAAAATTTTATCCACCGTTGAGCCACCTCAGTAGCCCATTGTGTTGTCATCCGTCGTTCATCCAACTTCAACAAGTTAAATAGTTGTTCTTTTAGTCTCTTTGTCTCCTAACCGGTTCTCTACTGCAACTCTCAGACTTGGTACGGTGTATTATGTAGGTACCACGGCCTCCTGCCCGTACATGAGTTGGAAAGGTGTGTGCCTCGTTGTCACCTTGTAGGTGGTGCGGTATGCCCAAACTACGGCTGGAAGTCTTCCTTCCCAATCTTCATGTTCCACTTCATAGGTCTTATACAAGATGGATACCAATACTTTATTTGTCGACTCCACCTGCCCATTGGCTCGAGGGTAGCATGGGCTTGACAAGTTATGGAATATCCGAAATTTTGTTGTCATGCTCCAATCACCGGGTTCACAAATGCACCCCTCGGCCACTGATGATTGATATGGGTATATCAAACCATGTTACAATTTCCTCGTAAAGGAGTCGAGCTATGCTAAGTGTGGTATTATTCAGAAGTGCCCTGACCTCCACCCACTTTGTCAAGTACTCAATGGCTACCACTATATATTTGCACCATCATGCAGCACTTACCTTCAAAGGTCCAACAAAGTCCAGACCCCATCTTTCAAACAGCTCCTGGGGCTATGAGGGGAATAATGGCACAAAATCTCTTTTTAATGGTTTGCCCGCCCTCTGGCAAGTGTCACATCGAAGCACCCACTCTCAGGCATCAATGTGCAGGGTTGGCCACCACAATCCTGCCAGCAGTACCTTCCATGTGGTGGAATCAGGCCCCATGTGCTCTCATGCCAGCCCTTTGTGGGCTCCCTCAGCACACTTGAGATTTCTTCCTCCATGACACACCTGCTCAGGATGTGGTCAGGTCCCATCTTGTACAATAACCCACTGACAAGTTGGAATGTTTTACTTTTCAATGCGAGCTTCTCCTTTCACTTGGTGGCATCTCCCAGGGGAACGTGGAAGTGGACAGGTATTGGCGAATATGCTCGTACAAGGAAGGTAGGACTGCTATCTGGAACAAGTGAGCATCCGGAAAATCTTCGTTCACCCCGTCAATAGACACTCTTGATTTTCATCTAGACAATTGGTCTGCAATAACATGGCTCTTTCTGGGGCATACGATGATTGTGAATGTGAATTCCTGGAGTAGGAGCAGCCACCAACTTACCCTTCCTTGTATGATGGGCTTGTTTACCAAGTACATCAGTGCTTGGTGATCCACATAGAACGTGAAGGGTGTGGCAAGGAGGTAGTGTCAGAATTTCTGGACAACATACACCATGCCCAACGCCTCCCTTTTAGCCATACTGTTAATTCCTTTCAGGCCTTGACAACAATCTACTCACAAAGTATATTGGATGGTCCACCCCTCCTGTTTCGGCTTGTGCCAGCAAGGCGCCAATTGCATAGTTCAAGGCATCCACGTGTACATGGAATTCCTTGTCCCAATCTAGATATGCCAAAATAGGTGTACTTACCAATTTGGACTTGAGTTCTTTAAATGCCTCTTCTTGTTGAGTTCCCCAAGTGAATGGTTCACCTTTCCTCATCAACTTGTCAAATGGAAATGAGATCTCTGCAAACCCTTTGATAAACCATCGATAATAACCGACAAAGCCTAAAAAGGACTTCACTCCTGTCACATCCTCTGAGCTTTCCATCTCGATGGTAACCTTCACTTTATCAGGGTTTGTCTTTAATCCCTCTTTGCAGACTATGTCCCCCAGTAGTTTACTCTGTGGCACCATGAACCGACACTTCTTTGGGTTAAGTGCCAACCGTGCCCTTCGACATCGTTTCATACACTTCTACAACATTGTGAGGTGGGTTTCCTTCCTGTTGTATATGGACACATCATCCAAGAAGGCTTTGAAATTTTTGACCAACATTTTGTGAAAAATATGGAGTATGATTCTCTGGAAGGTGGCAAGAGCGTTGCATAGCTCGAAGTGCATCCTGTTGTATGCATAAACCTCATCCTCCACAACAAATGTAGTCTTCAGTTTATCCTCCTCGGCAATACTAATCTAGTTGTAGCTAGAAAACCCATCCATAAACGAGTACATCTCGTGCCCTACCACCTCTTCCAGTATGCTGTCAGTAAATGAAATGGGGAAGGGATCCTTGATTGTGACGGCATTAAGACATCTGAAGTCTACACAAATTCAGATTTCGTTGGCTTCCTTCTATAAAGAGATCACAATGAGTGACACCCAATCACTCATCTGCACCTTGAAAATGATTCCTGCATTCAACATTTTCTCAATTTCTTCTTGAACTTTCGCTGCATAGTTTTTATTCATGCGGTACAGTCTCTTCTGTACAAGGCATGCACCCGGTACCAAGGGAATTCGATGGACGCATAACTCCAGCAACACGCCTTTCAAATCCTTATTTGTCCACGCGAACACATCCTTGTATTCCAAGAATATTCTGAATGTTGTTTTTAGTACGAGGTCCCATACATCCCCAACAAGGATTACCTTCAAGTCATCCTTCTTCCCCATGTTCACCTTTTCTATGCTCAGTTCTTCATATTTCACCGCCTTGTCCCTTTCAAACCGGTGGGTCGGGGTATCATCCACCCTCGCCGCACCTTTGTATTCCCCATACTCTAGGGAGTAGGTGTCCTTTTCTTCTAGTTCAACTTCCAAAATCTCCAGCATGTTACAACTAAGAAGTCTTCATAATCTTCCATCTGCCAGTGGAACAATCCATTAAGGGAACCGGTTTCGTCCTCCGAATAGTCCCCAAGTCTCAGTACCCCTTCGTCATCAGGTTCCATCCTTCCTTCCATGTCAAACTACCCCCTTTCAAACTTGGAGTTCAAAGCCAATTCTTGGCTTACCGCTTGGTTTTGCAAGTCGATGACATATTTCTTTTCATCACTCTCAATAGAGAGCATGTTTTTTTTCCAATTGTGATTCGCCTTTGTTGTAATGAGCCAACCCCTACCAAGGAGAGCGTCATACCCCTTCCTTTCCAATGAGATGACCACAAAGTCGAGGAAGAACTGTTGGGTCCCAATAATAACTTTCTGGGCCATAAGTGTTCCAATTGGTTTAATGTCATGTTGGTCGGCACCTACCAAATGGAAGGTTGGCAGCCAGAGTGTTGGCTTGCCAAGGGCCTTCCATGTCTCCTCTGGTAATACATTTACACCGAATCCACCATCCACAATGGTGTTTGTCAATGTACGCCCCATAATCTCCATCTCGACTAGTGTCGGAGTTCTTCCCACACCAACAGCCAACAGCATTGGATCTATGGCACCATTTGTGGAAGTAACCTTCATGGAATCTTCATTTTGTGCTTCATTCATCCGACTAATGTCCATGGGCTTACCCTTCTGTTGACCGCCATTGCTATCACCTACATGGGTGATTGCCACCTTTAGTTGTGGTAATGTCTCCAGGAGGTCTGCCACCTATACTGGTATGGTGGCTTGCAACATTTGTTGTATGATATTTGCTTCAGATGCTAACCGATGAGTATTGGCAGTGCTATGTGACAGTTTCCATTTTTCCTCCATTGCCCGTTCAATATGTATTATGGCTTCCTTCAATCTTTCTTTCTCCGTGCGAGGGTCAGGGTATGTGGACTTTTTCGCCTGCAACCTTGTGATTGCCAGAACTTCCCCTTCAGGGCTTGTGATGCCTGTCATGTTTACTCCCTTCCCCTTAGGCCAATCAACATCCTCATGGTTGCCTAGACCACACCACTTGCACAACATGCTTCCGCCTCCTTGCATGCTCTAATAGTCCCGCGCGAAGTGGCCCCTCATTACATATTCGGCATTGTATCATGGGCCGCCCCTTCGCATCGTATTGGATGCGGCTTCTTAGTGTGTTATTATTGTTGTTATTGTTGCTTCCTCGTCGGTTGTTACGGTACCCACCAAGCGAGGCATTAGTATTTGTTTGTCCTGGTGGTGCGGTAGGTGGAGTTGCTTGCTCTCCTTGGGTAAAGAGCACTTGAGTACTCCTTGCCTTTAGGTTGTATGGACACTCCTTAATGGAGTGTCTGAGTACTTGGCAGATGTTGCAGAATGATTTCGTAGGACAGTTGGCTTGTTATGCCCTTCATTTTTACACTTCGTACACCATAGTTCTTTGCCTTTCTTCATGGTTTATTTTTCTACTCGCATTTCTTTCATCATTCGCATCATATCCTTCCAGAGTGCCTGTATAATCTGAGACTCCCCCTAGCTGTCACCATCCATACTATCATCTTCACTGATTTTTTTCTTCCCTCTAGATGTCTTACTTTCACTCTCAATATCCATCACCCGATTGTAAGCCTCTGTATAGGAGGATGGGGTACCACTTTCATTTTTTTCTGGAGGGATGGGGTCAATCCTTCAATGAGCCACCTCTTCGTCAAGCCATCTGCTGGTTGATTGTCTAATTTACCAATGAGTTCCTTCAGCCTACAATAGTAGGCCCATACAGTTTCATTATTCCCTCTAAACTCCACCTTTGTCCTTCACACCTTGGTTACCTCCCACGTAAACTGGTACTCCCTTCTCCTTGGAGTTTTTGGTTCTACTCCCCCTATTCTCAACTCTTCGAATATAGCAAGATTTCAAATGCCCCGCACGATACTTTCAAACAAGTCCGCTACCTCCCCTTCAAGATTCCTTTCCTCACTATTGTCTTCCTCAGAGTGTACGGATGGTTCGGTTGGTACCGAATCACCCTCCCAACTGTCTGCATCAAACCCTTCTTGTACCCAGGAATTGCCTAGAAGTGGTAGTTCTCTTGCAATGTCTTCCCACTCCTGCCTTGTGGTTTGTTTTCCACCTACAGTGTTCGTACGAGTACCACTCCAATTGTGAGGGTTGAGAGATTTTTCCACTAGTTGTTGCAGTCGTTGTCGCCTCTCACTCTATTCTTGAATACGCAGGGACCTCCGCACAGTAGCTTCTGCTTTCTTTTCTATTTGTGTCTCTTCCCTCGTGCATCGCCTTCTGCCCTTATTTGGTAGAAGGGGCATTAATTATTGGAGTTGCCGAAGCTACAACACCTACTTGTGTCACGCGGTTCCTCCTCCCTTTGGTTCCTCTCTTCGTACCTTTGTAGTATTTGTTGTCTACGGTGGTCCCTCTCCCTTGCCTCACATTGTGCCTGGAATTCTAGTAATGTTTACTCCCTTCCCCTTAGGCCAGTCAACATCCTCATGGTTGCCTAGACCACACCACTTGCACAGCATGCTTCCGCCTCCTTGCATGCTCTAACAGTCCTGCGCGAAGTGGCCCCTCATTGCATCTTTGGCATTGTATCATGGGTCGCTGATGCAGAGAGCATCGATGGCTATTCTTCAATATGCACGTACTTTGATATCTTTCTTAAAGATATATTGAAGACATCTAAAAATCTGCATATCTCATTATATCTTTCTTTAAACATAGTTTAGAGGCTCCTAATCCAATAGCCAGAATACATTCGATATCCCAAAAACAGTAGTATCAACTCAATATAACAATATCGGCTTCATAATACCTTCCAAGATTACAACCAACTCACCCATCGACATTTTTCCTTCATTGTTTGTGATACCTGACAAGTCTCCCACGAACCGAGACTGAACTCCATTACCATGTGATGTCGCTTCGGGAGTGATCTTTTCAAGTCTCTTTTAGAAATGACTGTCGAAGCATTATCTCTTGTTTACTTCACGAGCACAAACAATAACTCTTCCGGTAACTTGGTTCGAAGCCAATATGAGCTTCCTGTAACGGTTCTTGAAAACTATTTCAAACTTGCATACATTCAAGAAATTGCAATCGGGTTTTGAATTAATTCTTTGCCAAATGCACATTAATGTCCCAAATTGGGACTATTACGAAACCGACCCATAAACAAAACAGTTTCTCATATATTAATAACTCAAGACCCGATACATAAGCAAAACAATAGATTATTTCATGCTAACGACAGTTACTTCACAGCCGATTCATTACGCTGTTACATTCCTTCATCTAAAACCCATAAACAAGAAACATATCAAACTCCAGAACAACAAACTCTCAAACCCGATTTTCATCCAAACACTAATACAGATCTTCGAAACCGAATAGCAGGAGAAGTTAATAGTAAACACAAGGAGATAACCCACGAAAACTTTACGACAACCGTTTGATCAAAAGATATTACATTGAAATACAACTAGCAAATGCATTAGCCAAAGAGCCCGATCCTTTCTCCCAATTCTATTCTCTCTGCCTTGTTCGATTACAATCATGTCTATTAAAAGACAGCTCTTGACGGTTACAAACCGTTCATCTACCCGTGTCCCTTCATATTCCTATTTGGTCTTTTGGTTGATAATCCATTTTTTAATATATTACAATGAAAATAATAAATAAATCATTTCTTGACGTCTTCCCATGAAATTTTGAATGATTTAAAGAAATAATCTTCAAAGTCGAGGTGCCCCTACACCATACTCCCGAGCTTTAAAATTTTCCATGTCCCATGGAATTGCTTTGGTGAGACTTTGCAAAAAAAATCTTTGCCTCTACTGGATCGATGCCTCCGTTGCTTCCTTTATCTCTTTCATCTGTGACTCCTATTAATGGAGTTATGTTGGTCTCCTTCAAGGTACTTCTCCCATTCTACAGTCCACTCCTCCGTGTTGCATTACAACTGTTGTCCCTCACCTGGGAGTCCCTCATGCCTCTCTCTCCAGTCTATTGGCGACACACAAGACCACCTTCTATGATCCCTCTGGTAGACCTTCCTGTCCACCCATTTGCAGTTGAGCGAACCAGCACCAATCTGCAACCAAAAACTTCAAAACAAGAATACAAAATAACCCAACATTGCCTGGTGTAGATTCTATCTATCTACATGCTCAGAATCTTCTGAGCTCTGATACCACTTGATAATCTTGGAAGGTATTATGAAGCCGATATTCTTATATTGAGTTGATACTACCGTTTTTGGGATATCGAATGTATTTTGGTTATTGGATTAGGAGCCTCTAAACTATGTTTAAAGACAAATATAATAAGATATGCAGATTTTTGGGTGTCTTCGATACATCTTTAAGAAAGATATCAAAGTACATGCAGATTGAAGAATAGCCATCGATGCTCTCTGCATCAAGTGGTATCAGAGCTGAAAGGTCACAAATAGACCTTGGAGAGTCTATTGAACCACTGGGCAAAGTGGTCAAGGTAGATGGGAGTTGAACTAACTGAGAGCTCACATGGAACACCAAGAAGCATAGTGACCCTTGGGATCAAGGAGATAGATGGAAGTGTTTTCTCATCAAGCAGATGTGGAGAGTTGGAGGACTGACCAAGTTAGATGATCAGAGAGAGATTTCAAAGGTGTAGAGCTCTTGTTCTTGGGAAATCCATTAGATAAATGGAGATATGCATGTTCTAGAGGGTAATTAGGTCCCTGTATCGGAGCTCTTCATCAGCTGCCCCTTCGCATCGTACTGGATGCGACTTCTTAGTGTGTTATTATTGATGTTATTGTTGCTTCCTCGTCGGTTGTTACAGTACCCACCAGGCGAGGCATTAGTATTTATTTGTCGTGGTGGTACGGTAGGTGGAGTTGCCTACTCTCCTTGGGTAAAGAGCACTTGAGTGCTCCTTGCCTTTAGGTTGTATGGACACTCCTTAATGGAGTGTCTGAGTACTTGGCAGATGTTGCAGAATGATTTCTTCGAACAGTTGGCTTGTTATGCCCTTCATTTTTACACTTCGTACACCATAGTTATTTTCCTTCCTTCGTGGTTTATTTTTCTACTCGCATTTCTTTCATCATTCGCATCATATCCTTCTGGAGTGCCTGTATGATCTGAGACTCCCCCTCACTATCGCCATCCATACTATCATCGTCACTGATTTTTTTCTTCCCTCTGGATGTCTTACTTTCACTCTTAATATCCATCACTCGATTGTAAGCCTCTATATAGGAGGATGGGGTACTACTTTCACTTTTTTCCGGAGGGATGTGTTAGGATTAGGTAATACTGAGAGGGGGGGTGAGTCAGTATTACAGCACTTTAACTTAAACTTCAACCAATTGCAAATAAACCATATCAATGCTAAAATGAAAAGAACATAAATACACAACACATAACTCATAACACCATGATTTGTATTCGAGGAAAACCCCGATGGGGATGGTACCCACAACTATGCACTAAAATATAGTACCTTTGTTAGGAGATCTAGCCCTGTTAGGAGCTGAGTATTACATAGTGCATTTCCTTGTTAGAGGAATATAAAACCCTGTTAGGGGTATACAAAAACCCTATTAAAGGTGCTGAGCTTACAACTCTTACAATCAGAATACTGTCACAAAGTTTTCTTCAAAAGTGAACAATACAAGCATCTGCTATGCTTAGATAGTTCCAATTATAGCTCTATCAAACACTAATCTCGCATCTGCTCTCTACTCTCAAATTTGCATCCATCACATCATCATCACAATCACACTTATCGCTTCCACAAAACACTCTATACTTATATTAATTCTGCCATCCAGTCAGCTCTCATAATACATTACAAAACATAATAATTACTTATGCAAATGATAAACATAGAGTCGGTGATCTTATATTACCAAAGTGTCGACAATATACAACATCCATCTAACTTAGCACGTTACCATACCAACTATCCTTCCCTCAATCATCGCGACTGTTCATATGTCCTATTTCACTGATTCTCTGTTTTCGCATACCTTCATATCACTGTATCTTACTGATCTCATCACCAAAACACGTGCAACTTTAACTGAAGCATATACATATCCCAAAATGTCTTCCTTTATCTTCACAAGCCATAATATATCACATATCATCTTCGCTGACCAAAACTGTACTACAGAGTACTGTTATTCTGATTGTGTACTTGGTAATTTTCATGACTGAGTCTCCAATACCAAAACTCTCTACATACGATCACTCCAGCATAAGTGTTGCCATAAATGACAACCCTTAAGTGATTCCTAGTGCTCCCAAAACATCACTTGCCAACAATCTCTCCCTTTGGCATTGATGGCAACACTTAGCGAAAAATGACTAAGTGTTAGAACACTCTCTTCCTTCTACTTCTCTATATACATATTCTCCTCTTTTCTTTTCTTTTCTCTTTTTCTCTTTTCTTCTTTTTTTTTTATTATTTCCTTCTTTTTCTTCTTCTCACTTTTTCTCCTCTTTCTCTTTTCATTTTTCTCTTCTCTTCCTCTCCCTTTGACATCAATGGCAAAGGTACTTACAAAATTTCAAAATTCTCAGCACAAAAGATTTAGTGCTTACTCACCAGATTTAGAATGTCTTGGAAGGAGTCTTCCAAGGTCTTCACTTCATCAATCCATTCAGTGCAGAAGATGTTGTTTATGCTGCCTTCATCTCGGTGGGTATAGCATTTGTCATTGTTCCTTCTATTTTCTCCATCTCTATGAGATGAGCTTCAAGAATTGAAAGCTTAGGAGTGATTAGACTCTTTAGCAGTCCAAATCTTTCCACTACTCTCCCTTTCTCCGTATTCAAAACACTTATCTTATCCAAAAGCTTGGATGTTTGTTTGTCCATTTCTACCACAGTTTGTGAAGAGGTTTCACAACTGTCCATCAAACTGTCTAGAGTAGCCCTGACCTTGGCTATGATATCTTCAATATTCTTCACATGTCTAATAGGATTTATACAATAACCGTATACTTTTCTTCCTTGTGCTACGCAACTTCTAGCTTTAAGTGTAGTTGCTTTCAGAATGTCCAAGTCCCATGAGATGGACTGACAAACTTCCTTCAACTTCTTTTCTAAGAACCTCTTTTCTGCCTTATCCTCTACAGTCTTCAACAATGACTCAAAATGACTGTCAAAGTTGTCCAGTGCCATGTTCAGATTATCTGCAACATCCTTTCCTTGAAAAACAATAGGTGTAGGGAGTATTTTGTTCACTGTCTCCACTGCCCTAGTAATCACCTTTACCCTTTTATCACCTTTTTGTACTGACCTTTCTTTTGCCTTAGCAAAAACCCGGAAGGATAACCTCATGAGTTCATCCTCATCCATGCTTTCTACATCTGCGCTCACTGGTTTGGCCATGCTTGCCAACAATAGAGTAGAGGAGGTGTCTGATTCTTGTTTATGCTCAACTCTTACCTCTACTTTTTAAGATCTTGTTTCTTCTACCTGCCTTTCTTGTTTCTGTACCTCCTTCTCCTGTTCCTTCTCTTCCTGTTTTTCCTTTGTATGCTCTTCCTCTAACTATCCTTCTTCTTCAACTATCATCGCGTTGTCTAAGTTGTCTGAAAATTGGTCATTCACATCAAGCGAGGTGTTAAGGGTCACAGGCACACTAGAGACAAAGAAGTTTGGTTGCATGTCAACTTTGCTTGCTTGCTCACACACTTCAACTGTCTTAGAACTTTCTCCTATTCCCAAAGGCGTAGGCTTGGTAACCTTGGAAGGTGAGGTCTTCTCAGGCATGTCGCACATCAAAATTTGGTCTAATGCCTTTTGTGTATCCTCTATGACTTCATCATACTTTCTTGCCATAATCTTCACTAGTCTGGCCTTAGTCCTCAAAAAAGGTTTCAGCTCTTTGATGATTCTCTCCCTCTCTTGTATAGAGACTACAGGTCGCATGTCTTCAATAGCCTTGTTTCTTATATTCTCATCTTCAAACTGTGCTAACTGTTTTCTTATTTCTAACTTGCTATACAAATCCTTGGGAATACTTCCTTCTATCTCTAACAAATTCTTCTTGAAAACCAATAAGTATTCAATTATTGTGTCCTCAATTATTGCTTGACTGTCAAAATTATACCTTTCATAATATATGTTTATAGTCTTCAGATTCCCATCTCTTATCATTCTCTTTTGTAACATTTGAATATTTGGCTTCCACAGATCTTGTGGCCTCTTCTGTACTGTTTCTTCTTTCTTCTCAGTCACTTTTTCTTATTTCTTCTTTGCTTCAGCTCCTACCTTCTGCTTCTTGGGGCTGCTTTGTTTGGTAGATCTTATAGATCTTCTAGGTGTGTTCGCAGGTACAACTTCTTCTGCAGTTTTCTCAAGAGTGACTAATAAATATATCACACTAGGAATAGAACTTTCTGTCTTTTCTGCTTCAGAAGGAGGAGGTGCATCAATCGCCATGCTGGAAGATGCTTCTGTCATCTTTGTCCTTAGTTTCTTTAGCTTCTCCCTATTGATTCCTACCTTCGCAATAATGTCCTCAACTATTTTGTCAATCTTTCTCTTCCTAGTCCCTTTATCCTGTTCTTCTCTAACTTTTTCTGACTTTTCCCAGTATGTTCCCCATCTCTCTTCAGATGTGTCTACCTCAACTGCAAGAACATGTTCAACTTGCATTGTGAGAACCTTGGAACTGACCTCATACCCCATAAGGTAGCACCATTTCTTCCTAGGTTCGACTGCCTCAAAGCACACAGTCAATTTCAACCATGAAACAGATTGTATCTTTATATTTTTCAACTATTTCCTCAAGTATCCTATATCTCTCCTTCATTTGCCTTTGAAGGATTTTGGTCATTGCAAATAGCTCTCCAGCTACCCAATTCTTATTTTGTCTTTTGTAGCTCTCAAATATTTGAATACCAGTAAGTACATCATCCTTCCATGCTCTAGGGTGCATTCCAGGAAAATTGTGTACAATGTGGATGTACATATGAACCAGAAGTGAACCAAACCTGAATGCCTTTGACTTCTCTTTCTTTATAACCTTCACATTTTCCAAAAACTGTTGTGCTAGAACTTCGCATAGGTTATATTTCTTGTTTTCCTTAACCATTCTGTATGCCATCATAACTACTCCAACTGATACAGAGTTAGGTATGCTGCTATGGAACATCTTGTAACCTAATATCATTGCCACCAATCTTACATCTTGCTGAAAGATGTCATTTATTGTCATTGGTCTCTTATCCCACTTAGAATGGGTTAGGGTTTATGCTTGTTTTCTGATGTTTTTCTCTGCTACTAGGAGGGCTCCAATATTATCCAATCCAGTTATCTCATGAATCATTTGTCCACATATCTTAACTGGTTGGTCTCTAATCCATATAAACTGGTCATGAATTCTGCTTAGGATTATCTTGAACCATTCGATTTCATGGAACTCATTCAGTAGGGTTAACTTGATAATGGATTGGTCTTCCAAATGTTTAAACTCTTCTACCATCTTTCCATCTGCTTCTATCATCCCATCTAATTCATTATATATATCAACATCTCCTATAATCTCATACTTGCAATGTATGTAAGCCCTAATGTCCTCAACATGTAACACACCGTAAGGGGTTTGCAAAAATGCTCCTTCCGGATCATCCTCACAAGACTTAAACGGATGTTTCTTAAACTTGTACCTCGGTCTATCAACAACATCAAAAATCACAGGTGCATCCATATCTTTTTGAAGAGTATAAAGTCTAAATACCTTTGATACGCTAAATTCCGGAACTTCTACTCGAATCGATCACGCAATATATCTGCTAGATGGCTGAAATGCTTCTTCACACTGCTCTCTTTGGTTGCTGATAATCAAACGGTGCAGAAATTATATGCTTCAAGCTCTTTTATCCATCGCAGGTTGTGTAAGTGCATTAATCACAGGTAGCTCAACTTCACACGTTGTCCAATCAAACAAAATCTCGCGAACACAAGAGATGAATCTCTAAGTGCTGCGATCACAAACATTGACTCCATAGTGTCTGTACACACCATATCTAAGCTCGCATGAGCTCATTCCACATAAACAGGGGCTGGATATAATTTGTTATCTGCATCCACTACTTCCCCTAAGGCCATGCGGCCTTCTAGGTCGATGTCTCAATGCACTCATCATGCGAAGACACAGTAGCATCTATTGTCTCTCCCTGAACCAATGCCTTATTGAACTCTTTTACCTTCCATACTTTCTCATCCTCTTCATTTGCAGATTTCTTGAAATGATTCTCGAACTCATCCATATACTCATTAAGACTTTTACCACTGTCACCGATATTCTTCTTTATAACTACAGGAGGTGGTCCTCTTGGTCTTCTTTTGTTGACCTCTCCATTGTATCAACAAAACTTCGCTGTGTCCAAGGTTGTTGAATTTGTAACATGTAGGTGGTCTCCTTCTATCCTGATTTACCTGCAACTTACAAAACCTTGCAGTATGCCCAAAGTTATTGCATTTGAGGCATGTGATCTTGGCTGCTAACTATTCTCTGATGTAATCTTGTTTATATCTAGACTGATCAAGTTTTCTACATTCTGCCTTCTTATGACCATAATCATAACAGTTATAACAATAACCAGAAAAGGGTTTGAAAGAACTGTTACCTCTGCAATCTCTTTTCATGTGTCCAAGTTTGTTGCATCCAAAGCATCTACCTCTGAAAGGTCTGGTCTAATCTCTAGGTCTCTCGAGAGTAGGTCTTTCTTCATTCTTTGCTTCATGTGTTTCTTCATTAGTCTTAGAACATTCACCTTCATTGAATCCGATTCCAGTCATGTCTCCTTTAGGTTTTTGTCTTTCTCTTTGTTCATCAATCTTATCACTGCTCATGTGCAACTTCTCAATATGCAGTTTGGATTGAGTGAGTTCTCCTTTTATGATCTGATTGTACTTCTCCAATTCCTGACACTTATTCTTGTAGTGATCAAGTTCAATTTTCATTTGTCCTATCTGCTCATTTGCTTCTTTTAGTGACTCTTCAACTTTGTATCTTGCATCCTTTTCATGTTGAATCTCTTTAATCATCAAAAGATTGATTTGTTCTTTTTCCTGCTCCATCTTCTTTACTTGGTCTGATGTATCATTGTCTGAATCCTCTTTGATCTTATCCATAAGGTCTTGTTTCTGACTTCTTGAAATTTCAAGTTGTTCCTTTAGTTTCTTGATGAAACCTTCTGCTATTCTCAATTTGAATTTCAGTTCGCCATTCTCAGCCTTTTCTTTGTCCAAGTCATCAAGTGCTACTTCAAAGTTCTCTTGCAAACTTTCTGAATCCATTATGATCTCCCTTAAGCTGTTGGGCTTTCTCTCCAAGGGCCAAAAGCTCTGATACCAATTGTTAGGATTGGTTAATACTGAGAGGGGGGTGAATCAGTATTACAGCACTTTAACTTAAACTTCAACCAATTGCAAATAAACCATATTAATGCTGAAATGAAAAGAACATAAATACACAACACATAACTCATAACACCATGATTTGTATTCGAGAAAACCCTGGCCAAGGGAAAACCCCAGTGGGGATGGTACCCACAACTATGCACTAAAATATAGTATCCCTGTTAGGAGATATAGCCATGTTAGGAGTTGAGTATTACATAGTACATTTCCTCGTTAGAGGAATACAAAACCCTGTTAGGGGTATACAAAAACCCTATTAAAGGTGCTGAGCTTACAGCTCTTACAATCAGAATACTGTCACAAAGTTTTCTTCAAAAGTGAACAATACAAGCATCTGCTATGCTTAGATAGTTCCAATTATAGCTCTGTCAAACACTGATCTCGTATCTGCTCTCTGCTCTCAAATTCGCATCCATCACATCATCATCACAATCACACTTATCGCTTTCACAAAACACTCTATACTTATATTAATTCTGCCATCCAGTCCCCTCTCAAAATACATTACAAAACATAATAATTACTTATGCAAATGATAAACATAGAGTCAGCGATCTTATATTACCAAATTGTTGGCAATATACAACATCCATCTGACTTAGCACGTTACCATACCAACTATCCTTACCTCAATCATCGCGACTGTTCTTATGCCCTGTTTCACTGATTCTCTGTTTTCACATACCTTCATATCACTGTATCTTACTGATCTCATCGCCAAAACACGTGCGACTTTAACTGAAGCTTATACATATCCCAAAATGTCTTCCTTTATCTTCGCAAGCCATAATATATCACATATCATCTCCGCTGACCAAAACTGTACTGCAGAATACTGTTATTCTAATTCTATACTTAGTCATTTTCATGACTGAGCCTCCAATACCAAAACTCTCTGCATGCGATCACTCCAGCATAAGTGTTGCCACAAATGACAACCCTTAAGTGATTCCTAGTGCTCCCAAAACATCACTTGCCAATAGGACGGAGTCAATCCTTGAATGAGCCACCTCTTCGTCAAGCCATCTGCTAGTTGATTGTCTAATTTACCAATGAGTTCCTTCAGCCTACGATAGTAAGCCCGTACAATTTCATTATTCCCACTAAACTCCACCTTTGTCCTTCACACCTTGGTTACCTCCCACATAAACTGGTACTCCCTTCTCCTTGGAGTTTCTGGTTCTGCTCCCCCTATTCTCGACTCTTCGAATATAGCAAGATTTCAAATGCCCCGCACGATACTTTCAAAAAAGTCAGCTACCTCCCCTTCAAGATTCCTTTCTTCACTATTGTCTTCCTCGGAGTGTACGGATGGTTCGGTTGGTACCGAATCACCCTCCCAACTGTCTGCATCAGATCCTTCTTGTACCCAAGAATTGCCTAGAAGTGGTAGTTCTCTTGCAATGTCTTCCCACTCTTGCCTTGTGGTTTGTGTTCCACCTCCAGTGTTCACACGAGTACCACTCCAGTTGTGAGAGTTAAGAGATGTTTCCACTAGTTGTTGCAGCCGCTGTCGCCTCTCACTCTGTTGTTGAATCCGCAGGGACCTCCGCATAGTAGCTTCTGCTTCTTTTTCTGTTTGTGTCTCTTCCCTTGTACGTCGCCTTGTGTCCTTATTTGGTAGAAGGGGCATTAATTATTGGAGTTGCCGAAGCTGCGACACCTACTTGTGTCACGCAGTTCCTCCTCCCTTTGGACCCTCTCTTCGTACCTTTGTAGTATTTGTTGTCTACGGTGTTCCCTCTCCCTTGCCTCATATTGTGCCTGGAATTCTAGTAATGTGCAAGCCAGCAATCTTGGAAGGCTACACAAAAGATCATACACAAGAGCGCTCACCGTGAGTTCAGCACACACCGTACCAGTCAGGACCGCTCTCTCTCGAGCCTCCCGCTGTACATACTTATCAACCAACACGTCCCACGCGTGAATCAAATCCTATGTCAACCGGTCTTCTCGGGTCACTTCGTTATTGTCCTCAATGTCGTTGTCTATTACTACTACTTGTTGATCGAAGGTGCAACCCATTATGTCGCCATTTTGCCTATTCTCACATCCTTAGACCTCCAAATTTGATCTTAGGCAACGACACCAAAATGTTAGCTGCCTAACTATAATTATATTGTGTCGTACAATGTAACAGTAACCATTCAATAGTCATGAATAAACATAAATCATAAATGACATGGCATGAGAAACCAAAGATATCACAAAAATCATAGTGCAATAGATAGCAGAATGATATATCTTTCATAGCATAGTAATTCCATACAATCAACAACATGAATTGTTCCAACCTTCATACAAATAGTGCTCGGCAATTGGTTAAGTCTACCAACCGCCAGCAACTAACACCGTTTCGAAACAAGTGTTTTACTATACTACCCGATTAACTAACAAAAGTATTATTTACTAATGGCATAATTGTCGTCTACAAAGACCAAAGTTGAGAATGTTTTATATGTAGAAAGTCTGAAATACAATTTGTTAAGTGTGAGTCAATTGTATGATCAAGGACACAATTTAGTTTTTAATTCAGATTGTTGTGAAATTAGTAAAGATGGTAAACATATTGCCGATGCAAGTAGGGCTGCTAACAATCTATACATACTTGATGATATCAAAAGTGAAAAGTGTTGTTTGAGTTAGGTGGATAAAAATTGGCTATGCCACAAGAGGAAGATGTTGGGAGGGGTTTCACTCCATCTTTGAATTGCTGTTTTGACTCAAGGGGAGTTTTCATTGTCATACTCTATCAGCCCCACTTCGATTTTGCAAATTAGTATCAATCATTGAAGTCAAAGGGGGAGTTCTATTATCTCAAAGCTTCTTTGTTTCAGTTTGGTTTCAAAGTTGCCATCAATGACAAAGGGGGAGATTGTTAAATATTTTGTCATTGATGTCAAAAGTTATATTCATGTTTCTTCAGACTCTCAGATTTTACTCAAGAAACACTTCAGACTTCTAATTAGGGAATTGAAAGTGGTGAAATAAATATTGATTCAAGTTAAGGTCAAATTTTCACACATGTCGTTGAAAAGTATATGAGGTATGATATCCTTAATTGGTGGTGGCACCTATTGTAAAGAATCAATATTTTTTTGGTGAATGGAGACTGTAGGAATTCTAATAGCATCGGAATTTAATGAATCAGAATCACAGCATCACAACTTAATGAAGGGTTGTTTCTAGATTCAACTGTATGAGAATCTTTTTGCATCAATGATGAAGGGTTGCGACCTATATTACCAGATTCGGATCCTAGACCCACGAATCGGGTCCGAGTTCAGATTCGCGGACCTGGGGGGATCCAGCACGGACCCTTGAGGGTCTCACGCGGATCCATGTGAATCCCCAAGGGACCCACGGCCTATGAAGGCATAAAGGGGGTCCAAACTACTTAAAATGCCATTTTTTAAAAAAAAAAATTCATCTAACCCTAAAATGACCCTTATTATGGGCCTCCAAACATATTTCATTTCTCATTTTGCTCTCTCATTCTTGCAAGTTTGAAGTGAGGTGATTGTATTCGAAGGAGATCGATTGTGGAGTGGAAAATACCTTCCAAAAAGCAGATTTGAGTGATTAAGGTATGCATTTCAACCATATTCTTTAGTTTCTTGATAGATTATTTCAAGTTTTTGAAAAGTTTTAAATTTTTTTCAAATTTTTGTATAAGTTTTGAAGTTTTTTTTTCATTTTTGTTATAGATTGCAACAATCATACAATGAGTAGTCAAGGCTGAGTGTGTGCGGAGGGGTCTCAAAATATATAAAATTGATGAAGGGTCTCCTTTATGGAGACACACTACAAGAATTTCTCAATGTTCTGGAGGTGGGGGGTTTATATGGAAATGTAATTTTTACAACACACAATATAGAAGCTCCTACTCCCAAGTAAAATTTCATTTTTTGGGCCCTGGGGATCAAGGGATTAACATGTGTGAGGGCCCAGGGGCAGATAAGAAGGGATTGTCAAGTGCACAAATAGCAACTTAGGTAAAAGAACAAGAAGAAGCTGACAAATTAGTTGCAAAAGGGAAACAAGGTGCTTACACCGGGAAACAAAAAACAATACCGCCACCCACTCAACTAACCTCTAGATCACATCCTTTCTCGCCTATGCCTTCTAGGGATGATGATGTAGAACAAGCACATATCATCGCCCGCAAGAGAGGCCCATTAGATAGGGCATTTCAAAATGAGTTAAGAGATATTGTTGATCTCAAAGTTGGACACTGCCTCTTTGCGAATGGTGTTCCATTCAACTTAGTGAGATCAGCTTATTGGAGGGAGATGGTGCAAGCAATAAATGATGCACCTTCTGGTCACCATGGCCCTGGATATGAAAAGCTACACACCACCTTATTACATAGTGAGAGAAAAAATGTAGAGGCCCAACTAAAACCAATAAGAGATTCTTGGGTTCAAACGGGTGTGTCTATTGTTTCGGATGGATGGAAAGATTCCAAAAACCGTCCATTGATTAATGTAATTGTTGTATCCCCCAAGGGGTCAATGTTTTTGAGGGTGGTTGACTGTGAAGGTGAAGTAAAAGATGCAGAGTTCATTGCCAAGATTCTCATTGATTCCATAGAGTCTGAGGGTCACGACAATGTTGTCCAAGTAATTATGGACAATGCAAAAGTTTGCAAGGCTGCAGGTGCTTTCATAGAGGCTAGATATGATCACATCTTTTGGACACTGTGCACTGTCCATTCTCTCAATTTAGTGATGAAAGCAATTGGCACCCAAATAGAATGGGTGAAACAAATATATGAGGGTGAGGAGATTCAAATGTTTGTGACAAATCACCATATGTCACAAGCAATTTTCAGAACTTTCTCAAGATTGGAATTATTGAAGGTAAATTTTAAAATTTAATTTATAATTTATAAATTATTTAGTTTCATTTATCATTTTATGTCATGTTTTACATAATTGAATACAATATTGTTTGTGTTGTTTACATATTTTAAATGTGTTATTAACTCACTATTAACATGTTCTTAGGTGGTTGAACCCGGTTTGCCTCTCACACAATTGTGTTGAGACGTCTTGTCAAGGGGAAGGAGGCATTATCACAAATGGTTATTGGCAACCAATGGAGCATCTAGAAGCAATCCAATACAATGAGGGCCCAAAAGGTGAAGGCGTTGATATTAGATGATGATTGGTGGGCTCGTGTGGAGTATGTGTTGGAATTCACTAAACCTATCATGTCTATGCTTCAATTTGTCGACACTGATTAACCATGCTTTGGGGATATCTATGATAGCATGGACACAATGTTGGAGAAGATAAAATTGGTAAGTTATAAATTTATAATACATTCCTCTATCTTTGTTTATTGAGAGATATCTAAATTCAAAATTGACATAATGATTACTTACATGAACATCATTTGATATCCTAGGTCATACATAGGAGAGAGAATGATCCTGAGGACACCTTTTACAAAAAGGTGGAAGCAATTGTTCTTCATCATTGGAACAAGATGACCACACCTTTGCACCTCCTAGCATATGCTCTATCTCCCAGATACTATAGCGCAGAAGTACTTGATATTCCAGGTAGAGTGCCACCATATAGAGATGCTGAGGTTGTTAATGGGTATAAGAGGGCATTTGATAAAATCTTTCGCGGTCCAGATGTTGGGGTAAGTGTACGGAGAGAATTTGGATCATTTATCTCAGCAAGAGATCTCCACCCTACTACTATCAATGACCAAAGCAGAATGGATGCTATTAGATGGTGGTACCTTCATGGGCAAGATTATATATACCTCCAACCGCTTGCAATTAAGATTATATCACAAGTAAGTTTTTAAGTTTTTTTATCTTTTTTTATTGCCACTTGCATTGTAGAATTTAACACTTAACACTCTTGAATTTATCTTGTATTTTTTTTAATTTTGTTGGTTTTCTCTCTAGGTTGCGAGCTCTTCTACCGCTGAGCGGAATTGGAGTACTTACTCTTTTATCCACTCAGTCAAGCGTAACCGGTTGGCTGCAAAAAAAGCAAAAGATTTGGTGTATATTCACAACAACTTGCGCCTCCTGCCACGAAAGGATCCAAATTACAGGAAGGGGCCAGAGAAGCTTTGGGATGTAGCACCCGAGTCTGCTAACTTAGATATGACCATTCGGGATCTTGCTAGAGCCACTTTGGCTGATGTGGATGATGATGATAATGAGACAATACCCTCTACTGCTAGTGGAACCGGTTTGGGTTCCAATGATGATTTTGATCAACCACTTGCAGCTACTGAAGACCCCATTGATCCGGATTTTTTTGATGATTGATGAAATGAAAACTTTAGTCTTTCACGATTGATGGACATTGAATCATGTTTCAAACTTTAATGAACTATATTTTGAATTGTCATTTTGTAATTCAGTAATTTAATGTGTTGATTTTCTTTAGAATCGTGAACATAGATCAATGATCAAGTATACTATTTAAATTTGTAATATTTATCTTTGACATTTGGCATTGATCAATGATCAAGCATCATAGATTCATACTATGAAATGATTTAGTTTTAGAATTATGTATATTTCTCTTATTTTTTGGATATATAATGCATATCTATATATATATACACACACACAAACCCATACAAATCATAATGGGGAAAAAAAATTCACGAATCCATGAACTGGATTCTTGAACACGAATCCGTCCCCGAACCCAAATCGGCAACTTAGGTTACGACTCTTTCAAAGGGCACCAATGATGAAGGGTTGTGAGTCTTATGAAGGGTGATTATTATGAAAGGTTGTGACTCTCTCAAAAGGTGGTAATTATGAAAGGTTGTGACCATTGCAAAAGGGAATGGTATTTATGTAAGGAAAGTTGGAGATGAGTAAGGTAAGTTGAAAAGGGAGCAGCAATAAAAGAATATTATTAAGAATTTAAGAGCAGACTTTGAAGATGAATAAGAGGAATCATTAAAGAAATAAAATAGAACTCCATTTGATGAAGGAGATCAATCTAAGAGATTAATCCGATATGAGTAATCGGACTTCAGATATATATACAATTGTTGACATTGATCCATGAATCAGTATGGAACATAAGTATTTTATGCATTTGATCTGCCTAAGTGCAGTAATTAGATAATAATGCACTCATTCTGCCCACGTGCCATTATGGATAACAATGCATTTGACCTGCCTATAAAACAATCAATTCTGTTATATGCATTACTTGTTATTGAGTGCAAGAGGGTTAATACTTAAACAATATGTTTACATGTATGAGTGTGTTTATTCTGTAATCAATCACATGTGAATTAGAGGAAATAGGAAGATGTGGTTTAGCAGCTCCCTTGAACTAAGTATGCCACCCCAAGACAAAGAAATTGGTCATAGTTGGACATTCCTACCTCTTGTGAGCCAAGAGGCGATTTGGTTGCCTCAAAGGGAGAATTGGTCAAAAATGGGTATTCCTGCCACTTGTGGGATACCCCAAGGGAGGAACTGGTCATAGTTGGGCATTCCTGCCACTTGTGGGATGTTGGCCAGTTTCCCATAAAATGAATGTGACATGTTCAAAAGCTTAAAGTCTGGGCAGTTTATTGGCGCCCTCTCGAAGTTCTTACCAGACTAAGTTATGATTGGTTAAGAGATAGTAAACTCCAATTTGGAACATTATAAAGTACCTCCATCAATGAGATTAGTTATAATTTATATCAAACGATTGAGTTAATGTTCCTAACCCTGGTGGGAAGATATGTTTTATGGATTGTATTGGAATTGTAATTTTGGGGCAAAAACTAGGGCATTGGAAAAGGGGACACTACATCAACCTTATCAAACATGGGTTTGCTGAAATGGAAGCAAAAAAGTTAGGCAAAAACTTAGATCCATTGCACAACTCCCTTAAAATAGCAACTAGATTAAATGTCAATCTCCCTGGCTATCCATTGCCTAAGGAGGAACAGTGTAAGAAATTAAAATTATTCAGTAAACTATTCCAAATTGTGGTCACTGCAGCAGCTGCATAAATGTAATGCTCATCTTCCTCCCATGTTCTGAAAAGCCTAGAATCGTCCTTGGTACTGATGGGAACTTTTTTTGCCCACCAGTGTTAATCCTAGAAATAGTCTCTAGTTTCTAAACCACTAGTACTTCAATCCCATGTTGGGAAACATCTATTTCCATATGAAGCGCATCAATTTCATTAATGAAATGAAAGGAACCAGAAAGAGGAGCAAATTTTATCACAACTTCTCTACTAAAATTGGCCACACTGATAGCAATACTTCATTGTGTAGACAATCTTAGGGATTCCACTTGCAGTGTATTGCAGAATGATGTACCTATTGCTTGTTCCATTACAAATATTCAACAACCCAACAGTTAAACAAAGAACAGACAAATTCACACTGTGATTCGTGAATGAAAATGAAAAAGAAATGGGTCGGAATCAATGCAGACAGGGGTGTCGCCGTTAAAGTTGTAACTAGCCATAGTAGTGATAATGTGCTTGGTTGCATAGACAATAAGGTAAGCTGCATTTACATCCGCAATGAAAACAATTGTAGGTGTTCTGCTGGGATAAGATTTGAGATTATGAGCCAAAAAATGCCCCATTCATTCCCTGTCATTCTCCACCATGGTAAAACTTGTTCCATGCTCTATCAAAAATTATCGTCTGCTGAAACCATCAACAGCATTGATAGAATGTTCAAGTGAAGATATGCAAAAGCTGGCAATTTACTTCAAAGCTGCAAAAGGACTTCCGTCTTGTGGCAGAATAACAAGACAGGGAAGAAAAGACAGACCCAATCACCAGTCCTACACCCCTGATGTTTTATTTTGATCTTCTCAAATCAGCAAATGCTTGGCATTAGCAGGGGAGTTTGCTCCTCAAGAAACAGTACTTAGAAGATTTAGTCAGGTTTAAACCTGAAAAGAACTAAATCTCGGAGACCCAAATACAGAAAGAAAAGACTAAGAAAAGTTCCTCAACAATAATCCCTTGAAACTCGAAACTCCAAAAACAGGCATTGAGAACGCAATTGAGCAGCCAAAAGTTCCAGAAAGCTAAACACCTCAATAAATTCTCCCGTAGATCCACACTTCTAATCAAAATATGAAATTTCACATCCTAAACAGCTTAAACAACAAATTCATCAACACATTCAAGACCAGAGGGCAGCAATCTTTCCATTGAAACTCGAATTTCAAGCCGAACATATAAATTCTTCCTCACAATATAGGCCAGAACCCACAATGATCAAAAATGAAACTATCAAACCTAACAATCCAGAATCCAGGAATTCCACAACCCCGAAACAACCAACATTTTCCAACATTTAAACCAAAGGTTTCCCCACACTAGTAGTATGCAATGTTTCAAGGTCGAGAGACCTTTGATCCTCTGTTTTCCATTTTTTCTAGCAAAGAAACTAACAACCGCCATCTATACCAAACTTTTAATTACTTACAAAATGGGTACGAGTATTTAAAAATAAATATCCAATAGGTATTAAAACTATTAGACTTTTTAAGGAATTAAAACTATAAATAGCATACTCTGGTGAGAAGGATGGGCGGAGCGGTCAATAGCTTGGAGCTCTCTGGCAGGCAAGCATGGCAGCAATGCAGTCTCGAGCGCTGTCACCAATTTCAAAATATCATCTTGTTGTTGTGGCTGTTCATGTTGTTGTGATGGTGCTTGTGACATCCTCTCTATTGGTACGTATGTAAATCCCCGCACAATTTTGCTTCTGTCCTATGGACTCTGATTCGCACAAGTTTAGCTTCTGCCCTTCAAACTCGATTTCACTCCCCTGTTAGCCTGTCTGAAAAATCCGCCCCGAACTGCCAGGGAAAAGAAGCAGAGCAGTTGAGAACTGGTGGTGGCATTGTGAGAGGTTTCCTGAAGAGGATCTAGGTAGCAGTCATAGAGTGGAATGAGAGTTAAAAGCTTGGGCAGAGAATTGAAATATCATAGCAAAGGGGTGGAGTGGTCATTAAATGAAGGGGTTGTGTGGAGCTACAGGTAAAACACGAGAAAGTGCATGGTAGAATAAGGGGAAATTATCTATGGTGTAAAACAAGAGTCATGGTGTTTGAATGAGAACAATTAAACAAGACGAAAGTGTTGATTGCCAAATAAGTTGTGAGCAAATAGTTGTACTTTTGGATTTTGAACTTAGTAATAGTTTTGGAATTTGTTCATTTTAGTGATTTGTAAGTTTTGATTGTAGAGTGAGGTATAGTTTTAAGCATTTGAGTTCTTGTTTTAAAAGTTCTATTGGTATGAACATTGTGATTTGAAATAATTAAAAAATTGTACTTTTATCAAGGAAAAGGAACTAGAATCACTAATGAAAAACATGAGAAGAAAAGTCTGATTTAAGTAGGCTTCATATGGCCCAACCACCTAAATGGTTCATACTTAAGGTGTGACGGTTAAGTCCTATCATCAACTTGTAATGTAGAACAATTTATCTAGGTCAGCTAGAATAAGTGGCTACACATGTGTTGAGTATCAACTAGAATATGTGAAATGTGTGTTTTGAAATATATTACATGTAGGCTTTTAATGGCTTATTACAATCTTTTTAAAATCCTCTTGTTAGCCAATAGGCTCTTTTGGGGGAGAAACCCTTGATCAGAAAAGAGTCTCATGTATTTTTTGGGCTACTATCAGTAAATTTTTCGCCGGTGAAAGTTAGGCAGTGCCTGGAAGATGAGGATTCTAAACAACCAAACAAATTGAAGAAACTCCAGAATAGATGCAGAAACACTGAACTTTGGGACTGGAAAACCAAGAAAACTTTATTTGGCTTGCTGGTCACGTTGGTTGTCCTTTATGGTTGCGAAGTTTGGGGAGGCAACATGACAAAATATGGTTGGAGACAGGTCGAGAGGATTCAGAAACACTTAATCACAAGCAGTCTTAAAGTCAAGACCTCGGTCCCATATGAAATTCTCTTAGCTAAAGCAAGTAGTTTCACGCTGGAAGCAGTAGTGATAACTTGGTTAATAAGTTATCTAAAGAAACTTGACAACACGGATAACCAATGATGGCCCAAAATTGTGATGAACGAGGACTTGGTTCACTGAAAGAAAACATGGATGAAACAAAATATAAAGTGGTTGAGTAAGTAGAACATCAAGTTACAAGAATGCCCCAATACCAATGCGGAAATAAAAAAGTTCATCATAGAAAAAATTCGGACCGCCATGTGGACTAATAACATGGACAAGAAAAAGGCTCATTACATCAAAGTGTTCAATCCAATCGAGGAGCATGGTGATAAGGTATATTTGGGGGCAGCTATTAAAGGAAAAGCCAGACTATTAGTGGCCTAGTTGAGGACAGGTTCTCATCACCTCAGATGCAAGACAGGTAGATGGAAAAGGCCCAAAGAGGAATGGGAAGAAAGGATTTGCGGGTTCTGTGTGTTGGGTGCAATTGAGACTGAATGGTATTTTATCATTGAGTGCACCGCTTATGATGACATCCAGGCTCAGTACAAAATTAGTTCGGGAGCAAACAACATGCGCAACCTATTCTAAGTCAAACCACTAGTTTGATTGTCAAGATTCATAGCAGGAGGTCCGACTTAGAAAAGAATCTGGAGTTAGCTTATGACTATGATCTTGTGGTCCCTTAGGCTGGTTGGTCTCATGGACATCATTAAAATCATTCATTCATTCATTCCTTGCCTCCTAGATCTGATTCCACTGTATACAGACTGTTGCCCGGCCTCGCACCAATCAATCGCCCATTTAAACAAGGACTATGACCTGCCTACCTTAATTTTGTCCAATCTAATGGTTTTGTATGTTCAATGCAATGCAAGAGAGACCACTGAAAACATTCCCTTGAATAGTATCATCATGAGAGGTAGTAAGAGGAAAGAGGAAGCACAAGGAAAAGACACATAGGAACTCCCTTGGGAAACATGCTGAAGTATTTTATTCTGCACAATGCTCCTCACACCCATCACAAAATTCTTGTGCATGAATGGACCGAATATAAAACTATCAAAGTCAGAGATAAAATTGTGGAATGAAAAATGTCCAAAGCCACTTAAGCATACAATATTGTCATCCTCCACTACTCAATTATTTTTTCATCAAAGAACTCAAAAAAACAAACCTTGTGAAGACATGAACAAAGGAGGAGTTTTAGACAATTGGCAAGTCATTGTAGCACAAATCCTACATTGGTATTGCATTGCAATTAATCATTTAGTTTTTTGAGCCCTAAATCTAGGTCGAATTGCATTTGTATGAGGTGAATCCAAACAGCTTACTTCTACATTTAGTTAGTAGTTTCCTTGTTTTAAATTTCTTGCAAATTATATTATTCCAAAAATTTGTTTACCAAGGGAATTAGTAGCCCTTGCTTCTATTTAAGTCACTTTATAGATGATTTTATGTAATCTGTGTCAACTTTTCTATATACTCCACATTGATTTTTAAGAATATGTTCACTATTTATGTAAATTGTTATCTATTTGAAAAAAAATTATGGTAATCAACAAATCAATTAGAGAAAACTAAAACTAGCTATTTTATAAATAGTTTTGGACTTAACCATTTGATTTTATGCATTTTAAGAGTATTGTAAAATATCCTATCTTTTGATTTTAAGGCAAGGTAACATAAGAATCTTGTTTTTAAAAAGTTAATCAAGACATCTTGTTTTAAACAACATGTTTAGCTTCAAGATTCATTAAGTTAAATCTAATTTAAGGTGTATTTAAATGACTTACTAGATTCATGTTTTGTTAGAAATTTTGGTAAGGATGTTGTAGTAGAAGTTTTAGTTGTAGTTGCATTATTATCTAAGAGTTGATTTTCCATTACAAATGACGTCATAGGTATAAATAAAAATGGAGTTGAAGATGTAGCTATCACATATATCAAATCTTTTTTTATGAGTGAACTCATAATACTCCGTAGAGAGCTACCTAAGTTTTGTGGAATGGTAACAAAAACTCATCATCGATGATGTTGACATTACCAACAATGATGGTTAAAAATAATTTCATATATTTTTAATCTGATGTGTATTTATCTAAATATGCAAGTTTATATGTTCCTTATATGTTAGGATAGCTTTCTGGTTCGTGGGTTCTTTATTAGTGCTTATCTTTAGACTTTTTCTATAATAAGGTTTCGAGTACAAAACTTGTTTGTTCCATAGTAAAAAAAATATTTATCTAAATAGGAAAAACTAAAATCAATATTTAGATAGAAACTAAAATCAATATATATTTAGAAGAAATGGTGCCTTGTGGAATGCAATGGACACAAGATTTAGATAGATTTTTATAATATATTATAGATGGAAATGCTCTTGACTTGCCTACAAAATGTGGAATCATAGACAACACATCTAAATTGTTCGAAAAAATGTCATAAAGATATGTCATGTCAAGGAATGAAATGAAAGGATTTGAGAAGGTGCATAAAATAGTTTTGCAAGAAAATTGTTTGTGTTCTTGTTAGTAAATGAGATCTACACATACTTCAACCATAGTATTATATTCTTGAGCACTTCAAAGATTTTTGGAATTCCAAGTATGATTCACAATTGGGCATTGAATTTTGAAGGAGATCTAAGAACTAACCTAACAACTTGATGAAGAAAGAACCTTAAGTAGCACAAAATTTTGAAGACCACGAGGAGCCTCCATGTTAGAGTAAAATGTAAAAATATGAAATATAATATATAATACAAAATGTAAAAACTAATATTTAATTTCAAACATAAATGACAATAATATTTTATAATATTTTAAATAATCAATATTATTTTAAGGGAAAAGGATATAACATTTAATAAGAATAAAATATAAAATACAAAACAAATTTTGATGTAAAATACAAAGTGCAAAATTTATTATAAAATATAAAACATAAAGTCCAATGTTAAATGTAAAATATAATATATAGACCTAAAGTGGAGTATAATAAAACAAATTACATGATGTGGCATTCAATAAAAAAAACCACTAAATGTGGTCATGTAGTACAATATTGATCCATGCAATGTGATAATAAGGTGCAAGAAAATTTACAGGGTGATAATGAGGTACAAGAAAATTTGTTTTATGTGACATTATCATTGTAGAATAATATAATTATGCATAGATATGGTTTTGAGACTCTATATAGCACAAGACACTATCTAAAACTTTAATCATAAAGAAGCATTAGTGACAATGTATGACCCCTCATTATTGGTTAGATAAAAAATATACAAGGAATTGAAGGAAAAAAATTGATACACAAATAATGAAACCAATGAAGGAAATAAGCCAATAGGTTAATATGTCGACATATAAGTGTTAGGAAGGCACATAATGCCTACGTGTAATTTTGTACAATGAGATAGCTTGAGAATAATGATACATAAATTTTAACATATAAATGACAACATAGTGGTAAAGAAGATAATGACATGATGAGGCTTATATGATCATAACCTAAAAAATTCTAAATGTGATGAAGTGATTTGGATAATAAGATAAAGCGTTGATAAAAATGAAACCATACATGTGTAGATGTGATAAGGATCATGTGATATATAATCATAACATCAAAATGTATAAGTGTGATAAGGATCATTGAATTATAGGATATGATAATGGAAAGAAGAATAAACATGTAATCCTCTTAAAGATAAGTGTAATATAGCATGAAAGTAGCCTCATAATTGTAGAATATATGAAACATGTTGACATCATAAATTATCTAGAATTATAAAATAACAATTATCTCACTTTAAGTAGAGTATCAATGTGGAAAATAAATAATGGAGGAATCCAAAAGTACCTAAGTCCAAGAAAAGATATAAAAAAAAATAGATCCTAACCGTAAAGCACAAAAAAGCTAAAATTTGCTTACTTTTCTCTTAGCTTAAGTTCACACAAACCCAATGTATGAATTGGAGTGTAGCTTAGGGAATGAGATGAATAATTTAGTCATGGTTTCCAAAATTATGCATCATTATAATATACTCACTTTCACATTTTCAATATTAAATATTTAGATTGATAGGATTGCTAATTATTCATGTGCACTACAAAATATTCATATGAAAGGTTCTTAAGAATTTTATGAATATTTCACATCAATAATATAATAAATTTAAAAAATCAACATTTTTTCATTTAACATTTAACTTTTAGAAATTAGAACATATATTTGTTAGTGATAGTTTTTCATGATTCACTAACTTTAGCAATGCATATAATTTTATTGACCGAGTTTTGATTCATACTCACAATGTGCTTATTTAGAAATTGATAATAAAATTTGAGGTAGAGCAATTTGTCATTTTAGTTTAAAGGGGTTTAATCTTAGTTATCAACAATTACTGTAAAAAAAATATAATGCACCTTTTTGTATATAAAATATTGAGATATACTCTCTAGATACATACAAACTACAAAATAATTCCTTTAAAATATCTTATAGTCTATTCTTCTTTTTTTGATCGATAACAGGATAATTTTATTAAAATCATAAGTCATTACATAATGTTCATACTAAACTGAGAAAACCTTTATCAAATTACATTTTATCCACACATCTTATATCTATCTTCTACACATATAAACATTCCTTATATTCTAAAAGGACCCTACCTAAAAACTTCAAAAAAGAACATCTCATTTAGCAAAATGCATAGTTTTGCTATCAACCAATATCGAACTTACTCACTCCTACTCCTGATAAGATTGTTCTACTTTCGATTCTCTCTCTCTCTCTCGCTGCATTCATTTGGCCATTTCCAACTCGTAGGTTTCAAAAACTGTCATTTTCCTTCTTCATTTAAAATTTTCATTCAAGCTTCACTGTTGCTGCCCGAAATTCTAAAAGCAAAAATTTAGATTGCCAAGATGTGTTTTCAACCTTCAATCCAAGCTAAGCTATTTTCCTTGCCTCTGTCCACGCTTCCTCCTTGACACATTATAGTTTATCATAAACTGCCCTCATCTCACCTTCTGCTATAACCCTAGCCTTCTCCACCTCCTCCTTCAAACGACACCATTTACTACCAATATTTGCAATATATTACCCTTTATTAACCTTTCCCCACCACCTAAGAAAGGGAACTCACCCATAAACGCGTCCTTCGTTCTCATCTTCAAAGCATTCTTCATAATTGAAGACAATACCTGGAATGCCCATTCTAAAATGGACTCCAAACCTACAAGCAATTCTTTGTCAAACAACTCTTCTATAACCCCCTTCACTTCACTCTCTGGTTCACCCAATTGTAATGTCTAGGCTATCACCATGGAGATAACATCCACATTGGCCCTTCTCTTCATTTTTTGCTCTTGGAATTTCTCTCCTAGAATGTCAATTGTAGCCAAAGCTATTTATTCTACCTTATAATTCAATAAACCTAACATGCACTCCTTGTTGATAGACTGTTTAAAAGCCTTTTGTTGCTTCTTTGTGTCAACAGAAAAGGATCCCTCCATTTCTTCAAACACCTTAATCTAAACCAGTAATTTTAATGACACGAAGAAAAGCCTCTACAAATGTCGATGCAAGAGACTGATGAGAAGTTTTAAAAACCTCGAAAAGAACTCCCCTTTTAGACATCTCATCCACCATCTCTGCACCGATCGTGCGAGCCAACTTAATTATTAAGTGGAAAGGTGTCATCATCTTCGACTTGTTTTGAGAATTGCCAATTATTATATATGCAAGGGCATTCCTTTCATTAATGATGGGTGTGCATTCCAAACACCTCATCCCCAAGCTGACATCATCAAAAAAAGTTTCAAATTAAACAACCAAGTCGCCAATGTTCATTTTTAAAGGACATGCAATAAGGCCTGTGTACTGCTTTTTTAAACTTAAAAACCCCTACATCACCAATTAAGGAATTCTTCAAAATATATATTATTCACCTTGACTAAACTGGTGGCCCATTTAGATAGAATATTAGCTTCCTTATTTCCTTCCCTGCAAATATGGCTGACTCTGAATTCTTCAAAATACTAAAGCAAAGAATTAATCTCCTCCACTATATTTTTTAAGGGTTGAGCATTCATTGCATTGTTACTAATTGCATTCATAATCACCTGTGAATCTCCTTCCAAATGAAGTTTTATGATCTTTAGTTTTCTCCCTATATGAATAGCAAGAAGTGTAGCCCTTACCTTAGCAGCATTATTTGTTCCATCATGTGGCTTCTGAGCCGCAAAAGCAACCAAATCCCTCATCCAATCTTTTTCTATCACCCCTGCTCCTGATGAGCCAAAATTACCCTTAAATGCACCATCAAAATTAATTTTAATCCAATCTAAATCTGGTTTGACCCACTCAGCTTTCTTCACTTCCTTGGTGATTTTTTACCCTCCATAAAGATCCCCTCTATTTAATTTCAAACAAGGCCATTCAAAATGCAATTTCCTATCATTTGTTGAGTAGTCTAAGGTCCCCTATTGATTCAGTAGTGCAGCCTTCATAACTTCCTCAATAGAGGAATTTTTTTTGGATTTAATCCTCTCCACAAACTCCTTATCTTGGAAAATCCTCCTATTACGTTCTCTCCATAATTCCCAAATAATAATAGATGGGATAATATTCCAAAAAGGATCCATAACTGAAGTTGTCTTAGGGACACACCAAAATTCAATAATCATTTTGATAGTGTTTGGTAGTGGCCCTATCCAATTAAGTTTAGACTTGATAAAATGCCAACATTCATTTGCATAAGGGTAGTGAAGCAAAAGATGATCCACATCTTCTATTGCTGAGTTGCAAAGCATACATTTTGTTAGACCATAGATACCAAAATGCTTACTTCTTTTCATTGTTAATATCCTACCATGCACAGCCAACCAAGAAAAATCACCAGCCTTAGGTAAACAATTCTGGTACCAGCAAAGCTTAACAGGCCAACCATTGTAGGCTTCATTATTCTCCAAAGCCTTATTACCTAATTTAACTGAATAAGAGCCCATAGAAGATGCACACCAAATAATTTTATCATCTCTTGAAGATCTCATCACATTCCTAGACTAAAGAGAGTTAACATAATCCCTTTCTATTGATCATTCAACCCAGAATGTTCTAAGTTTCTCCACGACCATTGAGGGTCAAGAGGGGTTTCCTCAAATCAAGGTAATCTGCCACCTTATCCCCCACTGCTCTGTCAGAATCCTGCTAATTTATCTATATATTTTCTCATTCTTTAGACACTCATATCCATTCCAAGAGTCTTTCCAAAATAGGGCCTTCTTTCCATTACCGATAAGCCATGTTATATGATCCTTGATTACATCCCTGCAATCCATGATAAAGTTCCAAACTGCTGACCCCTTTGGTGGATTTATGATCTTCAAGATTATCTCATTATCACTAGAATCTAAGTATTTAGCTTTAAAAATTCTAACACATAGTTTAGAGGGATCCTTATAAATACTCCAAACAACCTTAGCTCCAAGAGCATGATTCATCCTTTTCCAGTTTTTTTAACCTGCTCCTCCTTTAACTTTGGTGTTTCAAATTTTATGCCAAGAGATTAAGGGCCATTTGTCTTCTTCACTATTTCCACACCATAAAAATTTCCTCATCTTTTTCTCAATGCAACATAAGGCTTTATTCAAAATCTTTAAATAGCTCATTGAGTAGATGGGAATGGCTGAGATGACGGTTTGAAGGAGTAGAATTCTCCCTGGTAAAGAGAGCCATTTCCCCTTCCATCCATCCATCCTCTTAAAATAGTTTTCGGCTAGGTCCTTCCAAAGATGGGACTTGCAAACACCTTCAAACAGAGGCACACCTAGATATTTCTCGGGTAAAGAGCCATACCTGATCTCCAAAATTTTACAAAGTTGTCTCTACAAAGCAACACTTGTACTGAAGAAATAAATTTTTGATTTCTGCCAATTGACACATTGCCTTGAAGTAGTAGTAAAGGTGTCCAAAGTAGATTTGATAACCCTAGCCTCCCGTGCTAAAGCATCCCCCATCAAAAAGTTATCATCCACAAATTGTAAGTGGGTAGTTGATTCCATCCCTACAACAATAGAAATCCATTTCCAAACTCCATCTTTCCTTTTGCTTGCAATTAATCTTCCTAAGGCTTCAACCATTATTATGAATAGGAAGGGAGATATGGGATCCCCTTGTCTTAATCATCTTGAATTTTCAAAAAAACCTTGAGGGCTGTCATTTAACAGGACTGAAATCTTAGAAGAATTTATGCAACTTCCTATCCACTTTAACCAATCCTCACCAGAACCAATTTTTCTAAGAACGTCTATAAGGAAAGTTCTATTAACATGGTCATAAGCTTTCTTAATATCAAGCTTAATCATCATTTTAGCCACCTTCACTTGCTTGACTGTATGGATAGCTTCATGTGCAACTATAATACCTTCAAAAATTGACCGCTTGGGAGTAAAACCACTCTGTTATGAGGAAATTATACAATTCAGTAGAGGTTTTAGCCTTTTTTCAATCACTTTGGTAATGACCTTATAGGTAGTGTTACACAAAGCGATAGGCCTAAAGTCTTCAAAAGTTTGACTATCTCCTTTCTTTGGAATCAAAGAAATAAAATTATTATTGAAATCCTTCAAAATAAAACCCCCTTTCCTAGCTTCCTCAACCACCTCCCACAAATCATTACCCAAAATATCCCATGATTTTTGAAAGAAAATAGCCAAAAAAAGCTTCCTGCACCTCCTTTCTTGTGATTAGAGCCAGTAACCTTTTGTTTTTCTCAGTTGTTATAACTACTGGAATTATATCTACCAGTTCCTTTGAACCCCTCAAAACCTTGACATTCTTTGTAAACATGTTCTAAAATTAATTTTTTGCCTCCTAATTAATTTGTATTGCATCAATTAATAAAACTCCCTGAGAATTCTTAATTGAGAGAATTATGTTCCTTGCTCTCCTAACTTTCACATATTTGTGAAAGAATTTTGTGTTACAGTCACCATCCTTTAACCATGTCTCTCTAGATTTATGTCTCCAAAAATACTCTTCCCTTGCTAAAATATCCTTATAGCTTCTTTACAACTCTTGTTCCTCCTCATAAGCATTATCATCCATTCCATAAGCTATTATCTTTTCATTTAACATAGCTAGATTATTCTCCAACTTCAATTTCTCAGCAAAAATGTTCTTGAAAGAAATTATATTCCAAATTTTCAATTGATCTTCAATGAATTGTAAATGTTTAAAGAATATGAAAGATTTGTTACCTTCCCAAAGCAGGGAATTCTTCCACCAATCAACAACTTTAGACATGAAATCTGGGTCCCTAAACCATATAGCTTCAAACTTGAAAGGGGAGCACTCCTAAGTTAAGTCCACTTAAATATTACAACAAATAGGATAGTGATCTGACCTTGTTATGGGGAGAATTCTAGCATTGCATATCCAATTACATTAGTCCCACTGTCCTTCTAGCATAAACTTGTCCAGTTTCTTAGCAATATTCAGGAAACCTTTTCTTCTATTAGTCCAAGTAAAATCCCCTGATCTAAAATCAATGTTAATCAAGCCATTATTCCAAACAAATTCAAAAAAATATCTTTGGCTACTTCACGACCAACCTTTACCACCCTTTTTCTCAACAGGGCTTAGAATCGCATTAAAATATCCTCCCAACAAAAAGAGGTCTTCTTTCCTTGAGTTCAAACTTCCAGAGATGACTTTCCACGACTCCCTTTTTTCCACAGAATTATTTGGTCCGTAAATATTCAACACAAATAATTTTGATAGAAGTTATTTGGAAACAACTTCAATCCACTGCCAGTTATCTGATTATTTTACAAGATGGACATCAACAACACTTTGTTCCCGCATAACACAAAGCCCCCCAAAAGCACCTCTTGAAAAAGAAAACAATCCTTCCCACCTACTAAAATTCTTTTTGAAAAAATAATAATATCCACCTACTTCATTTTGGTTTCTTGTAGTAAAATAATATCTGCCCTCGTCTGATCAAGACCTCTTTTGATTAGGTGAATCTTGTCAGGGGCATTATAGCCCCTGAATTTCCATGAAAGGAGCATCATTGCTACTAGAAAAAGGCATAGTCTTTTCCCGATCTCAGCAGTTTTATTTGGTCTACTGCGCAACCAGCTATTTCAAGTTTCTCCTTAATAGATCAAGCCCCTCTCTTTCTTCGCTCACCTAATTTTGGTCTATTGAGTATAGAATCTTATTTTTCTAAACTCCTTGGGTTCATAATGTTAGAGGTTGCATAAATGCCCATTTAATCTTCCTCTCCCTCCTCACTCTGAGAGTTATAGATAGTGTCAGAATCAATCAAATCACCTCCACTATCTCTACCATCAGCAATTTTACCTTCTAAATTACGGATTGGAGATATTCTACCATCATTTACTTCCCTTTTGTTCATTACACCTATCCACTCATCCCCCTTCCTATTCTGGGATTCCTCACTATCCTGAAGATCCTCCTCCCCTGGATTATCCCCTTGATTTTCTTCAATATGCAGCATAGCATCCAATCTCTGATCCCCATCCTGTATAGTGTCTGGATTATAGTGCCCTTTTCTAGTAATAATAGGTAGACTTACTTCCTTTATTACATAGTATTGTAAAACCCTGACATCCATTCCATTGATGCTATTAGGGTCCTTTAGAGGGTTTTCTCCCATATCATCCCTTACAACTTGATCTATAATTCTATTCTGAAATGCAGAAAAGGGTATCTCACACACCATTTGTGTGGAAATTTTATCTTGAAGTTCTACTCTCCTTTGGATAGATTCCCTCATGAAGAATTTATCAATCTCCCCCAACATCCCTCTATCCTCAAAAGTGTGACATTTGGCTATTGCAAAATATTCCACCTTAAAGGATTCCTGCTCAAATAAAGAACTGTCAAACTTATCCTTACCTTCTATCATTTTAAGAAAACATTCCACCATTCTTGCATCATGTGTGTGCTTTTCTTTATCCATGGAGCCATTTTACTCCTCTAAAGAAATCATCCCATCGCTCTTCACATCTTTTGCCACCAACGGTTGCCACCAGAACCCTTTATCAGTGTGAATGATTATATGAGATGGTAGTTCATAGTAGGTTTGTCTCCAGACTAGGACTTTAGGGGTGATTGCAAAGTTCACTACATTAATCACCTCCTCAAATCTAACATAATTTCCCAGTGACTCCCATAAAATCTTCAATGTTTCATCCCCCCTATATTCCTATGGAAAGTTCTCCATTCTAAACCATATCGGAGTCTCCTTCATAGTCTCCTTTTTAGGATTGAATTTTATTGTTCATTTCTTTAGATAAAGGCCCTTGCCATCTATCATACAAGGGCCATTTCCCAAAACCCAGTCTTTGTCCTCCTTAAAATGAACATAAAAGGAGATAAAAACCATTATTCATTATTTTCAATTATATGAAGGAACTTTACCATTGTTGCTCACACCATATTTATATTTTGCTGAAAGAAGGCCACAACCCAAGCCATTTTAAGACTAATGCTTTTTCTTCCAGCATTGCTCTATCCTCCATCCATTGGGGACTATTAAGCACTATTGTTGCATAAGAGGTAGCTATAATTATATTAGCACTCATTGGAGAGATTAGGTCTTGTGTCTGACTTTGCACTCTATTTGGCTCCAAACTTACAGAGGGCTTCTTTCTCAAGAACTTCCCTACAATGCAATGAAAGTTGAAACCCTTTTCAATTGGAAAAGATCCTTGATAATTGTTAGGAATAATAGTCCACCAATACAATTGAGAGGGGGGGTGAATCAATTGTATGATAGATTATTAAACTTTAAACTTTGAATAGCAACAATATCAAATCAAATGAAAACAATGAATGCTAACACAATAACATAATAGTTATTGTTGAGGAAACCCTATTAAAGGTAAAACCCCGATGGGAATTAACACCAACTAATGATGTACTGAGAGTATAATATCCTTGCTAGAAGATCTAGCCCTGTTAGGAGCTGATTAAAACATTACAGTACATAGTCCTTGTCAGAGGATAAACCTTGTTAGGAGTCAAGATAAGAGGTGGGCTCACTTCCCAAAGAAGGTTATATCCACCTTCAGAACTCATTGTTCGCAACACAAGTGTATAGGAAGAAATACACAATCTTTGAACTGTTCGATAGCAATTGTCTTTACTTGACCAGTTCCAATAAAGTACACAAGTTATCCTCTACTCTACATCCAATAGACACAAGCTCACAGCTTTCACAATTCTCTTTTACATCACATACATTCTCTCCATATCTTTCCAAAAGAAAATATCTTACATATATACCCTATTACAAAATGAATAATCAGGTCGGCCAATTAGGCTTTCCTATTACACAAATAATTACATAACTCCTTGCTAAGATACACACGGTATCTAAAACAAGTATACAATAATTACATTACAACAATTAAGGAACGACATCCTTAATTCATGTTTGCCATCCATAATACATGCTACATCTTTAAAGTCAGCTTCCAAATAGGTCTTCTCCAGAACACACACTGCAATTGACGTCCTCCTGATTTCCATACCTTGCGCAGACCATCAAACATTATTAAGTACCATGTTTGTCATTCCTTAATCTCACATGCACTGAAACCTCATCACCTGTAATATATTCCCAAAACTTAGGGACTTACTCTATCAACTTCTAATGTCACTGTCCAGTAACCAGTCTTTACCAAATCTTGTGTAACTCAGCCAAAATGCAATATGACATCATGCGATCTTAGAATAAGATCACAACACACTCTAGTATACACAAATGACTTTACACATTCTGAAACATTCGTACAGTGTTCATACACTGTAATACCCAGCCTGTTCTCTTCACAGAAATATATGTTGACATCAGTGAAAAAACACGAATGACAACAACAGCAATTCCAACATCACTCAACGTAGTGATTAAACATATTAAATGTATAAACAATATCCCCAATGCATTAGCAATATCCAACAATCTCCTCCTTTGGCATTGATGGAAACATATGGGAAAATCCATCAACCCAAAAAGTGTTCTCTCAGTAACTTTACCACACAGTCTCTTTCCCCAATACATAGTCTCTTTCCTGTAGGATTTTCACATAGTCTCTTTCCCCCTTTGAAAATAATGGAAAAGGGTGCCATAAGTCATCAACTATCTTCAATATCTATCTGCAATGATCACTCCCCCTGAGGAGTAGATCCCTACATCAAGTCCAGAATATGATAAGGCTCTAAAAACCTCTAGAATGATGCATCCCTGCATCATTTAATTCACACTAGGAGGGGCCTAAACCCCAAGCATACCTCTGAGATACTCAAAGCTATCTTTTGGCAATGGCTTTGTAAAGATGTTTTCTATCTATTCCTTTGTGTTAATGTATTCCAACCTTATTTCCATCTCTGCTACCTTATCTCTCAAGAAGTGATACTTAATAGAAATATGCTTAGTTTTAGAGTACATCATAGGATTCTTTGACATGTTTACTATACTAGTTTTATCACAATGGATAACCATGGGTTCATCAAAAGTTATTCCAATATCTTTCAACATCTATTTTATCCAAACAATTTGAGTGCAATTAATAGCAGCAACAACATACTCTTATTCTATAGTAGATTGAGCTATACAATCTTGTTTCTTACTTAGCCATGAAAACAACTTTTTCCCAAGGAAATGCACCTCCATTAGTACTCTTCATGTCATCAATATTCCCTGCCTAATCAGCATCAATATAAGCATGAAGTTCAAAGTCATCATTTCTATCATACCATAAGCCATAGTCCATTGTTCCTTTCAGATATCTAAATATCCTTTTCACAATATCTAGTTGTGTCTCTTTATGTTCTGCTTGATATCTAGCCATAATTCCAACAACTTTAGCAATTTCCGGTCTAGTGTGAGTCATATATTATAATCCACCAACCATTGATCTGTACTTGGTCTTGAAAATACACTTTGTCTCATCATCATTTGTCAGCTTACTACCATTCACCATGGGTGTACCAACTTGTTTACAGTCTTCCATTCCAAACTTTTTCAATATTTCTTTAAGATACTTAGTCTGAGAAATAAAAATGTCATTCTTGCTCTGATTTATTTGCAGTCCAAGAAAGAATTTCATTTTGCCTATCATGGACATCTCAAATTCATTTTCCATCTCTTTAGAAAATTTCTCACACAATTCATCATTTCCTCCAAAGATAATATCATCAACAAAAACTTCTATTATCAAAACTCCATCTTTACTAGTTCTTAAGTACAAGTTACTGTCAGCATTACCTTTTCTGAACCCAAGCTGAAGTAAGTATTTGTATATCCTTGCATACCAAGCCCTTGGAGCTTGCTTCAGTCCATACAATGCCTTCTTCAACTTGCATACCATGTCTTCATCTTCGGTCAGAGGAAATCCATTAGGTTATTCTATGTATACTTCCTCTTCAAGATATCCATTCAAAAATGTTGATTTCACATCCATCTGACATACCTTGAAGTTCTTATGTGCAGCATAAGCCAAAATAAATCTCACAGCTTCTATCCTAGCAATAGAAGAAAATGTCTCTTCAAAATATATGTCTTCTTGGTGTGAGTAGCCTTTACATACCAATCTTGCTTTATTTCTTATAACAACTCCTTATTTATTCATTTTGTTTCTGAAAACCCACTTAGTTCCTATTACATTTTTGTCTTTAGGTCTAGGAACCAATTCCCAAGTGTTATTTTTCTTTATCTGATCTAACTCTTCCTTCATAGCTTTGATACAAGATTCATCTCTACAAGCTTCATCAGTAGTCTTTGGTTCAACTTGAGAAATCAAACAAATTTCTTCCCTTGTCTTTGATCTAGTCATTACTCCTTGACTTGTATTACCAATAATTTAATTTACAGGATGAATATTCTTTACATACCTCAGAATCTTAGGAATCTTAGTAGCCTCATTTGTGTCATCATCACAAGTCTCATTTTTGCATTCAATCTCAACATGTTCTTCTTCTTCTATAGTGGTAGCCTCCTTGATCTCTGTATTCTGATTACAATCATACATTATTTCTTGTATCTAAAACCTTTCATCTATCTTCACATTGTTACTTTCAATCATATTTCTTAATCTCAGGTTAAAACATTTTTAAGCCTTACTTTTAGTAGAATAACCAAGGAAAATTCCTTCATCACTTCTAGCATCAAGTATCCCTATTTCATCATCTCTTTTGATATAGCATTTACTACCAAATATTCTAAAATATTTTACAATAGAAGTATGATCAAACCACAATTCATAAGGAGTCTTACTTGTACCTTCTCTGATTTGAATTATGTTCAATGTGTACACCGTTGTCCCAACAGCTTCTCTCCAATGCACATGAGATATCTTTCCTTCAAACAACATTGTTCTAGCAGCATCTAGTATTATTCTGTTCCTTCGCTTTGCTATCCCATTCTGTTGTGGAGTCCAAGGATCATATATATGTCTTTGTATTCCATGCTCTTCACAATATGAATTGAATAGATCTGAAGTAAACTCTCTACTTCTATCTGATCTCAAACATTTTATCTTTAAGCCTGATTCATTCTCTACTTTTGCTTTGAATATCTTGAATTTGTCAAATGCTTTTGATTTCTCTTTCAAGTAAGTGACCCACATCATTCTAGAAAAATCATCAACAAAAAGTATAAAAAACCTTTCACCACAGTATGATCTTGTCCTTGTAGGTCCACATAGGTCTGTATATACCAGATCCAACTTTCCTTTTGATTTATATGCTTTACTTTTATAACTGCTTCTAGTATGTTTTCCCATAACACATTCTTTGCATATAGTGTTAGATGGTTTCACAATCTTCAGTAGATCTCTTACTGTATTAGTCAAACTTTCCTTCACAATATTATCAAAATTAACATTACAAAATTTTATGTGCCATAACCAACTGTCATCTACCTTCGCAACAAAACAAGAAGCTCAAAATATATTTAATTCAAATACATTACCTCTAGATTTAGTACCAGTTGCAATCAAGTTTCCTATCTTACCTCTGATAAAATATTTCCCATCAAAGAATTTTAATTGAAATCCCTTATCCATCAATTTTCCAACACTCAACAAGTTATGCTTAAGTCCATCAACAAGAAGTACATTGTCAATATTAGTCCTTCTATCCAAAGTAATAGATCCTACTCTTATGATAGATTTAGGAACATTGTCTCTGAATCTTACAACACCACCATCATACTTCATTAATTTAACAAACTTATTTTTGTCTCCAGTCATATGATGTGAGCAACCACTATCTATAATCCATTCAGATTTCTTATCAACATGTGATACTAAAGATTTTTCTTCATGTACTAGTTTTTCATCTTTAATAACAATAAATCCAATCTCCTCATAATCCAAATCATCATCATCAGAAATACCTTCACTAGCATAATAAAATTCCTTATCCTTTGAATACTTAGGCTTGAAAAACTTAGGTTTGTACTTAGGAACTCTTGTAGGACATCTAGATGTAAAGTGACCTATCTTATTGCATGAAAAACATTTCAAATGTAACTTTCCTTAAAATTTACCCTTACCTCTCTTTTCTCTTCTAGGGATCAATGCAAAAAGTTGTCATGACCCCTTATTGGATAGAACCTAGTAATAATAAATAACGATCATAGAAGTAAAATATTATAATATAAAATAATAAGTTAAAGAAAATAATCATAGCTCAAATGTTAATAAAGTAATAATAGTAAATATACTATTAATAATATATTATTAAAATATTAATAAAATATATAATAATATATTATTGAGATAATGATATTGATATTGTTAAATATTGTGAATATAGTAATATTACTCAGATAATATTAATTTCCCTTATTGATAATATCTAAGTAATAATATTATTATATTAATTAATTAATAATCAACTATTAATTTAATCAATATAATAGTTAATAATACTAATCTACATATAATATTAATCTATGAATAGTATTAAAGAAGCCTATTAATAATAATACCACCGTAAAGAGTTTTATAATAATCAAATGTAAATTATTAATAGTAATACTATATTTCAAAAGATGTGACTATTCATATTTATATATATATTGAGTGGGAAAAGACATTATATCATGGAGGGAAAAAAGAAGAAATATTAAGAAGGAATTTGGAAAACTTGGGAGAAAATAATAGAGGAGAAATTGAAGGAGAAAATATAGGAGAAAATATAGGAGAAAATGAAGGAGAAAATAAAGGAGAAAAATAAGGAGGAAATGTAGGAGGAACTCAAGAGAAGAAAATAAATAAATATATTCCAAGAAAAAATGAATAGTCATGGAATGAAAGATAAAATAGAGAGAAACTTATATATAAGTCACATAAATATATATATATCGATTTACATTAGGTACCAGTACCACCCAAACACATAAGGTACATTCCTAGCATTTATTTGCCTTACTTTCTATGTTAAGAAACCAATATGATATGTGCTATGAATTAAGTGAACTTATAACTTATACTATGTTAATACAATATAAGTGAAAAATATAATACTTTCTTATTTTAAAAGGATCATATATGTATGCAGTTGTAATTTCTCATGAATAGTGAAATCATGATTCATATAATTATAATGAATGTATCTATTAATTATATATATACATACATATATTATGAGAATAATATGAAGGTGAACTATCTATTTGAAATATAAATATTTGTTTGTTCTATAATATATCAATATACAATGGAATTAGGCCAGCATTTGTTAATTTATTGCTTCTGTTCGATTAAGGATATAATGGGGGAGTTTAATGGATTATATCTAGCATGCAACCAAAAGAAGATATCAGAAACAATATGTCTATATCAGTCTAATGACAAGCACGTTGTGACAGTTAGAGTGTGCTATTACGTATCAATGAATCAATATTATTTGACAATCTTATATATGAAAGCTATTGCGAAACACATACCACTAGAGGTCTCACATATTTATAACAAGTAGTTTATAGAGTAACATTACAATATAGAAATCAACGTGTGTATATATCTATATATTAACATTAAGATGAAATGGGATTATATATATATATCAGTTATCATATATATATATATATATATAGATTATTATATATATATATTATATTTAGATATATATTAATAATATTGAATCACATATATATGAACTATCTAGATAATAGAATATCTAGAATATATAAGATAATATTTGAGTTACATATATGGATATCAAATGTATATCTGAAATATATATATTTATATATAGATAGATATATGAATCTTAAATGATATATACTGATATATGAATCTTATATATATATGGAAATAATAATGATTTAGGAATATGATCTAGATTACTCTAATTATAGTACATAGGGATATATCTCATCTCATACTACGATATCTTAGGATAGGGAGTTTGTGGAGGGAGAGGCGGAGTAATTTCGGGCACATGACGGATATCCTAAAAGGAGCCGCTTGTAGTCTGTTTCACGCGCCCTTTGGCACTGTAAGTCTTCCATCTTATGATGATCATAGTAAGGGAAGGAGAAAGATTCATGTGCCCTATATGAAGAGATCTTCTATATGACTACGCTCATTAGCTTATCACTCAATAGTTTCCTCTAACTTTAATGATAGTGATGGTTACATGTTGTTAATTATTTGATGATTCCCTAATTTATGCCTAACTGATGGAATTTCGGTCTAAGGGTAAAAAAGGGTTCATTACAAAAGCTCATCTATATTTCTTTCCTCTTCTTGTATATGTTCACATTCATCAACATATTCACCTAGCTCTTCTTTTATGTTCTCACTGCTAGTGCTCGAAAGTGCAGACATTATCTTCCTATGTGTAGATGTTTTAAATATTATTTCAACTTTAGGAACAGAATCTCCCAATTCTACAGCTTCAAAGGTAGTTAGCTTTGCAATCAACATTTCTCTGCTAAAGTTTGGAGTCAAAGGTATGATTTCTTCTACAACCTGAATTTTGGTCTTGTAAATAGGTGTCAATGATCTAAGAATCTTTGAAATGACTTCTTCCTCTTCAAAAGTGCCTCCAAAATTTTTGATTCCAATCACAACCTCTATAACTCTTTGTACATAAGCACTAACATGCTTTTCCATCCTTGTTTTCTAGTTATGTAACTTCGATCACTTGGTAAACTTGTCTTCTTCATATAATGCTTCTAATCTTGTCCAAATCTTGTGTGTAGAATCCAGATCTTTTACTTTAGTAAATTCTCCTTCAGAGAGTGCACTGATCAGTGCTTCCTTTGTGACCATGTTATATGAAAATATCTTCTTCTCATCATCAATATCCTTTTCCAATTCATGCTCAGCTTTCATAGCCACCTGATTCTTTGTACTCATCCAGTAGTCGATGCCCAAACATAGCAAATGAGTTCACATCTTGTTCTTCCAACTGTCAAAGTTTTCAGGATCAAATTTCAGAATATCCTTCCTATAGAACGCCATCTCCAAGATCACCTCAAGTTGTTAAGATTTCTCTCAAAGGACCAATAGATATGATACCAATTGTTAGGAATAACAGTCCACCAATACAATTGAGAGGGGGGGGCGAATCAATTGTATGAAAAATTATTAAACTTTAAACTTTGAATAGCAGCAATATCAAATCAAATGAACACAATGAATGCCAACACAATAACACAATATTTTTTGTCGAGGAAACCCTGTTAAAGGTAAAACCCCGGTGGGAATTAATACCCACTAATGATGTACTGAGAGTATAGTATCCTTATTAGAAGATCTAGCTTTGTTAGGAGCTTATTAAAACATTATAGTACATAGTCCTTGTTAGAGGATAGACCCTATTAGGAGTCAAGAAAAGAGGTGGGCTCAGTGCCCAGGCTCACTGCCCAAATAAGGTTATATCCACCTTCAGAACTCACTGTTCGCAACACAAGTGTATAGGAAGAAATACACAATCTTTGAATTGTCTGATAGCAACTGTCTTTGCTTGATTAGTTCCAATGAAGTACACAAGTTATCCTCTACTCTATATCCAGGAGACACAAGCTCATAGCTTCCACAATTCTCTTTTACATCACATACATTCTCTCCATATCTTTCCAAAAGAAAAGATCTTATACCCTATTACAAAATGAATAATCAGGTCAGCCAATTAGGCTTTCCTATTACACAAATAATTACATAACTCCTTTCTAAGATACACACGGTATCTAAAACAAATATACAACAATTAAGGACCGACATCCTTAATGCATGTTTTCCATCCATAATACACGCTACATCTCTAAAGTCGGCTTCCGAATAGGTCTTCTCTAGAACACATGCCACAACTGATGTCATCTTGATTTATGTACCTTGCATAGACCATCGAACTCTTCAGTACCCTATATGTCATCCCTTAAGCTCACATACACTGAAACCTCATCACTTGTAAGATATTCCCAAACTCATGGACTTACTCTGTCAACTTCTACTATCACTATCCAGTAACCAGTCTTCACCAAATCTTATGTAACTCATCCAAAATGCAATATGACATCATGTAATCTTAGATATAAGATCACAACATGCTCCAATACACACATCTGACTTTGCACATTTTGAAACATCTGTATAGTGTCCGTACACTATAATACCCAGACTGTTCTCTTCACATAAATATATGTATACATCAGTGACAAAACATGAATGACAACAAAATCAATTCCAAAATAACTCAATGTAGAGACTAAACATATTAAATGTATCAACAATCCCCCCAATGCATTAGCAATATCCAACAATAACCCTTCGGTATGCTCTTCCTATCATCACATCTCCTTCCATTCCTTCTGATGTTGAATGTTCCATTGTTCCATTGGTTGGCTTCCTTCCTTTCTCGAATGAAACTATTATATGAGTTTTTCCCTCGCCTATTGAAAGGCCATTGATGTTGTTGCCTGGAACCAGAACCAAAATCTCCCTTCTGAAACTGATCACTATTTCCCGCCCTTGGATGCCATGATGACTGTTGCAGATGCTCCATCTAAACCAACACTAACATGAATACTAGTTTGACTTATCTCATAGTCTATTCTTATTTAAGGGTCAAAGCCATTAATATATAGATTAGCATGTCATAAGTTACATTATTTAAGATCTTCCATAAAATATTTTGATTCAATGGTACTCTCAAATTTATAAAACTTTAGAATATAAATTAAAATTGAAATAATTGTTGCATCTGCATTATAATCATACCACCAAATTTTTGAAGGAAAAATTATAGACATAAATTAGAGCTTGGAAAGAAATCATCTACCTAAATTCAAGGTTGAGTTTCACAATTTTTAAAAGAAAAAATATTATTTCATACATAAGATATTGTAAATTAAATTAATACATCTTCTATGCACATAAAATTATTCTCTTTTAACATATTAACATAGATAATTTTCTATCAGTGTTACTCTTGCATCTCTTTTGATGCACTAATAAATAAGCTTGCACCCAAAGATAAATACACAAGGATTGCTTGGTGAAGCCACAATAGTAGTCAGTAATCAAAATAAAATGAAATACCATTTCAAATCCCCGAAGTATTGTATCAAAACCCATTCATCTAGAAGGATTTGACGTGTAGACGATATAGGAATCCAGATGTAGACATACGACAACGGTGTAAGTTTAGCATAGATTTTAAGCAATAAAAGCAATAAAAGAATATTATTCAAAATTTAAGAGCATAATTTGAATATGAATAAGAGTAGTCATTAAGGAAATAAAATAAAAGAATTCCATTTGATGAAGGAGATTAATCTGATATGAGTAATCAGACTTCATATATGTGTGTGTGTGTGTGTGTGTGTGTGTGTGTGTGTGGAGATTGATCCATGAATCAATATGGAGCATAAGTATTTTATGCATTTGATCTACCTATTTTGTAATCATTAAATAATAATGCACTCAATCTACCCAAATTCCATTATGGATATCGATGCAATTGACCTTCCTATACACAATCAATTTTGTTATATGCATTACTTGTTATTGAGGTTAATACTTAAACTATATGTTTACATGTATGAGTGTGTTTATTTTGTAATCAATCACATATGAATTGGAGGAAATAAGATAGGTATATGTAGTTTGGAGGCTCCCTTGAACTAAGTACGCCACTCCAAAATAATGAAATTGGTCATAGTTGGACATTCCTACCTTTTGTGAGCCAAGAGGTGATTTCATTTCCTCAAATGGAGAATTGGTCATAGTTGGATATTCCTACCACTTGTGGGATACCCCAAGGGAGGAAATGGTCATAGTTGGGAATTCCTTATACTTGTGAGATGTGGGTCAATTTTCCATAAAATGAATGTGACATGTTCTTGAGCTTTGTTAGTCTGGGCAGTTTATTGACGCCCTCTTGAAGCTCTTACCAAACTAAGTTATGATTCATTAAGAGATGGTAAATCCAATTTGAGACATTATAAAGGAACTCCATCAATGAGATTAGTTATAACTTATATCAAATGATCGAGTTAATGTTCCTAACCCTAGTGGGAAGATATGATTTATGTATTATATTAGAATTGTAATTTTAGGGAAAAAAAATAGGGCATTGAAAAAGATGACACTACATAAACCTTATCAAACATGGGTTTGTTGAAATGGAAGAAAAAAAGTTAGACAAAAACTTAGATCCATTGTTCAACTCCCTTAAATTAGCAACTAGATTACATGCCATCTCCTTGGCTATCCATTGCCTAAGGAGGAACAGTGTAAGAAATTAAATTATTCTGTAAACTATTCCAAATTTTGGTCACTGCAATAGCTACATAAATGTAATGCTCATCTTTCTCCCATGTTTTGAAAATTCTAGAATCATCCTTGGTACTAATGGGAACATTTTTGGCCCACCAATGTTAATCCTAGAAGTATTCTCTAGTTTCTAAACCACTAGTACTCGAATCTCATGTTAGGAAACATCTATTTCCATATGAAGTGCATCAATTTCATTAATGAAATCAAAGGAACCAAAAAGAGGAGAAAATTTTATCACAACTTCTCTACTAAAATTAGCCACACTAATAGCAATACTTTATTATGTAGACAATATTAGGGGTCCCACTTGTAGTGTATTGCATAATGATGTACCTATTGCTTGTTCCATTACAAATATTCAACAACCCAATAGTTAAACATACAACAAACAAATTCACTTTGTGATTCATGAATGAAAATGAAAAAGAAATGAGGTTGGAATCAATGTAGACATGAGTGTCATCGTTAAAGTTGTAATTAGCCATAGTAGTGATATTGTGCTTGGTTGCATAGACATTAAGGTAAGTTGCAATTGGATCCATAATAAAAATAATTGTAGGTGCTTTGATGGGATATAATTTGACATTATGAGCCATAAATGCCCCATTGATTCCCTGTCATTCTCCATCATGGTAAAAAATTTTCCATCCTCTCTCAAAAATAATTCTCTTGAAGCCATCAACCACATTGATAGAATGTTCAAGTTAAGATACACAAAAGCTGACAATTTACTTCAAAACTGCAAAAAGACTTATGTCTTGTGGCAGAATAACAAGACATAGAAGAAAAGGTAGACCCAAATGGCAAACTGAGAGCAAATAATTGGTTTAACATTTAAAAACTAAAGCAATAGCGATTTATATTCAATCACTATAATTTATAGATTATAATTATATGTAAAATATATCATTATTAAAATTTTCATTTAAAATATAATATTATTAAAAAATTTATTATAAATGTATTGTTGCTTTCTTCTTATGTTGTAATTATTATTTTAAATTACATATAAAAGATTATGGAAGCTACCAATAGTTTTAATTAGTAGATTCATTCAATTAGGGTTTGGTTTATATGGTTATATGGTTATATGTTAAGTGTTTTTATTTAGAATTTTAATATACTTAACATGAATTCTCTCTCTCTCTCTCTCTCTCTCTCTCTCTCTCTATATATATATATATATATATATATATATATATATATAGATATATATATATATATATATATATATATTACTATAAAAAAATTCTTTCCAAATATAATATTATCAATTTATCAATAAGTTATTATATTTTTTTATTAAAAAATAATTATTTTTTATTTTCTTATTTCCTTATCATCTCATTAGGGTTTCATTTACAATAAATTTGAATTTGAAAATATCTAATATGAATTGTGGATAGTGTTTTAGTATTTTCTAGATTGAAATATCTTATCAGAGTTATGAATGGTGGGAAATAGTGGAAGTTAGTTTTTTGGAAAAATGGTAAGGCTGCAAATCTTTTTTATATAGATCATAAGTATTAAAAATACTCACTAGTACATTTTGCACCATTTTTTGATGCACTATTGGTCGAAGTTTCTACCCAACTTGGTCGAATAGTCGACCAACTGGTTCGTCGCTATTATCTGCATCGAAATATTGACCCATTGCTACAACCGTAGAATAATCGACGCCAATATTGGTAAAAAATGAGGGCAATCTAGGCCGAAAATAACATTAGCAAGTGTTGGTATATTGGTCGATCTTTCGACCAATATAGATTATATTGGTCAAAAAATTTGGTCGCTCCAACCAGGATGCCAAACTCACGACGTCATATTTTGACCACATTTCATCGCATGTTAGACCAGGATGCCAAACCCACAATGCCACATTTCGACACAGATTGGTCAATTTTTAGACCAAACTAGGCCAAACTTTCGACGAAAATATTTAGCAGCTCCGAGTAGGATGCCAAACCCATGACGCCACATTTTGACATAGAATGGTTGATTTTTAGACCAAACTATGTGAGACTTTCGACGGCTGTGAGTTGAAATTTTGATGAAATACAGAGTGTTTAAAAAAAAATTAAAGCTAAATATCTAGATGATCACCAACGACATCCTGATCGGTGATTAGTCTAGATATTTATCTTCAAGTGTCCACACTCATTCTGCTACTTGTTACCAACGAGTCCCTGCTCGTTCTATTTTCCAAACTGCTTTGGGCTCTAGCAATCCATCTTCTCTGCTCTGCGTGAAACTGTGGGTTTTTTCATTTTGTTTGAACTGTTCGAGAGATAGGCTTTGGCTGGTGATCTGTGAATTGGTAGAGCTTCCTATTAGATACCCACAACTCTTCAAATCTATTGGTGTGAAGCCCCCAAAGGTATTCTATTCTATGGGCCTCTTGGTTCTGGGAAAAATTTAATTGCTAGGGCAGTGGCAAATGAAATCGGTGCCTTCTTTTTCTTTATCAATGGACCTGAGATCATGTCAAAGTTGGCGGGAGAAAGTGAAAGCAATCTCCAGAAGGCTTTTGAGGAGGCTGAGAAGAATGCCCCGTCCATTATATTTATTAATGAGATATTATAGAGATTTGTCAGTGAACTTGCAAGTATGCTATTAGAGAAAATATTGAGAAGGTGAGTTTCAATTGTGGCGGCTTTTGCAAACTAGATTTGGTTATGAATTTCTTAATGGTTTTTTTTGAACTGGTTTGTTACAATTTTACATTTTTTAATTCAATTTTCCTCAACTTGTATCTTATTATTTCAATTTGTCATGTTCTCTTTCCTCTGCACTTTTACAGGATAATATTGAACGTGAAAGAAAAAGAAGTGAGAACCTCGAGGCAATGGATGAGGATGATAGTGATGAGGTAGCTAAAATAAAGGCTGCTCATTTTGAGGAGTCAATGAAATATGCCCGAAGAAGTGTCAGTGATGTTGATATTCAGAAGTATCAAGCCTTTACACAAACACTACAACAATCTCAAGGCTTTGGTTTTGAATTTCGATTTCCTAGCACTTCTGTTGGTGCTTCAGATGTATTTGCTACAACAGATGATAAAGATGACAATGACTTATACAATTAGGAAACTTAGTACACAATTGTCATCTTAATGAAGTGACAAATGTGTATGTTCTAGTAGGGACCTTCCGCTGACAAATAGCCAATGCTATTCAATTTGGCTCCGGTTTTTGCTTGTATGAGTTTTATTTGTTCATATGTTTGAAACTTTATTTAGTTTATCAGCCCTTTAGCCGAGGAATTACTAACTTATAATTATTTAGAACAATATTAACTGTGGCAAGGAAATTTAGCTATGGAAACTTTTGCTCAAGTGGTAGATAAGGCTACGAAAACCTTTCTTTTTAAAAAAAAAAATCATGTTGGAAAATCAATATTGCTCGCAATCTGATTGCCAAAGTGGCAAAAGACTATGTTAGGTTGATAAAATATGGGGATTCTCTTTATCGCTGCAAATCTTTGAAGGTTGTTGCACTTGGACGAATATGTACCATTGTTAAGAGAATTGGACCGAGTTTGGCTTACCTCAAATAGGTGAGGCAGCATATGGTTATGTTCTTTTTTTTATCTATCTGGTTTTCACTACCTATCGTTCCTTGGGATATCTTGCAAGGGTTCTATAAATTGATGGTCTATATTTTGGTGGGTGTCTTGTATGGGCCTATGAAATTTTTTAGGGTACTTGTTCTAAATTAGATGTAATAAGTTATAGAAGTATGTCTCAAGGAGAATTTATTTTGCAATTTCAAAGTTTATAAGAGCAGAGATGTTTTATTTTGAGGGTATTAAGCACGCTGCTTGACTCCAAATATTTCCTGAAAGCTTATAAGAGTAGAGATATTATACGATAATACAAATCACATTAATCTAAAAGACTACTACACCATTTTGAAGATCATATCAATCAAATTAATTTGAATCCTCACAAGGCAAACATAACATTCAAGCATCCAAAAAAATGGATGCAAATTCACAAACTAATTTTCTAAAATCAGCATTTCGTCATATAAGAGGAACTGCCAATATTAATATATTATCTCACAAATAGATGCAAATTCACAAAATTAATTTTCTAGATTCAGCATTTCATCATATAAGAAGAACTACCAATATCAATATATTATCTCCCAATGTATATTACATACAACTTTTAAAATTATAAATATACAAATCTATAAATTATACATATATAACATAAAAGGAAGTGTTGATGCATACTGACAAATAAAATAAGGAAAGCTTCTGCTCTCTTGATTTGTAAAATTTTCTCTGCCTCTTCTTTTTCTTGTGTTGCCACCCTCATTCTTGTAGCTGATATAAAACAATGAAATGAATGATGGTAAAATTGAGAGAAATTTTGGGTAAATAAACTAAACAGATATAGAACAAAAATATGAACAAAGTTGAGGATAGTGAGTTGGGTTTTCTTAAATAAATGAATACCATCAACCCATTTACAAAATTCAAAAGTATATGCTAGCAATCTCCAACAATATCATGGTAAAAAGGACATTTAGTATTGGATGTAAAAGTCTCACCTTCATTTATTTTATTCATTGTTTTCTTGACATGCACATCAGCCTCTATATCCACAATAAGTGTTTGAACTATCTCATATCCATAGTTTGACATAGCCTATAAGCATATAAATGAACGATTGAATCATACTGCATTCAAATTTTATCTTGTTTGATATTTAAGAGATATTTTACAGTAATCAATTGACAATACACATCAATAAATAAATGAAACTGATATGAATATATCAACCTTTTCAAGTTCTTCAACAACTTTAGCAACCTCGTTCTTTTGCTCAAAGATATCGTCTAGATTCATCTTTGGAACACTGGAGTGAATAATTGTAAATCATACATGGAAACAAGGTAGTTTATAAGAGCGGAGATATTATATGATAATACAAATCACATTAATCTAAAAGACTACTACACCATTTCGAAGATCATATCAATCAAATTAATTTGAATCCTCACAAGGCAAACATAACATTCAGGCATCCAAAAATAATGGATGTAAATTCACAAACTAATTTTCTAAAATTAGCATTTCATCATATAAGAGGAACTGCCAATATTAATATATTATCTCACAAATAGATGCAAATTCACAAATTAATTTTCTAGATTCAACATTTCATCATATAAGAAGAACTGTCACAGACCTTTTGTGAGGGTATCAAGCACGCCGCTTGACTCCAAATATTTCCTGAAATCTTCCTTCTTGGATTCATTTGCCTGCCATATAAGGATGACAAGCATTATCATAGCACTTAAAAGTTACAAAAAAACTTATAAGAAATGTAATCCCTTCCAAGAGCAATGCCCATGTTTCAAATATTTCCCACACCATTTCAAAAACAAAGTCAACCAACAAAGTTCCACAACTTATATTACCCAATAAAACCTTCAAGGGAATAATAGGACTCAATGGACACAAATAGATTTACTAGAGAAACAATGACAAAAAAATTTTATACAATGTTTGTGGAATCCAACTAAACATTTGGCACACCAAGGCATTGGATGAGCAATAGTGTGCACAAGATAAGTCAATTAATAACCACAGAGGATGGTCAAATGAAAATCCAAAAAATTACAAACATCATAAAGAGAACCATCATTAAAAAGATTACAATAGATTTGACCAATGAAGAAATGGAATGTTGTTATTCAGAGTTGTAATTCTACTTTTAAGAGATCATCATTGTGCATGCATAGCTTCTTGGATTACTCACCCTTCACTAGGTGCTTGATACTTAACTGCATCAAGTCATCATTTGCAAAGACCTAAACAGATAGGCATTTAAATCTTCAACATGTACAGCCTTGTTGTGCAAGAGTTTTCACCACATCGCGCTTCTTTGCAGTATTATCTTGTGTTATTGCTCTATTTCTTAATGTTCAGTTCTTTTCATTGAATTCTTGTGTTATTGCTCTATTTTTTAGTACATAAGGACTGTTTGCTTAAGTAAATCCTAAGGGGACAACAATTAAATTTATTCATGTGGGTGTATTAGGCTATTAGCTATAGAATATCTATGCTACTTATAGATCCAACTGATATCTGATTTAACACTTCACCCTCTCAAAAATACAAACCAATGAAATAATCCACATTAGGCCAAGAGAGGTTGATGCATTCAATACGAGAATACTTACACAAAATGAAGTCGAATCATGCTAGACAATGACAATGAGAAGTTGACTATTGGCCCTTCTAGTTTTTTATTTGATAGTTGTCTGACAATGACATATTCAAAATGCACTTATGAGCAAAGACCTAGAATGAATCAAATTGATTAAATAGTGATGGTATGTTAGTTTGAGCTTCACTTGGTTTCGAGAATACTTTAATATTCTCTACTTAACAAGGCCAACCACGTGAAGGTGGAGGCTCATCTGGCCTCACCCCCCCTCCCCCTAACATCAATCTAAATTCTCCATTAACATCTAATTACACACTTCATTCATCCATTTATGAACTATAACATTCAATCAATACAATCACATAACATTCATTAATATGATATAACATTCATTAATACGCAACACTAATCAAGAATTCATTAACACATAACAATATTCATTAACATGACATATAATTCAATATTAATACACAACATTCATAGATAATTACTTAAAACAACATTCTTTCATTATCCAACAAAGTTAATCAAACAAGTTTTTATCAAAGAGCATTTTTAAGAAATCATTTCTTTTTTGGGTTTTTCTTAGATTTCTTATTTAGGTAAAGGCTGACAGGAGCATCAATATTATCTTCCTCCTCTTGTGGTTGTGATCTCAAATTATGATGTTTCCTCATGTCTCGAGGAGGATGACGCTACTGCACTAAAGGGGGGTCTGCTGCAATAACAAGTAAATGGGTTAAATTCACATACTTTTTTTTACTATTACATGTATTTCATTAACTAGTAGAACATAACATGCATTTTTTTTTACTTGACAATGCCACATCATCACGTACAATAACATTTTGATCTTCCGCCACCTCAACATGCTCAACATGCTCTAAAATATTCAAAAAAAAGTTACACTTCCATTTGAAATTAAAGATGTTAAATTCTATTAATAATTACGTAATTTATTTCCAATAGCAAATTAATACCTCCAACACTATGATGCACATCATGGCCTTCATTACGCCCAGGTTCTGTGCTAGGATTTGAAGGCTGTAGTGAAATTTCATGCACATTGTTATCATGAAATAGTCAATTTATGTTCGAAATTAACTATTCAATTTGATTTACTTTTCATTTGACCAATTTACCTATGTCTCATCTAGTGCAGTAGATTCTTCGTTATGGCTTTGGGATTCTTGGCATAGGCATGTAGCCATGATTGCATAGCCTTCCTTCAAGGCTATTCTCTTGTCTTCATCCATGGGCTCTACATTGAATTATGTGCCCTGTATTTTTTGTTTAATATCATCACTTTTACATGTATGATTTGATTAAATAGAATTGTTTGCAACCTTATATATATAATTTGATATGAAATTCTAATGCTGCTACTTACAAGTCGAGAGTGAAGTTTCATATAGCCACCAGAGCTAAGTTTATGTTGGCCAACCTTTGTTAATCTCGCTTGTGTGGCTTTTGATGTGTCTTGCAGTCTATGAAAAGTTTGAAACATGTTAGATTATATATTTACAAAGATCACTAATTAGTGCATGATTACATTCTACTTAATACTATCACGACATACCATCTTTTGTCATCTTCTAGTTGAATTCCACTACCCTTTAGCCTTTTTTATTTAGCATCTTCCATTATTTCATTCCACTCCATCGGTGGAATCATAGGAGGATGCTCGTACTTTGGGTTATCCTTTAGAGCCCTTCTATATTGGTCCCTCACAGTCTTTATATGTTTGGATGCTCTTTTAAGAATCACGACTCTGTCAAAAGTTTTATTTCCAAAGAGGTCCTCTAAAGATTTAATGAGCTGATTTTTTAAGTCAGCATCCTGATCATTCCACCTTTTTTGAAAAAACAAAATTGTTAGATATCATAACTTTAATATAGTACAATAAATGGAAGATAAGAAAAATATTGTACCAATATTATGAAGCTACGTACCTTTTACGTATGGTGGGCCTAAATAGCTTCAATGCCATTTCAAAAAGAGTTTCATAAAAAACATCATTTCCTACAAAAATACCATGGGATTATCAATCCAAAATGAGTTATGTATAAGTAAACTACAATTACACTGTAAATAATAATAATTTTAAAGCACTTGGAAGCTTTGGTACTTTTAACGGAACCATATTGTTCTTGTTCATCAATAATGTGCCCGCAAACGAACCAGTACTAGTAACATGGGCTGATCCAGGAAATGGTTGATCTTCACTAGTACTGGTTTGATCTATTCTTGTACCAGGTGTAGGTGTATCTATTAGTGCACAAAATAGGCCCATACAGTGTATAAAATTCACACAAGAAAAATAATCAATGCATGATTAGCACATAACAAAATATAGAAAAATAAGGTTTTACCAGTTGTAGATGGTATAGAGGAAGATGTCTGCAAGCACCTTGTTGCGAGCAATGCAGTCATCAAATGTGGAATGTTAACCGAAGGAGGCATCTACACTTCATCATGACCTGAAGAATACATTGTTAGCAAAGACATTTGCAATGGATAAAGATTAAATGGGGTACTAGAAGCATCCCAAACATAAGTTGAGTCAATAATGCATGCAAAGGTTAAATCGATGGTTAAAGGTTTAAGGATTATTTACATGAAGGTAGTGTGGCACTACAACCCTCACCATGTTGACGATGTTTCACACATGTCAAAAAATTATGTAAGAAGAACACATCATATTTTAGATCATGATCCATAAGATAGTATAAAATATAAACATCTATTGAACTTTAATTATTGCTTAAGATTAATTACTGCTTACATCAATAGAATTAACTCTACATGTCAATTCTTCTTCGAGTTCCTTTGACTCCTCAGTTTCATTTGCTTCCATTAGAAGGTTAAGAATTTCCTTACCATGTTTAGTTTTTATTTGAGTAGCCATGAATACATGGTTAGAGTTAGATTCTATGTCATCTATAAATGCCGCCTCAACTTCAAATCGCAATAGATCTGCTGCCTCTTTTGCTTTTCTCTATCAATGAGTATCAAGTTGTGACATCAATATCAATAAAATTCTATCAAAATAACTCCAAAGCCATAAAGAAAAGAACATAATAATATGACATTTTTTTCTATATAATTTGTAGAATTACACTAATTAAGGTTTACCTTTGATGAAGAAGGTGTACTGTGAGGAACATCCGCACCTGTATCTTGAGGTGGAATATCCATGTCACCCTGTGACAAAGATTAGTAATTCTTAGCAATTAGAAATGATTAGAGTCAATATTAATTGGAGGCAATTGGTTTAAATGTTATACTTACCAGTCCCATGATAGGGATTTTTTTTGTATCTACATGATTCAAATTGTAATCTATTAGAAGCTCTTCCCCTGCACTTATTGATTTTATCGCACATACAAATATATGATTTCCCTCATGTGCCTTGAATATACAATTCAGCCTTTTATAAATTGTGCCAAGCTAGTGCACCTGAATAATTGTTGAAGACATGGAATAAGGGGAATGTACTGAAGACTCTTGTGAGGCACCTTTTTTGTTATTTGATCTGAGTGATATCTACTAGTATGACAAACATGGCATTCCATTGCAAATTCATGATGTTTATGATATAGAATGTTGTCATTGGGACATGCATGTATTGTCTGATACTACATTCCAATTTGATTCATAATGGTAGATAATTCTCAGTACGAACAAGGCAAAATGTTTGATGGTGGTAAGAAAAACTCACCTATCAACCTACAACAACAAATATGAATTGTTAATATAATGAATTGTAATGGTATGCTAACATTGAAGATGACAAAAATGGCATACCTTAGCATACGTGACATTGCTACATTGGATAAACCATTCATAACCTTGAAGTTCACCAACAACACTATAGCAAAGAGAAGAGTTGTTTGGGAGCCTTGGTATAGGGGCTCGTATGCCTTCTCAATTATAGCTATATCAAGACCATATTCATCATCATTATTAGATGTGCTAGTACCATCATCATGATCATCTTGATCAGCTACGCCAATACCATCATCTTCAATTATGGTCTCTGCCACAGGATCATCTTCTTCCATGGGAGCGTTATCATTGGCTTGGATATTCACACCTCCATGTTCCTCCAATTGGAAATCCACATTCACCAATCGATGAAAATCGTGCCCCCCTTCAATGTGACCATATTGCCTACAATGACTCTTAGCTGTTTTGATTAGAATTATTTGATTCTTTAAGCCCTTACACTTTTTGCAAGGACAATTACATTTTTTAACATCTTTTCTTTGGAACTGAGACCACAATCTAGCAAGTGTCTTGTTATTTTGTTCTGGGTTCATATTGCCAGGTGTGGACTTTCTTCACAGGCTATAAATATACAAAATGTAAACATACAAACATTAGTAGTATCTTGTATATAATAACAAAAAAAAATATTATAAGATTATACAAGATTTACAAATACACACACAAATCATGCTCACTAGACCACGAAATATTCAAAAGGATAAGTATTTTGGGAGTTATTATTATTTTGGGAGTTACACAAATCTCCTCACTAGACTACTGAATATGTGGATATTATTCTTGATGCTGAAGCAAATCAAGAATGTGAAGTTGAAGCAATTACATCTAATTCATTGCTGCCTATATATAGTCCGCTACTGGCTGGATATAATTCACAGATGTTTGTGTTGAATTTTATTTTTTTTCATTGGATGAAGAGTTTCATCTTTCATTTATATGAGTCTTTACCTCCCAAAAGACATGTCTCCTAGTTGGTTGACTAGGCATAGTTGGCCAACTAGCATATAACATATTTATTTTAGTTCTAACAGATCCCTAAGGAAGACACATGAACTATAAAGGTAAGTATTGTAATTAGTAGACAAGGGTTGGAATTTTATCCAAGGAAGACTTTAGTTCAATTTACACTTCATTTTGTAATTAGAGATTATAGAGAATATATTCTAGAGTTGTATAGTCACATTGTCTAGTCTGTAAAGATATACAATATATTTTTGCAAAAGAAACTTGCAATTGAAGATAATAACACATTAGAATTTGGCATTGTAGTGGAGGTGATTCTATACCTAGTAGAAATTATTTCCTCTAAAGCTTCCAAATGGCCTTTCTCTGGGAGCTGCATTAAGGCATTCAATTGAGCATTAATGCATTAATGCCCATCTATATCTAGGTTTGTATCACACATGCTTAAGGAAAAAGTTCCTAATACAACTGAAGAGAGTAATTAATATGGAAATTGAATCAAATGTAAGCCACATATGGTATTAATTTTCAAAGATAGTGAAAATTTAAAAGAATTGGAAAAATATAGTGTACAAGCAATGATAGTGCACCATGGGAAGTCACAATAAGTATGAACCCATAGAGGATTTTCATTGTTTCCTAAAAGAAGATCATTTTCAAAGTGAGATTTAGCTACATAGAGGTGAAGCCATGACATACAAAAGGTAAGAGAACCTCAAAGTTTCTGACATATAATGCTATCATGTCAAAAGGACAACAAAGTGTAGTTTTTAGAACAATGGAACAACCATCTCTCTTAAAAGGAAAAACCATCATGTTATAGAGTTATTGAATATGGCCATTATCATGAGATCATAGGGAAAAACACATCAATCTACTATTAGTGAACAATTTCTTCTATAGAGGCAATTTTCAATTCTATGTTCATGTGAAAAGGAAATGTCACTCAGTTTGAAGTCCTAATAGAATAAATACAATAAGAAGACATTGACATATCATGCCTTAAATTGGCAACAATCACAATAAGAAGATGGAACGACCACAAGGTACAAGCATGTGCAAGTCATTGTAATCATTGGAGATATGTTAAAGGTTAAGTACAATAGTAGAGCACAACCATGATACAATTAATGAAAGTGCCATAAAACACCATGATATTTATAATCAATCATAGAGAAAAGAGATAGTGTAGCAAATATTTATGTATTCTACTTAGTTTGTTCAAGATTATAGTTTGTTCAACCTCTTCCCGTAAAAACCGCATGTATACTTTAGTTAAAATAGTTTAGTTTTACAACATGAACAATAACTGATTTCTGATTTGCCAACAAATTTTTTATTAACAACAATGCATTGCCTTTAGTTCTACTTCAAAAGTTAATATGTGAAAGTTTGTCAAAAATTTAATAGTACGTAAAGTACATCATATTCTTGCACAAATTGAATTGAGAATACAAATCCACTTAACAATGCTTATACTTGTATTGATATTATTGATTTTTAAATTAAATTTACATAACATCAAAATAAATACACTCTAGAAACTAGAAATTAAAAACTCCATTGTTCCAGATTATAGAGATCATAACAGTGAATGTAAACTAAGTTAATGAGTATTGGGAATGGACCAAGTTAATGATTGATTCCAGATCATAACAGTGAATGTAAACTATGTTCAAGCAATGAAAAAGTAAATTCATTTGAAATCAGCCAGTCACTGCCCATGAGGGTACAGTCTGACTATATTGTTGACAAACATTTATTTTTATGGTTGATATGGATTCAAATGATTGCTAGGATATGGTGTTACATTTCATTAGAGTTTTGAATAGTTTTGTGCACGTTTGGAAGGCGTAATATTTTCACTTTTATTGCCCAATCTGACTTCAAGATTATTTAATGAGATGTAATATGAATTTTTTTAATCAATTTAGACATGTTTTCATATCTCAATTTGGCTGATGTTTTTTTGAAATTTTTGGTTCAGACTCAGACATCCAATGCCAGGACTGATTCTTGGGACAAGAATCCTTTCAAAGATGGTGAACATGGTGCAGGGCCACCTAGAACATCCAAAGACTACCAAGAGTCCATAATGACAACCATGCACCTAATGACATCTAAAGACATCAATTGGAATGCATTGGCACCTATAATGGCCTATAAGGTAATTCCATGCAATGCAAATGGCAAATATGTAATAAGTCTTAAAAGGCCTAATAGGCCTTAGGACCAAAATAAGAGCCTAGGATGGTATTTGGTGTTACAAGTTTATAATAGTTTAGATTTGATTTTAATAATGCTTAATAAGTTCATTTGGGTCACATTTCAAAGTCTTAAGGCTTCGTTATCTTTAAAAGTTTCAAAAACTCCAAATTTGTAATGTTGCAAATTCAAAAATTTGAAATGCAACGGTTATTAGAAAATGGAGGGAATTGGATTTTGTTATATTTTAGTGCAAACTAATCCCTCCAACCGATTTGGATTGGTTGGGGTAGTTTCTAGGAGTCCATAAAATATGCCAAAGTTTCATTGTATGGCAGAAGAGGCCTGGTGTATAGACTGTATTGATTTTTTGATAAATAAACTTCTTTCAAATGCAATTTCCTTGAGTTCTTAGAGTGATTTTGGATTCATTTTGTCATTTTCTTACATTTAAATGCATTTGGAATGGCTAGATATCGATCCTAGACCACATCTATGCATTTGTGAGGTCTGTATTTGTATTTGTACTCAATTAATTCTAGTTGGCAAAGTAGTTTCAGCCATTCCTTTGACAGTTTTGTGAGTTTCCAATTGAATATGGTAAAAAATGGTCCATAGAAAGCCGACTGCCCTAGTTTTATGTCAAAAATGGTCTATAGATGACTATCACATGATTTCTTTCAGATTTCTCCACCAAATGATCTCAGACCAGTCGCAATTGAAAGCTATGACTCCAGGTAGACTTCCTAGGTAAGTGCACAAAGATGGGGGACCAAAAAGGGGGTATAAGATGCCACTTTTTTCCTAAAATTAGCAAACTCTGAACTTCAACAAGAAATTGAAGATAGTTAGACTCAAAATTTTAAGATGTGACAAAAACAAGAGTTGTAATACTTTGAATCTAGTTCCTAAACTACTAACTTATTTTGAAAATGGTGCAGATTAAGGCCCTAAAAAGGGGGGAGCACAAAAAGTGGTCCTATTTTTTGTCAAAAAAACATAACATAGCGTCTACTGTGCTCCCCCTAAAATGTTAACTTTTTTTTTGAATTTTTTTAATCGCTCTAGTGAGAAGTTAGCTAACACCACATAGTTTATCCCGGAATTTTTTGGTAATTTTTTTATGAATGTATAATTTTTTATGAATTTATGAAGTGCACACATCCTGAAAACATGAAATTTTTGTGTGTTCCCCCTAGAAATCATTTAAAACTAATCAAAAATCAATTTTTTTTTATAAAGTGTGTAGAATGGAGTCTAGTTTCTAAAAATATAACTTGTTGCAAAATTTGATGAATGAGCCAAAATCTATGCCCAAAATACTGGATGTTGGTTTTTAACAAAAAATGGACATACACACAAAAGAAATTAGAGTTGAAAAACTTAACATAATCAGAATTCAAAATAAATTATATGCTTAGATAGCTAACAGAGAGATCTACAATATCACATCATTTAATTTTTACATTCTTGAGCCACAAGTAAACTTGACGAGGAGCACACATAAAAAGAGAGAGAGAGAGAGAGAGAGAGAGAGAGAGAGAGAGAGAGAGAGAGAGAGAGATGGGGTCGAAACCAAGTGATTTGTGATAAAACGAGTTAAAAACCTTTGGGAATCCTTTTGCCAACTATAGTTTGACCTTAGAAATCCATGATGGATTGTGGGAGGTAACCCTGCTGAAGGCTTGCTGAATCCTGAAATTTGGCTAAGTCTAGAATTTTTCGAAAACCCCCAAAATCTAGAAGTTGCATCTTTACTCCTATGAAGCTGGAACCTATCCCAAACATCCTGGAAGTATTATATTTTATAATTTATACAAATATAAATTTCTTATACTTTAAGTTATATTTGTATAAATCCTCCCGCCCATGAAGTATCTCTCTCTCACCCCCTTATCACCCTCTCTCTATCCTTGATCTCTCTCTCTCTCTCTCTCTTTCTAGTTTTTCATAGGGCGCACACGCTATTAAGAATATGGATTACACTTTTGTGGTTCTGCATAGGGCGCACGGGGGGTGGAAATTTTATGGTTTTACAAAGCGTGTGTGCCCTATTTGGCACACTCTTTGTTTTGGATTTCTCAAGCCTAAGGCTTGGGCAACCCAAGCCATAGGGCGTGCGCCCTATAGGGCACACACCCTTTAGTGCATGCGCACTATGCGTGATGGGGGACCAAAAAGAAAAGTGGCATTTTTTTGGTCCCCCATCTTTGTGCATATACCCTCCTATGGAGTTAGATTTGACATTCCAATCCACACGAAGTCGACAAAAAACAAATACCAGTAAAAAAAATGTTAAAAACACAGTTTTCTCAATCTTGTTTGCAATATTTCCTCTTCCAACCTTACAATCATAAACCTAACACTAGTACATTTATAGTGTAACATGATGTGGTGATTCAAAAATTTAGGGTTTTTCAAGTTCATCTCTGAATTAAATGTATATAAACAATGATAAAAAAACATGCCAACAAATACCAAATACATGATGCCCTAGCACATTGCTCACGTGCCCTAAGTAGGTAACCAATAAAACAATGCCAAACAAATGCAGAGTAAGGAAATCCTTGCAGGCGGTCCTCCTTTTACACCAAATCACAGTGGCAACCCTCGCAGGCAAGCAGTCCTCCTTTTACACCAAATCACAGTGGCAACCCTCTCAGGCAGGTGGTCCTCCTTTTACTCTCACCAAATAACAGTGCAAACAATCACAGGCTCTAGCTCCTTCGCGCACTCCAAGTTAAAACCAAATAATGAAATGAGATAAAAAAATATTTTTTCTTTTTAAAGTTATGCCCGTGTTGGTCGAAATTCCGACCTACATGGTATTGGTCAAAATTTCGACTAACACGGGCATGGATTAAAAAAAAGTTAGTTTTCCTTCTATAATCTGACCAACCTAAACCTTTTTAATTGATGGTCAAAAATTTTGGTAGAAAAATGAGGTCAAATGTAGTAGTGACTATTTGTTCCTATCTCATAACTTGTCATGGGGGTATTTACATGCCTTTATGTTATTCACTTGGCCATGCACGTTAACAACATGCTCTTCTCCACATTTAGCAAGATCTTTCCCATAATTAACAAGCATTATCTCACCTCCATATAAGTAATATTGGTGAAAAAAGTAATGACAAAGAAAGAAACTAGGTTGGTAAGTTTGGGATATATTTTGTTCTCTTTTACAATATTTTTGGTACCTTTACATTTAAAAAAATAGTGACTCTAATGAATTCTTCTTTGTATCTTTTCTGACATAGCCACAATATTACAAGAGAATTAGAACAGGTATGTAACTTTACTATAAATAAAGTTTCCCCTAGAAAATCCCACAAAGTTAAGGAATTTGAGTTTTGCATTCTAATATTTAGGTTAGTTTCACTGCTCCCAATTTTTTAAATCGAAGATCAATAGAGTCATCTTTCTATGGTTCATGCTCTTGTGATGTTTGGCAGACAAAGTGTAGAACAATTTTATCTTAATCTTATATTGTTGGATTGAAATTCTTGTTTTCAGTTTACTACTAGTTTCTTAGGAATCAAGCTATCAAAATTAATTGAATATTCATGGATTTGTCCTATGAATTCTCTTATTGAAGCATATTCTCATAGAAGAATGCAGTATGACCACTATTTTTTATTCTATCAAAATATAGAGTATAATACCTCCTCTTGATCAGTTGATTCAACAAAAACTTCATATTTTTCTTTTCTATCAGAAAATGATAAATAGATGTCAAGAGATTACATAACAAAATGATGATTGAAAATTAAATTCTCCATAAGACTATATACTCAATCATGAAACAATAGATTTCAATAATAATCTCATTGAGAGACACCAAAATAGAGATCCTAAACTTGCAAGTTAGTCATTAGGAAAAAGACAAAAAAATATGCCAATTGTTTGATGCTTATAAAGGACACATCAAGGAAAAGTTCAAGTAGTTTTCTTTCTAGAATTGGTGTTGATATGTGCTACTCTATTAATTTTCCCATTCCACATATATCAAATATTAAATTTTAGTAGATTATGTGTCAAGATTCTTAAGGCTATATAGCTAGATAAATCAATAACTTTTGACACTCTCAAGGGAAAAAGAAACACACGTAGAAATTGGCACTATTGCTTCATAGCTATTTTTCTTCTCTTTTTGGAAAGAAAAATAAATCATGGGGTGTCTCATTCTGATCCACGTAGTTTTCATTTTTCAAAGGAGATATTATTTTGTAAATGTTTTTTCATAATTTTATAATTTTCATTAAATGATTACAAATTGGTTAAAGGTTTTCTTGTTATGTTTTTGTTGTGCTATTATTATTATTGGGGGGTTTTGTGAAGTATGGAATATAATTGGCATCTTGAGGTAGTAACTCGAACGAGTTGTATCTAGTGCACAATTTGGGTACTCATTGATTATTTTTTAGTTTGAAGAGGTTGCTCATTGTTTGTTGTCTACTTATTTGTAGAGAACTAATTTGAATTGAGAGGCCAAAACCCTCCACATTTTGTAAGCCTAATTAGGGAAAAATTGTGGCTTGATGACTTAGTGGTTACAATTAGTTCTTGTATTTAACTAGTTCCCTAATCCATAGTTTTTTTCTCAATTATAGATTTATAGTTTTATTATTTAAAATAAAATAAGCTTTACATACAAGTTTATGCTCTTAAATCCCACTAAACCGCCCCTATCAACCAAGATCATTTTACAAACAAAATTGCAATTTGTAAATCTAACCCTACATCATCAATACCTTAGTAATTATAGAGATTTCAACAAGTTATCAACAACAAATTACAGGATTAAGCCCATCACCCACCAAAACCACCCTCATTATAGTTTAAATAGCATTATAATAGTAAAAAAGTTTGAACAAAAAATAGCTTCAAAAAGGCTAAAGAGCACTCAGGTTCTAGCTTCTTGTCTCATGATCTGCTTCATTTCCATCTACTCCATCAAATGCCTTGCATCCCTCACCTCCATCCTCACCTCCCCTTCATCCATTTCTCAGTGAATTTCTCCTTCAGGGAACTTCCACTTCAACCATGCCAATATTGAGCTTCACTTATTTTATCTCTTCATCCAATGGTCTTATCATTAACACCAATTTTAGAGTTGTCCACCCCCTGTGAGCCTCTTTAAAGTGGTATCTTTGCTTCCTCTCCTCAAACCTCCAGACGAAAGGGGTAAATTTAGTGTCCTTCACCATCTCGACATTTGTCGGGTCATTGCTAAAGTTCATTCCCACTCCAGGTACCACTCTTGCAAGAATGGAGTCCAAGTCTCCAAGGAAATCTACAGGTACTATGGCTCAAATCATCATTTGAGAATTCTCCACTGTCTCACCCAATTGTAAAACCCATGCCATGATCATGGATTACACATCTTAACAACCCAATTCTGGGCCATAAAAGAAAATAAAACATGCAGTGTTCATCTTATGCGAGTTTTTACCTAGTTGAACATGTCTCCTAAAATCGGTGACACACTATCAACCAACCTGAGATCTTTAAACAAAAATATGCCTTCTAATCTCCTCTTTGACATCGACCCAAAAAATGGATTTTATTTTTTTGCTGCAATAAAGGTGAATGATGTTTCTATCTTCAACTGTTGAACCAAACCACTTTACGTGCAATAAAAATTGTGAGAGACTTTTGGGGAGATTTATCAAAATTTTGGGACATCCCCCACAATAAATGTCATGTCCTCCTGTTACACTTGCTATCATTTTGGCCAGCCCACCAAATTTAATTCTTTGCACCCGTACAATACCCACATCCATCCTTCCACCTTTTGTAAATATTCTTTCTTTTTTATAATTTAACGGTTACTTCACTATTTTATAGGTTCAAATTTCTAAAGTCTTCAATTTGAATTTCCCCTTTAGTTGCAAATGATAGAGCCTAATTCGATAGGGTATCCTCCTCCTTATTCCCACTCTGTTCACATGTGAAATTCTAAAATCATTCATCAGGGCTAATTCAACACCAATAAGATCTATGTAATTATATAAATGCTAAGCATTCAATGCACCTTTACTAATTTAATTAATAATTATTTTTTAATCTACTTCAAGATGTACTTTTGATGCCCCTAAAATTATTTTCACCTTGACTACCACTAATGTTTCCTTTGCTTCTGCCACATTGTTGGTTCCATCTTCTAGTCTCTTGCCACCTAAGGCTATAGTGTTTCCTATCCATTCTTGAATAATAAATCTTACACCTGATGGTCCTAGATTTCCATTTGAAGCCCCATCAAAGTCAACTTTCCACCATCTATCCTCAAGTTTAGTCCATACAATTAGATCCGACACCATAGCTATTGGCTTAACCCAACCAAGCCCATTCACAGGCCTAAGTTTAATACCTGGTCAAGCTTGTTGAATGTGCTTTTCTTTCAATGTAAAATGAATTTTGGGATTAAAATATTAAGAAATAGATGCCCATGTAGTCTCCTTGATAGAAGTATTAATTCTATGTTTTAGTCTTTCCACACTCTCATCTTTCTCCACAAAGATTTTCATATTCCTCTCCTTCCACACTTTCTAAATAATTATGAAGGGGCTTAAATTCCAGATGCTTGATAGAAAAATTTTCTCCATCTTTTGTGTCCAACCATCAAAATATTTCTTTAAAGTGTTAGGAAGAGGACCCTATCATTCAAGCTTGTTTAAGACCATTGTCTAGCATTATGAAGAAACCTTGCAGTTTAATAATAAGTGATCCACATTCTCCTCAACTTCCCTACACATCAAATAATTTGTAGGTTTGTGTATACCCAATCTCTTCCTCCTTTCCCCTTTGAAAATTCTACCCCTTGTTGCAAGCCATACAAAGAACCCAACCTTTGGAAGACAATATTTTCCCCAAAATGGATTTGTTGGTCATTTTTCATTTACTTGTATTCTTTCCATAAACTGGTAGCCTAGTTTCATTGAGTAGTTACCATTACTAGCTCTACACAACACCACGTTGTCATTCTTTCTTGTTACAAACATTGTCCTAGATCTCAAAATCTCTCTTAGTTTATCCTTTTGATGATCGGATAAATTAACATCCTATAAACATTTCCAGCCCCATTCTTCACATTGTTGTCCTCTCTTCAATTCTAAATAGTCACTCACATAAGAGCCCCAATTAGCTACACACCATTGCTTTAGATCAATTATATCCCCTCTACTCACCAAATATGGATAACCATTTCGTGAGTCCTACCAAAATTTAGCTTGCTGTCCATTCCCAATCTGCCATGTCAGATAATCTGTGATCACCTGTTTACAAGAAACAATAAAGTTCAAAATCACGGATCTTGGTGGGGGATTTCAAAAATTTAAAATTCTATTATTCTCCATTGAGTCTAAGTATTTAGATTTTAAGATTTTAACCCATAATTGATTAGACTGAGTATAGATGTTCCAAACTAATTTTTCTCCTAAAGCTTCATTCATAAAACTTGAATCCCTTAGTCCCACTCCCCCATTCTACGTATTCAAGAAAATCTTATCCCATGCAAGAAATGGAATTTTGTCCTGATCATTAGAGTCATTCCAAAAAAAAATATTTCAATCTCTTCTCAATCAATCTAATAATTTTCTTAGGTATTAGAAGACACATCATAGAGAAAATTGGTATAGCTAAGATTACAGTTTTCAACATCAGAATTCTTCCTGCAGATGATAACCATATTCTTTTCCAACCATCCATCATGCTACAGTAGCTATCCATAAGCTCCTTCTAGAGGGTTTCCTTGCACCACTAAAAATAGGAATGCCTACATACTTCCTAGGGAGGGAGCCCAACTCCATTCCCAAAATAACACATATCTCCCTTTGCTTTTGAACTGGTGTGTAAAAGAGGAAAATTTTAGATTTGCCCCAATTTACCAATGCTCTATTATATTTGTCTGATGTTTTCTACATTATTCTTTCCTCCCTTAAACTACAAGTGTGAGATATCATCCAAGAGAACCACCACCTTAATACCTTTCTAACTCCCTTCGCACCTTCTCCTTGAGATGAGTCTTCCCAAAGCCTCGGCCATGATAATAAACAAAAAAGGAGAAATAGGATCTCCTTGTCTAATTCCCTTATCCCCCTCAAAGAAACCTTGTGGGATCTTGTTAACCATAACTAAAAACTATGGAGTCTTAATACAGTGACTTATCCATTTTACCCAAGCCTCATTGAAACCAAACTTATTCAAAACTATCAGTAGGAAATCTTTGTTAACCTCATCATAAGATCTTTCGATGTCTAACTTCACCAACATTCTCTTTGTTCATTCTCTTCACACAAAGTGAATAGCCTTGTGTGCAACTATCACACCTTCATAAATTGATCTGTTCGGGGAGAAACCACTTTGCTTGGAAGAGATAATAGAGTTTAAAATACATTTTAACCTATTTCTAATCACTTTAGAGATAACCTTATAAATAGCGTTGTATAAAGAAATACACTTGCAATTACTAAAGGTGATAATATCCTTTTCCTTGGGGATAACGACAATAAATTTATTATTAAAATCCTTTAACAAACCCACCACCCTAGATTCATCCACCACCTCCCAAATTTCCACAGTAAAAAAATGTCAATTTTTTTGGAAAAAAAAAATAGGGAAGCCATCAGGGCCAAGGACTTTCTCACCTCCTAAACCAAAAAGTGTGTTCTTTACCTCCTCTATCATGACCAGTCTCAACAACATTTTATTTTGGGCTTCACTAATATATTCAGGTATGTTAGCTAAGATGTCATCCCTGTCACCATTTGCGTGTTGATCCAATTTAAAATCATCTAAAAAATGTCTAATAGCCTCCTTGAAAATGTCATCTATATCTGACAACACATTCCCCTATTGGTATTGAATGGAAAAAATGCTATTCACAACCCTTCTAACTTTTAATAATTTGTGAAAAAACTCTATATTCTAATCCCCCTCCTTCAACCATGTCTCCCTTGAATTTTGCCTCCAGAATGTTTCTTCACATTGTAAAACTTCTACATAATATTTCTTTAGATTTTTCTCATTCTCAAAGCCCATTTCCCCCATACCCTCCTCAATAACCTTTGAATTTATTACATCTAACTCCTATTCTAACTTTAGTTTCTCAGAGAAAATATTCCTAAAATCTTCCCTATTCCATCTTTTCATCTGCTCCTTCACATGTTGGAATTATTTTTTTAAATAATCTTTGTTGCATGTTCTTCTCAATGCATTTGTCCACCATCCTGCAAGGATCTCTTTCAGACCATCCGTACGCAGCCACATCTTTTCAAACTTGAAAATGCTATTATATATTTAAGCTACAACACAAAGACCAAAGTATAATTATATATTAATCTTAGATGTATGATTAAATATGACACATATTTAAGAGTTATTGAGTTAACTCCCAATTATAAGGTTAGTAAGACAAAGGTGGCCTTAATTGTATAGAGGTGACATTCAATTGCCATTGGTCAAGCATTCATGAGGTGATTGTGGCACTTGATGACCTAAAATCAAGGATTACAAGTGTCATCATTAGCCACCTTAGTAAATTCAACCTACCTAAGGAAGCTTATCCTAGGTGTATACTATATAATAAAGTAAATAACTAAATATAAGAGTAGAAAATAATGTCAAAACACTCACATTTTCAATAATTAAACTAATTGATATGTATATTGGAGGATTATATATAGACACATGAATAATATGCACATATTATAAGTATTTATACATTATCATAAGTAAATTCAATTTTTGAGAGTTTAGGCTTTCTCATAGTTCTATTGTTAATGGCACAGTTACACAATATAATTATAAGTTATTAAATTTTGAACATGTAAATGTTGTGTTCAATATCCTTTGATTATGGGGATGAGGTCCTCTAATTACACCCTCCCCAACATTAATTACTAAAGAAATCCACTCATTAATTATAATTTAGTTATATAAAATTATTGTCAAATAAGTGTCACTAAATAATAGGTTCACTTGGTTCTCATGTTGGAGATCAAGGCACAATAATCCTTAAATGACATCTTAGTGTTGACATGCATGCTAAAGTGGTAGCTCCACTTTAATTAATTGATAAATAGTCTTATTCCCACAAGTGACATGCATTCGACTTAGAGGAGCATATGTAGAGAAGATAGGGCATATGTTAGAAGAGCACAAATGAAACAATAATGCAAATATATGGGGTGTAATATTCAAGCCTACTATGTGTTGGTAGAAGAATTGTAAGATAACAAAAAAATAAGGAGAGGTCCTTGCCTTGTAGAGGAAAAAGGTGTGTGGTATTTAAGCCAAAAGGGTGTTACTACTAGAGAGAATTATATATCCGGTGGTATCCTTATTGAGAGATAATTATATATAGAGAGAGAAGTATCCTCACATGATGTGAGGGGTGGGGGATTCATTAGCAATCTTTGACTAAATAATCTACAAAAAATAAATACAAAACATTTTTTATGGATATAGTTGAATCTTAAACTTAATTGTACTTAAGAACATAGTTAAATTTTTGTAAGGGTGAAAAGTGCACCCTTACACTTTTCTCCTTTCTTCATTGTTTTGCATTTATCTGCATGGGTGTCTTAACTATGTTGCCTAACACATGATTTTAACTAATTTGGTGCTCACACTAACCCTAGACTCAAATTTACACTTAACAATACTACAATTGTCTTAGCTTACCGATTAACACTTTCTTTGCTCAAGTTAGAGTAATGTACAACATATTCACCTAGGTCAAAACTAAAACATGAGAGATTGACCTAATTTAATATTATCCTAAGTTGAGTTAATTTCAAGAAATTGTTATGTACCATTTCTTGCACCAAAAGATTTAAATTGTGCATATAGAACATGAATAAAGGATATCACCTTAAGTCATTATCCATCATCTAGGATCATCCCCAAACAATCATAATCATTCCCTACCAGTAGTCATGATAGTACTTAGAATCATTCATATCCTTATCATATCTTTGTTCCTCATTAACCTTTCCAATTATATCGCCACTTTTATCAACAAGTATCAAAACACTACTTCTTCCACTAAGTCACCTATCACCATTACACTTTTGTTCAAATATCAAAACCTTCATTAGCGTAACCACATCATTGTTAGTTGCATTTCTTGCTTAGTCAAAACTACTAAATCAATGATGGGGTTTGGCTAAGGTGAAATGTGGGTAGCTATTTGCCTTGTTCTCTCAGAATATCATATTCCAATGATGATCTTTAATAAAATAAAGTCTTCTATGTAAACATGTAGGTATACATATGTTTATTGTAGGTACCAATGAACTATACATGATAGGCGTAGGACCATGCAAAATTTTAGAGGCACACATGTGGGTCAAAAGTATACAAAATATCAAAATGTTGGTGTGAGATTGACCTTCTACAAATTTTGAGAATGACTTGGTCAATTTTTCATCATTCCACTCCCGATTATTATTTAAATAGTAGTCATCTATTTGTTAGCCATCAAAATCTACAAAACCCTTTTACAACCCTTGATTATCAAAATTTTAAATTGCATCATATAATTTGTTACATATTATACCACAATTATAAATTAAATTTATTGAAATATACTACTTCATTAAACTTAATATTTGGAAAGATGAATTCTTTTATTTTCTTCTCAACTTCTATTTTTTAAATTATAATTAATTCTAATTTACTACAAATCACCCTTTTATCTAATTATTAAACATATCATATAATAAGACCTTAATTTGATGGCTAAGTATGTCTATCAAAAATTATTTTCATAAGAATTATTTGAAATATTTTTTAAATGCGAAAATATTTTATAATCAAATTATTGTTAAATTTTTAATAATAAATTCAGATTTTCCTCAGTCATAAAAGACAACCTTTCCAAATGTAAATAACTAAATTAACTTAACTATATTTCTATTTTAAAACAAGAAGTTTAATAAAACTACACCACCATCAAAAGATAGATGGCTTTACCCCTATCCAAGCTTCTTCTATTATGAAGCCATCAAGTGCTTTGGTTGGGGCACCTTTAAAAGATGAACGGTTATATGCATAGATTTATACCAGTAAGAATGTCCTAATTTAGAATCCTTCAACATGCTACGTACCATCTCCATGATGATGCAATTTTGTTGTTTAGCAACTCCATTTTTTTAAGGTGTGTAAGTTGCAATTAGTTGACGTTGAATTCCATTATCCTTCAAGTAGGTGGAGAATTTTTTGTTGGTGTATTCCCCCTGATCTAACCAGAGGAAACAAATGTGATGATTCATATCTTTCTCCACAAGAGTGTAAAACTCATTGAAGTATAAAATGCTTCATCTTGGTGCTACAAGCATATAAAGTCCTAATAAAATTCTTAAAATTATAAAATGTCCTGCAAAAAATGATCATCCTAGTGAAAACTTGGAAACAAACACCTTGAAGTATCTTCAAAAAAATCAAATATCAAAAAATTAAAAAAATTAAAAAATGAAAACAACAAAAAAATTGAAAAAGTAAAAAATTGTGCCTTGGTGATGTTGGTTATTGCTAATACATTGGGGAAATGGTTGATACATTTAATATGTTTAATCACTACGTTGAGTGATGTTGGACCCATTGTTGTTGTCATTAGTGTTTTGTCACTGATGTCAACATATGTTTCTATGAAGAGAACAGGCTGGTTACTATAGTGTACATAACTATACCGATCTTTCAGGATGTGCAAAGTTAGATGAGAGTACATGAAGATGTTATGATCTTATATCCAAGATAAAATCATGTAATGTTGCATATTGGATGAGTTACAGATGTTTTGGTGAAGACTAGTTCCTGGACTGTGACAGTGGAAGTTGATAGAGTGAGTCTTTGTGTTTCTGGTATATCTTACATAAGGTATGAATTCAGTGTATGTGAGCTTGAGGGATGTCAGACAAGGTACTAAAGAATGTTCAATGGTCAGTGCAAGGTATAGAATGTTGGATGACATCATTTGTGGCGTGTGTTCTGTAGGTGACTTATTTGGAATCCGACTTGAGGGCTGTAATGTGCATTTTGTTTGGTAAATGTGAATTAAGGATGTCAGTCCTTAATTTTTGTAATGAAATCATTGTATACTTGTTTTAGATATTGTGTATATCTTAACAAGGGTTTATGTAATTGTTTGTATATTAGGAAAGCCTAATCGGCCGACCTGATCATGTAGAATGTAATAGGGTATATATGTAAGATCTTTTTTTTGGAAAAGCAAATGGTGAGAATGTATGTGATGTAAAGAAGATTGTGAAAGTTGTGAGCTTGTGTCTGTTGGATGTAGAGAAGAGAATTACTGGTGTACTCCATTGGAACCGATCCAAAAAAGATAGTTGTTGTTAGACAGTTCAAAAGATTGTATATTTCTTCATATACACTTGTATTGCGAATAGTGAGTTCTGAAGGTGGATTTAACCTTCTTTGGGCAGTGAGCCTGGGCAATGAGCCCACCTTTCTTTCTTGACTCCTAACAAGGTTTGTCCTCTAACAAGGACTGTGTACTATAATGTTTTTATAAGCTCCTAATAGGGATAGATTTTCTAACAAGGATACTATACTCTCAGTAGATCACTTGTGGGTGTTAATTTCCATTGGGGTTTTTACCTTTAACAGGTTTCCTCGACACCAAAATATTGTGTTGTTGTGTTGGCATACATTGTGTTCATTGGATTTCATATTGCTTCTATTCAAAGTTTAAAGTTTAATAATCTATCATACAACTGATTCACCCCCCCCTCTCAGTTGTATTGTGGACTATTATTCCTAACAATTGGTATCAGAGCTACTAATCCTTAGAAAGAAAGCTTAATAGCTTGAGGTGATCTTGGAGATGATGTTCTATAGGAAGGATAGTCTGAAATTTGATCCTGAAAACTTTGATAGTTGGAAGAACAAGATGTGAACTCATTTTCTATGTTTGGGCATTGACTACTAGTTGATTACAAAGAATAAGGTGGCTATGAAGACTGAGAATGAATTTCCATTAGCTACTGATGATGAAAAGAAGATATTCTCTTACAACATGGTTTCAAGGGAAGAACTGATCAACGCACTCTCTGAATGAGAATTTATTGAAGTTAAAGACTCGGATTCATCACACCAGATTTGGAATAGATTAGAAGCACTATATGAAGGAGACAAGTATACCAAGAAAGAGAAGTTACAGAACTGGAAAACCAAAATGGAGAAGCTACAAATGAAGGATGATGAAAGCATTAGGGCTTATGTTCAAAGGGTTATAGAGGTTGTGGTTAGAATCAGAAACTGTAGAGGCACTTATGATGAAGAAGAAGTCATTGTGAAGATCCTTAGATCGTTGACACCTATTTACAAAACTAAGGCTATATCTATACAAGAAACTATACCTTTGAGTACAAACTTTAGCAGAGAGATGTTGATTGCAAAGATAACTACCTTTGAAGCTACTGAAATGGAAGATTCTGTACCTAAATTTGAATCTACACTCAAATCATCTGCACACAAGAATATAATGTCTTCACTTTCGAGCACTAGCAGTGAAAGCCTAAAAGAAGAGCTTGGTGAATATGTCGAGGAATGGGAACAGATACAAGAAGAGGAAAGAAAGATGGATGAACTTGTTGCACTGATTGCTAGAAGAGAAAAGAGAGGTAAGGGTAAATTCAAAGGAAAGTTACCTTTGAAATATTTTTCATGCAATAAGATAGGTCATTTTTCATCTAGATGTCCTACAAGAGTTCCTAAGTACAAGCCTAAGTTTTTTAAGTCTAAATATTCAAAGGATAAGGAATGTTATTATGCTAGTGAAGGTATTTCTGATGATGATGATTTAGATTATGAGGAGATTGGATTTGTTGCTATTAAAGATGAACCAGTATATGAGGAAAAAGATTTAGTATCACATGTTGATAAGAAATATGAATGGATTATAGACAGTGATTATTCACATCATATGCCTGGAGACAAAAACAAGTTTTTTAATTTAGTGAAGTATGATGGTGGTATTGTGAGACTCGGAGACAATCTTCCTAAACCTATCATAGGAGTAGGATCTATTACTCTAGATGGAAAAACTAATATTGATAATGTACTAGTTGTTGATGGAATTAAGCATAACTTGTTAAGTGTTGGACAGTTAATGGAAAAAGAGTTTCAGTTTCAATTCAATGATGGTAAATGTTTTATCAGAAGTAAGGCAGGTAATTTGATTGTAACCGGTACTAAATCTAGAGGTAATGTATTTGAATTAAATACATCTGGAGCCTCTTGTTTTGTTGAAAAGGTAGATGTTTGGTTATAGCACAAAAGGTTTTGTCATATTAACTTTGATAATATTGTGAAGGCAAGTTTGACTAATGCAATAAGAGATCTCCCCAAGATTGTGAAACCATCTAACACTGTATAAAGAGAATGTGTTATGGGAAAATAGACTATAATCAGTTACAAAAGCAAAGCATATACATTAAAAGGAAAGTTGGATCTGGTACATACAGACCTATGTGGACCTACAAGGACAAGATCATACTATGGTGAAAGGTATTTTATACTTTTTGTTGATGACTTTTCTAGAATGATGTGGGTCACTTACTTGAAAGAAAAATCAGAAGCATTTCATAAATTCAAGATATTCAAGGCAAAAGTAGAGAATGCATCAGGTTTAAAGATAAAATGTTTGAGGTTAGATAGAGGTGTAGAGTTTACTTTAGAATTATTCAATTCAGACTATGAAGAGAATGGAATACAAAGAAAAACATCTTCTCGTAGGACTCCACAATAGAATGGGATAGCAAAGCGAAGAAACAAGACTATACTTGATGCTTCTAGGACAATGTTGCTTGAAGGAAATGTATGTCATATGCATTGGAGAGAGGATTTTGGAACAATGGTGTACACATTGAACACAATTCAAATCAAAGATGGTACAAGTAAGAATCCTTATGAATTATGGTTTTATCATACTCCTACTATTAAATATTTCAGAATATCTGGTAGTAAGTGCTATATCAAGAGAGATGATGAGATAGGAAAATTTGATGCTAGAAGTGATGAAGGAATTTCCCTTGGTTATTCTACTAAGATAAAGGCTTACAAATGTTTTAATCTGAGATTAAGGAAGATGATTGAAAGTAACAATGTGAAGATAGATGAAAGGTTTTAGATACAAGAAAGAATGTATGGTTGTAATCAAAATATAGAGATCAAAGAGGTTGATGTTGCAGAAGAGGAAGAACTTGTTGAGGCTGAATGTGAAAATGAGACTTGTGATGATGACACAAATGAGGCTACTGAGATTCCTAAGACTCTGAGGTATGTAAAGAACAATCATCTTGAAAATCAAATTACTGGTAACTCTAAACAAGGAGTAATGAATAGATCAAAGGCTAGAGAAGAAATTTGTTTGATTTTTCAAGTAGAACCAAAGACTACAGATGAAGCTTGTAGAGATGAATCTTGGATAAATGCTATGAAGGAAGAGTTAGATCAAATAAAGAAGAATAATACTTCAAAATTGGTTCCTAGACCTAAGAACAAAAATATAATAGGAACTAAATGGGTTTTCAAAAACAAAATGAATGAAGGAGTTGTTGTAAGAAACAAAGAAAGATTGGTATGTAAAGGTTATTCACAACAAGAAGGCATATATTTTGAAGAGAATTTTATCTTGTTGCTAGAATGGAAGTTGTGAGATTATTCTTGTCTTGTGTTGCACATAAGAACTTCAAGGTATATCAGATGGATGTGAAATATGCATTCTTGAATGGAGATCTTGAAGAAGTGTATATAGAACAACCTGATGGATTTCCTTTATGCAAAGATGGAGACATGGTATTCAAGTTGAAGAAATCTCTGTATGGACCGAAGCAAGCTCCAAGGGCTTGGTATGCAAGGTTAGACAAATACTTACTTCGGCTTGGATTCAGAAAAGGTAATGCTGACAACAATTTGTATTTAAGAACTAGTGAAGATGGAGTTTTGATAATATAAGTCTTTGTTGATGATATTATCTTTGGAGGCAATGATGATCTATGTGAGAAATTTTTTAAAGAGATGGAAAATGAATTTGAGATGTCCATGAAAGGTGAAATGAAATTCTTTCTTGGACTGCAAATACATCAAAATAAGAATGGCATTTTTATTTCTCAAACTAAATATCTTAAAGAAATGTTGAAAAAGTTTGGAATGGAAGACTGTAAACCAGTTGGTACACCCAAGGTGACTAGTAATAAGATAATAACTGATGATGAATCAAAGTGTATTTTTCAAACCAAGTACAGATTAATGGTTGGAGGATTACAATATCTGACTCACACTAGACCAGATATTGCTAATGTTGTTGGGATTGTGGCTAGATATCAGGCAGAACCTAAAGAGACACACCTAACTGCTATGAAAATAATATTGAGATATCTGAAAGGGAAAATAGACTATGGCTTATGGTATGATAGAAATGATAGCTTTGAATTTCATGCTTATACTAATGTTGAATGGGAAGGAAATATTGATGATAGGAACAATACTAGTGGTGGTGCATTTTTCCTTGGGAAAAAGTTGGTTTCATGGTTAAGTAAGAAGCAAGATTATGTAGCTCAATCTACTGTGGAATTAGAGTATGTTGTTACTTCTATTAACTGCACTCAAATTGTTTGGATGAAACAAATGTTGAAAGACATTGGAATAACTTTTGATGAGACTGTGGTTATCCATTGTGATAACACCAGTATAGTGAATATGTCAAATAATTTGTTGATGCATTCTAAAACTAAACATATTTCTATCAAGTATCACTTCTTGAGAGATAAGGTGGCAGAGAAGGAAATAAAGTTGGAGTATATTAGTACAAAGGAATAGATTGTAGACATCTTTACAAAGTGATTTCCAAAAGATACATTTGAATATCTCAGAGGTATGCTTGGGGTTCAGGCCCCTCCTAGTCATAATTAAATGATGCAGGGATGCAATAGTCCAGAGGTTTTCAAAGCCTTATCATATTCTGGACTTTATGTAGGGATCTACTCCTTTGGGGGAGTGATCATTGAAGAAAGTTGAGAAGAACAATTGATGACTCATGGCACCCTTTTCCATTGTTGTCAAAGGGGGAGTGTTGCTATGATAAAATCCCTACTGTGTGGGGATATTGTATGGAGGTGTACTATGAGAATATTGTTTGGTTAAAGAACTTTGGATTAATAAAACTTTGGGTTAATGGATTTTCCCATATGTTGACATCAATGCCAAAGGGGGAGATTGTTGGATATTTCTAATGCATTGGGGAAATGGTTGATACATTTAATATGTTTAATCACTATGTTGAGTGATGCTCAAGATTTTGTTGTTATCATTAGTGTTTTGTCAGTGATGTCAACATATGTTTATGTGAAGAGAATAGACTGGTTACTACACTGTACAGATGTTTCAAGACGTGCGAAGTTAGATTAGAGTACAAGAAGATGTTGTGATCTTATATCCAAGATCGTATCATGTAATTTTTCATATTGGATGAGTTACAAATGTTTTTGGTGAAGACTGGTTCATGGAATGTGATAGTGGAAGTTGACAAAGTGAATCTATGTGTTTCCGGTATATCTTATAGAAGGTATGAATTTAGTGTATGCGAGCTTGAGGGCTGTTAGACAAGGTACTAAAGAATGTTTTATAGTTAGCACAAGGTATAGAATGTTGGATGATGTCAGCTGTGGCATGTGTTCTAGAGGTGATTTATTTGGAAGCCGACTTGAGGGCTGTAGCGTGCATTTTATTTGGAAAATGTGAATTAAGGATGTCAGTCCTTAATTTTTGTAATGAAATCATTGTATACATGTTTTAGATACCATGTGTATCTTAACAAGGGTTTATGTAATTGTTTGTATATTAGGAAAGCCTAATCGGTCGACCTGATCATGTAGAATGTAATAGGGTATATATGTAAGATGTTTTCTTTGGAAAAGAAAATGGTGAGAATGTATGTAATGTATATAAGATTGTGAAAGTTGTGAGCTTGTGTCTTCTGGATGTAGAGAAGAGAATTAATGGTGTACTTCATTGGAATTGTTCAAGAAAAGATAGTTTTTGTGAGACAGTTCAAAAGATTATGTAGTTCTTCATATACACTTGTGTTGTGAACAATGAGTTCTGAAGGTGGATTTAACCTTCTTTGGGCAGTGAGCCTACCCTTCTTTCTTGACTCCTAACAGGGTTTGTCCTCTTAGAAGGACTGTGTACTATAATGTTTCAATAAGCTCCTAACAGGGCTAGATCTTCTAACAAGGATACTATACTCTCAATACATCATTTGTGGGTGCTAATTCCCACTGGGGTTTTTACCTTTAACGGGGTTTCCCCGACACCAAAATATTGTGTTGTTGTGTTGGCATACACTGTGTTCATTGGATTTGATATTGTTGTTATTCAAAGTTTAAATTTTAATAATCTATCATACAACTAATTCACCCCCCCTCTCAGTCATATTGTGGACTGTTATTCCTAACAGGTGAAAACTTGGAAGCAGGCACCTTGGTAGAAAAAATAAAATAATCTCCAAGTGGTGAAAACTTGGCAAACATGTGTCACTTGTAATCAGTGCTCCATCTATCAATGCATGCCTAAGCTCTTGTCTCCCTTCATCCATCTCTCTCTTTGTTTCCTTGTACCGTCTTGGGCTAGAACTTGTCTTACTCTTTTCCTCAACTCTTATCCATTATTTGGGGGAAATCATATGTCTCTCTAAATTGTTAGTGCTTTATCACTTAGTCGATCTTTTGAGCTTAACTTGAGTCATTTTATTAGTCCTTTCCATTGGACACTTTATCACTAACACTACTCAGTGTTTCTCAACACCAATCCTTCAATGTTTCTTAATACTACCCATCTAGACATCATTGTGTTTTTTCAACACATATCAGATCTTGCACTATCTTTCACTACGCACTTGCACTTTGACACTAGCACAAAGGTGTTTCTTAACACCCAACACCAATTACATCTTAGAAAACTAAAAAATAACTAAGATATGTTGAATTATTTTGTGTTGTTTGTTATCATTATTTTTTACTTTCTATGTCTTCTAAGGTCGCTCGATGATGTCTACTTGACTAGAGATTCATGACTAGGGGCATAACAATGTTTTCTTTGATTTATGTTTGTGGTGTGATTTCAATGATCATAAGTTATCTAATAAACTGGGTGTCTATGGTAAGAGCCTCCATCAGGATTGGAACACCACACATACCTTGACCTTCTTTATTTGGACACTTAGGTGAGATTGGAATTATCTCCTTATATATTACTTGTGTGTAGCATGTATGACGACACTCCAGGTTATCTTGGTTTCTTGTGCCTCGATATGGGTGTTATCTTACAACATTAACTTGGAAACCATGTTCAGGTTATCTCAACACTTATGTCTCGATGCTTATGTGTGTTTCCTACATCTTATCTAATAAGGTCATATTCATATTTTCATAGTTTATCTCACGTCGATGAAGATTGTACTGACCTCCAATGTCCCAAATTCTCAGATGATGAAAAATAATGGCTACAAGATTGGTGACTTGACTACTCTCATGCCTTAGGCTACATTTTATTCTACGCCTACATTTAGCTTTGCATTTTCGATTTCCTTGAGCTATGTTTTCTCTCTTTGTCGAGGCATTTGAGTGAAAACTCTTTATTTTGATCCTATTTTCGGGATCAAAATCAAAATTCCAAATCTTTTAAAGTAGTTGAATGATGATGCTATCACTTCTTTCTCGTCTCCGCCTTCCTTTCTCAAAATTTTGAGGCTTATCTTTTCCCCTTGTACCTCAATTCACTTTCGATCCCGAGGGGGCATGACAATATAGAAAATATTTTCATCAATAAAATCTCCTAATCTAGTAATTAAACCAAATCTTAAATTGATCAAGTCAATCAGAACTAAACATCATCTTTCAGAAATCTCAACTTGATCACTTCATATCAAGTTGAGATTCTCCACATCTCCTTTCTGAAAGAGTGTTCTCATTGCTTTATATCAGTTCACTTGGACATATATCCTTTTGATCTCTTAGGGCATATTAGGTTCATCAGGACCCATATCAATTTTGTATTATCTCTCAAATGATTAGCTATCTCAATCTCTTTGGATAGATATTCAGTCTCATCATTTCATATTAGGCTGGATACTCTTGTCTTGCTTATCGGTCTTCGTTCAATCAAGTTTAGAGTCTAATATCTATCAAGATTCCTTTGCATCATCATTCTTTGACTCAATGTGTTCCTAGATTGCTCACACAATAGTCAAAGACACGCAAATATAATCACCTAAAATTGGTCTAGAAGAAATTGAGCCTCCTTTTTTTATCAAATCATCTCTTTGCTAAGAATCATTATGCAGAGTAACCCTTAAAATCCCCTTTGCATAATTAAATTAAAAATCTTATATCAAGCTTATACTATGGTCTAATTTCTAGAGCTTGCATATTTATATAATTTCTATAACCTTACTTTTAATATAAAGTTCCTACATTTTTAGTAAAAGAACACATTTACATGTGTGCATACTTAATCTTGATTAATTAGAAATTTAAATGGATTTGTGCTTTCAAATGCTATTTTGTCTTATTCTACCTAACATTTCCCTTTTTCCTCTTAATCCTTGCCACTCATCTCTACCTAACCTTGCATCTCCTTGCATCTCATTTTGCCTCTTCATCTCAATCACTTATTCTTTTGCCTCTTAATCTCCACCCTTCATTCTAGAGGCAATTTCTTTAAAAGGAAGCTCTTCCTTGATTCAAAGGTCTATACATATTTTTCTTTTGCATTTTGGGTCCCTAATCTTTGGTAATCTTGTACTCTTTGCATCTTGCATTCTAGCTTTCTTTCATTCTTAGACTAATCTTGTCATTTGAATTATTAGCTTAGCTTCATTTCTAGCTTAATCTTGCATTATTAATCTAGTTTCTATCTTTAATTGCTTCATATAATAGTTCTTGCATTCTCATTCTAGAATACTAGTTGTTCGCATACATTTTTAGCTTAATCTCTCATTCCTAGCTTGCATTCTTGCATTCTTAGCTTTAAATCTTCCATTTTGGACTAGTCAAGTCACTAATCTCAATGCAAATTTGATGAGAATCATGAGAAGAATTAAACTCGCTTCAACTAGGAAGCTATGAGTCACTTCTAGATATTTCCTCTTCCATGGATTCTCTCAAGTGTAATGGTTCATAGAAGTGTGTAACACTTTTGATCACACAGATACCATATCAGATAATATTGCAAAACATCAAAGACCTAAGTCTAATGAATACATCATGGAATTATCTATTAGATGTTAGGTATAAATAACCTAAGCCTATAACAAATTTCATGCAACAAACTCACAAAGAAAATAGACTTGAACAAACTATTAACATAATATGGAAACAAACAAACTATCTCATGGAGTAAATGATGGAACATCCAATAGTGTTAACATGTTTTTTGTTTGGAAGGTCATTTTAGCTAAAAATTGATCATTTAGAGTTCAAGTATATCTTCGCCTAACAAAATCTGAATATATTCTAGCATATATGGCTCAAATTTCCAAGAGAGAGTGATTTTGAGTTCTACTACATCATGGGTAAAGGTAATAGAGCAGCAGATGCTTTGATTTATAATGTTCATATTTCAGCCATAACCACAGTGAGAACTACCTTTAAACAATTGACTATAAAGTATAAAGAAACTGGGAGAAGATAGACACTATTTGAGAATAAAATATGCCTTGGAGGTCAATGCTTAGTACCATTGATATGACAGGTACCAATTTAATTCAGATGGGTTACTGAAACATCAAGGAAAGATTTATGTCCTAAATCAAGGAAACCCTAGATATGAATTATTGGAGAATGAACTAATGCTTCTTATTAAAGTCACCCTAAAGCAATGAATTTTATATCTGATTTAAATCCAATACATCTCTAGCCATGTATTAAGAGAATGTCATTAATTTTGTGGCAAGATTTGTTTGGAATGCCAACAATTTAGGGCTCAAAACTTATACATCTACACAAGATTCCTAAGTATAAATGGTAAGTCATCATCATGAAGTTTGTTGAGAGGTTGCAAGTGTCTAAATTTAATCACAATATGTTTTGGTAGTGGTCAAAAAATTGACTAAGTTTGCACACTTGATTCCTAGAAATGATTCAAAGAATTTGCCTATCAAAATTGAGAGATTAGTACAAGAGCTTCACCTCTTGGGATGGAGTCAAACTTTAGTTCCTCTTATCATCCTTAGACATATTTCAAGACAAAGTAAATGAGGTATTGGAGGATATGGAATATGCAATGCAAGGATTAGCAATACAATTGGTAGAACTTTCTAGCAGTAAATGTTTCTTACAATAACACCTACCACTCTACATTTGGCATGGCACCTTTTGAATCTCTAGATAGAGTAATACAAAAAGAAATACTTGGCCACAAATATGCAATGTCAACCGCTAAACAATAGAAATACATGGCTCCATGATGGGCCAAATTAATGGCATGTTTTATGATGCTTTTCTATAACTCAGTTGTTAGGAATAAGGTGTCTCAACCTTGGATAATTCCTATTCTTATTATTTGTTTTGTAAATGTATTTTTTGCAAATAATGTAATTAAGTGTGAGTGTACATGTCTAGTTGGCATGTTGATGTGTCACTCCACTTGATGCGTCGGCATCTTGTGCGTAAGGAGACCATGACTGAAACGGTCATGATGGATTCCTATGATGCGTAAGAACTATTTAAGGAATGTGCTATGACAGGTGTAAGAGCATCTTATGACTTGGGCCTATTTGGGCACCCAAGAAGAAGTGGTTGGTGTGTGTAAGAGAATATGCCAAAAATAGGTTGGTATGACAGATTCTCTTACACTTCTCTTATGACCGTTATTTTTGGCGGATTCTATGACAAGCTGTCATAGTCTATTCTAGGGATGGATGCCTATTCTTGGGATTGCATGTAACAACTGTGTACATGTGGCTTTGTGCATGGGTCTTGGTGGTTGTGCCCATTTTTGGGTCTAGAGGAGTCTATATATATGATGCTGCTCCTATGGGAGAGATATAACAGAAATTTAAGTCTTGTTGGCTTTGTCTCTCATTTCCTGAAAGAACTTGCATTGCAAGTGTATTGTAATCTTTGTGTTGAAGATAATACATTGTGCAGGTTTTGGAGTGCTAGGGTTTTTTACTGAAAGGTTTTCCCTAGGGTATATCATTGTGTCATTCTCTATTTTTCTGTATGTATGGTATGTGGTTGCAATATCTTTGTTAAAGTAGTTAACGAATCTGAAATTGTAAGGATTTATAAGAATTTGCACAATACTCTCCTATAGAGATTAGCGTAGGAAGCTGTTTCCGCACCTGAGTTTCCTTACATCAGTGGGGTTTTTTTATATGGTTTTATGCAAACTTTGATGATATTATATGTATAACTTTTATATGTGTAAGTTCATGGGAAATACTTTAAATACTTTATGGTTCAGAAGGATATGTGGTCTAAGTTGGAACTTATGGTTAAAACTTATGGATATAAATGACAGATGAATTAGTAAATATGCATGTGTGTTATTTAATGTTCATCTCTCCTAAGTTGTTTTGGGTTAGGATTCCTACAGACGCATATCATGAAAGAGTTAGTTAATGAGATAATGCATTTTTTTGTTTAATGATGCAAATATATATGTTTCAAGTTTGGCATGTGTTACTAACTCCATGCAAGAACAAGTCAATGGCGTATTCATTAAGCAACATGGTGGGATTGACAAGATAAAATCTTCAGCTGAAATAATAAATACATAACTATGCATCACTCTTCTTCGGAGCAGTCAAACGATTTTCATTATACATGAGCGTAAATTTAGAAGCATGACCTACTATATCTTTGGAAGACTTGTTGTCAAAAGTCTTTAATTATGTTGTATGACATTATGAATCTTATTGATCATCATTGTTGGAGTGATCATAGTTTTACGAGTTAATTTCTTAGTGTTTTCTTATAAATAAGTTGTTGACTTAACTTTCAAGAGATTCGAGCTAGGAAAGTCACTGTAATTTTGTAATGGCAAATAGAATTCGGCTATGTTTTACTTCAAGTGTGCCTTTTAATGAATGAATAGAATGCACTTTGCAAGTTCAATCATTTTATCTTGATTGTGTCATATTCACTCATCCAAGGGGGGGTACTTTGTGAGTGAATTCCATTTTTAGTTAGGATCGATTTCATGATTTTTAAGAATTAGAAAGAACTTTGTTTTTCCTACAGCCATTGGTAGCATAATTAATGGATTGTTCCTGTAGCAAAGGCAGATAGAGCATTACCTATCTATGATTATTTCTTTCAGTAGAATAAACTTGTTTCATTTTCCTAGCTTAGCCTTTCAAGGTTTCAAGTATTTTAAATTCAATAGTTTAGATAAGTGGCAATTAAGATAGTTCGGATCATATACCTTGCAGACACTATTTCAAGTTTACATCCCTAGTTGATACTATAAATGAGCTAAATAAGTTAATTAGTTGTTGTTTAGGATGTCCAATCTTGAATGAATGAGTGTTATGCTCTAAGTTTCTAGGACATTTATTTGGCCGAGCATTTTTGGCACCGTTTTCGGGGATGGTGTCTGTTAGTACTCAAAATTGTAGATGATCAAACCTTAATCAGAAAACCCTAATTTATAACTCTAGTAGTCCCAATAGATACATCAACAACAATCAATACTAAGGTGTTAAGGATTTTTAATCCTTCTTCTCTTTGAGCTTAAAGCTTCAGGTGGGTATTACCTCTCAAGATTAAATTCTTCAAATATCACAATTATAACTTGTATACTTGATACAGATCTAATCATATAACTCATACAGTTTAAAGTAAATCATTTTAATTTGATTAATGATGAAAACAACTACAAAATAATCCCATACCAAGGCCTAATCCTAGGGCATTAGAGTCAATGAATGCACATCTACAAAGAATCTCTCAAATAAAACACACCCAAACCCCAGATAAGATGCCTTGCATATTACCCTCTTATGCATAAATTATATCATCTAATTCATGTATGAACACAAAAATCTCAGAGATGTCACTCAAAATTTATCCCTCCCTTGAAAGGAACTCAAATTTCAACCCCACTATCTACCTAGTAGAAAGATATGCCTAAAATGCCTTGCAAATTTAAACATACAGAGAAATCAAAAACCATACATGAAGACAATAAGAAATATACATGGAAATTTAGTATATTTTATTTATAAAATTCTAGTGTCAATACATTCAGAGAAAATGGATTCCTGAGAATCAAGGACTAAATATATGAACTCCTATGACAATAATTATTTCATCCCATGAGGTAATACTATTTTTAGGTAAACCTCTGTACCAATGCCTAGCGTCCTCTATCGAAGACTGAACAAAAAGTTTCATAGCAACATCTTCATTTTCAATCTCATAATCATTTATTTTATCAGTAAAAGACTTGAGGTGCTCTTTACATGTGATAACATTATTGCCAGTAAACTTAGGGATTTTGTCTCTTACCTTTGTTGGAATGACATTTGGTTGGCCAGGAATACCATCAAAGAAAAGTGGCCTGTATCTTTCCAGATGAACTGGCCTCCTTTGAAAATTCTATGAAGCTTGGGCTCCACCTCCTCCAACATTTTGTTGTACAACATTTCCACCAAGATTACCAGCTACAGGGGTGGTATGACTTGTATTTTGGAGTGGTCCTTGGATCACTTGATTGGAGACTAAGGTTTGGGTGTTAGGCAAAGGACCAGCAGACTGACTATTCGGTATTTGTCCACTGACAATAGGGATTGAACTACTAGCATTTGTATTCATATTAGTATGAAGGAAAGCTATTTTCTTCTTCATCTCATCTACAACAGCCTCTAATTCTAGCTTTTCTAGTTGAATGGCCAAATCCCCCTTGGCTTTTCTAGCCTTTTCTAGATCCAAGTTAGCTTTAGATATTGTAGCAGGAGTGGCATCATTCCCTTTGGAATAATTTATGCTGATCCCAACTACCTTTTTCTTTCCTTTATCAGATGCACCCATCCCTTTATTTTTAAGATCCTCATTTCTTTTAATCTTTGAGGGATGCAACTGTCTCAATACATGGCCCTCTCCCTCAAAATCATTTTTCTCAAGACTTGGCTTATTTTTATTCACTTGTTGTCTCAAGACTTGGACATCCTCAAATAATTCACTATTTACACCAGAGGCCTTCTGTTTCAAACAGTTTGCTTAGATCTCATTGTTCTTTGTCTTTCTAAGGAGCTCTTGCTTTTCCATGAGTAATTCATAGATCTCTTATTCCTGCTCCTTTTTCCTTTTAGTGATTTCCAATAATTGTTCATGGTCCTTTCTTCTTAAAGCCAAGACATCTTCCCTCAGTTTTTTAGAATCATAAGATTCAATGACAGTAGTAGAAGCATATTCTATTTGCTCTATATGTTCTTATGTAGGGAAGAAACCAATATCTATAAATTCATCCTCCTAGGGAGGACTTACAGACTCAAGGTCTATTCTTCTAAGGGATTCGGGATTTGTGGAAAAAGAGGGAATCTCATTTTGGGTAGGAATTGGAATGTATTCCTGAGATGGTCTAGGAGAATTACTACTAACTTCCCCTCTTTTGGACCACTACTTTCTACTAGGAGTATGTAGTTCTTCACCTATCTTGCTTTCTAGATGATCCCTATAATAAGACCTAGTATTCCTAGGTCTACTCATGTCGCTTGGGATAGGAAAATCTCAAAATCTTATAAAATGTTTACCAGCAACTGGTAACACAGAGCTTAGAGTCACCACCCACAATTTGTGGGAATAATTTGATAAACTGGTCTTCAAATACAATAAATAAAACTGTTAGCAGAGCTAGTGCTAAGTTTATTATAGAACTATTTTCATTTCCCCAGCAGAGTCACCAATTTTGTTAGTACTCAAAATTGCAGATGATCAAACCTTAATCAGAAAACCCTGATTTATAACTCTAGTAGTCCCAATAGATACATCAACAAAAATCAATACTAAGGTGTTAAGGATTTTTAATCCTTCTTTTCTTTGAGCTTAAAGCTTCAGGTGGTATTACCTCTCAAGATTAAATTCTTCAAATATCACAATTATAACATGTATACTTGATACAGATCTAATCATATAACTCATATAGTTTAAAGTAAATCATTTTAATTTGATTGATGATGAAAACAACTGCAAAATAAGCCCATACCAGTGCCTAATCCTAGGGCATCAGAGTCAATGAATGCACATATATAGAGAATCTCTCAAATCAAACACACCCAAACCCCAGATAAGATGCCTTGCATATTACCCTCTTATGCATAAATTATATCATCTAATTCATGTATGAACATAGAAATCTCAGAAACCTCACTGAAGATTTATCCCTCCCTTGAAAGGAACTCAAATTTCAACCCCACTATCTACCTAGTAGAAAGATATGCCTAAAATGCCTTGCAAATTTAAACATACAGAGAAATAAAAAACCATACATGAAGATAATAAGAAATATACATGGAAATTTAGTATATTTTATTTATAAACTTCCAGTGTCAATACATTCAAAGAAAATGGATTCCTGAGAATCAAGGACTAAATCTATGAACTCCTATGACAATTAGTATTTCATCACCCTTTGGTGTGAGTTTTCACTTGCTATATATAGAGAGACCACCTTGGAATCCTTGAGAAAAGGATGCAACAAGCTACAGGTGGCTCTGATAGTGACTTGCACTAGAATACAAAAGAGTTAAAGCATGTAACATAAAAGAGGGAAAACTGCGCTAGAAGTTGTTTCTTCTCAATTTGAACCTCCATTTGAGTTGCACCTTTGTTTGCATGTATTCAGATGCAATTGCTAAAGTTTTTTGTATGAATGATGACCACCTAACTGGATAACTTACATCATCCTTTGTATGATCAGTTGCTCTCCTTGTGCTCATAGGTCAGGTGCAATGTTGGAACTCATTCATCATCCAACTCATCCAGGTCATCTATTGCAGGCCTACTCACCTTAGGCTTTGTCATGTTGTCCCATGTAGTAACTTGATCTTCTATTGGCCATGAGAATTGTTGAAGGCTCTATAATTGCTTCTTTTGTCTTTCCCATCTTGCATCAGCAATTTTCTTTACATTTGTGATGAACTTGTTGATATATAATTTTGCCTTGATAGCTTCATCCAGAACTATGTTAAAATGATCTAGATCAACATCATTTTTATCTTTAAGAAAGAGCTCTTTCTTAGGTAGTAAGAGATCAAAATCTGACCTCCATGTATCCAAGTTCTTTATTTCTCCCTCCCCTGTTCTGATTTGAGGAATGAACCTATTGAAACAAGGTCCAAACATTGTCATCTTTTCTTCCACCTAATTTGCCTTGCCCTTTAAGAAAGAGGAGACAACACCAATCTTTTCAATTTCAGTTCCCACTTGCAATACTATATCTAGGATGTCATTCCTTAGAGACTGTACTATTGCTAGTCTCTCAAACAATAACTCCCTTGTGGACCAAGTTGTATGACAAGTACTCAAAATAGAAACAAAATTGTTTACTTCACTTTGTAAACTAGGCAATTTATTATATGTAGTATAAACTGCCTCTTCCTTATCCTTCAAAACTCCTATCCTATGGTGCAAAATTTTCAACAAGGATTGCACTATACCCTCTGTCTTTTCCTTGTTCATCCTTTCTTCTGTAGCAGCAGCTTCTTCCTCATTTGTACCTTGAATTTCTGGTATTGTGGTGGTGTAGGGGTTACTATGGGCATGTTGAGGATTTGTAGTTGCAATTCCTCCACTATTTTTTCTAGCTCTCTTTCCTTTATGATCAATATCTCTCTATCCCTCACCAATGCACTATAATCTATGAAAGTTTTTGGTGCCTCTCAGATAGTTTCTTGGTTTTATCTTCATTTAACCTAGCAAAGTGAGTCAACACCTGTGAGATCTCAAGATCTCCAGTGTTGTGGATTGACCATACCATCTTATCACCATCCATTTTCTCTTGGATGTTCAACAAGGAAGGCTTTTGATCTTTTGGGTAAAGGCTCCACATAGCCAGTGCCTTATTTTTAGGGCTATATCAAAACCCTCTTATCAAATCCCCTACTTGGGTCTCTGAAGTTTGACTTATATTTTCCTGTTTCCTTATTTGGTCAATAATGAAAGCTAAGGCCAAATCCCACCTAGGTATAAACAATATATTGCTGGCCTTTACCAACTGCCTAGCTTCTTCTGGGGTAATAGTTTCTGATTCAGGATCATAATACTTTATAATTTTCATGGCTTCCTCTAGTATTTGGCCATCTTCCATGATCTGAACACTAGAAGCCACTTGTTGTTGCTTGCGCCATAAAAGCAAGTCCTTGAATTCTTTTGACTTAATAAAATTGTCATCCTTCAGGAAGGCCTCCTACTGAAGCATCATTTCATCTTGACCTAAGGCCAAGGGTAACTCAACTACTTCTGTCACCATTTTCTATTTTCTATTTTCCTCTTTGATCCTCTGCCTAAGCTGATGATCAGAGGCTCTATTTCCTAGAAATAGAGCTTTCACTCTATCTCCCCTCCTCTCAAGGACCCTGGCTTGTGAAGATTCTCCTATTTGCAATTTTTGCTTCTTCTGAGGAGGCTCACTGGTGTCTTGAGAGCTAGGAAGCTTTGTCAAATCCATTATTACATTTTCATCTCCTTGTTGGGCAGCAGGAGATCCTTGTTCCATAGTAGGAGGGCTGTAGATTGGGTAGCCTCCATCACTATCTTCATAGTCAAATTTTGAGTGCTTCTCCTTTCCTCTATTATTATCATCAATTTGGTCCTTAATAGAATTGACCAATGTTTGGTAATTATCCATCATCATCTCCAATCTTTGTAGATAAGGCACCGTAGGGTAAAAGCCTCCAAAGGGAATCCCCTGTATCTTCAATTTCTTCTCAAATCTCATCAATTCATTGAATTGGCCTGCTCTTTTTTCTACCACATCCTCTTCAATAATGTTTCTGATAAGATCTTCCTCAGGATACTCCTCATTTCTTTTGTTTATAGGAATGGTAGGAGTGTAGTATTTTCTAGCCATTATTATGAAACCCTCTGTATCAACATACTTGGGTGCTGCAACATTCATTTTGAATTGGCCCAGCCAATCATTTAACTTGGAAAATGCATTCTTCCCAATTGTGAAGTTGCATACAACAAAAGTGCTTGGGGGTAAATGTACCCTTTCTGAGGGAGGCTAGATGCTTCTTATCAGTTAACATTAATTGCCAAATAATCTCCAAGAAGGATATCCTTGGTGGAACAAAAAATGGTAGTATATGGGGTGGTTGGGGGCACCCATAGATTCTTATTATAGTGTAGGTCCTCTCATAGTAAAAGTCTCCCTAGTTGTGTCCTTTAGGCCATTTGTCAATAAATTGACAAGGCATTATCAATTGTAGAGCTTTCACTGGCAACCTGCAAAGATCTAACCCTAATTTGAGCAAGATAGGCTGCACCATCTAGTTTTGAAAAGCACATAATTCATAATTAGGGCAAGTAGGGCTCCAGGCTCCTATCCAAAATTGTACTAGATTGGGTTGACCCTTCCACATCATCTGAGGATGTAGGTTTTCTAGATTCATAATGTTGTAATTATAAAATAGAATGAGGTGCATTAATAATGAGTAATGCAAAAAATTAGGGGAATCTTCTATGTTTCTTATTGCTTCCAATCCCTTGTGCATTTTATTAATGGCATACCCAATGTAGTCATATCCTTTTCTGGTATGCATGCATTGTGAGTCCAATACCATCATCAAGATGTCAGAGGTAATCCTATCTGCCCCACCATCTACTCCAAGCACTCTACATAAACCTTATGCAATATACTTTACATAAAAAGACAAGTCTTTGTAGAAGAAAGGGGTTGTCCTAGCCATTACTGCAATGTAGTTCATGTTACCTCGGTGAACATGGCTCTAAATCTCCTTGGATACAAGAACAGATTCCTAAGTATACCTATTTTTCTGGGCTTGTAGGTCAATTTCTATGGCCATGGGGATATTGATACCAAAAGCCCTCATAAAAGAGCTCCTATCTAATGTAACTAGGGCTGAGCCATCATGCCCTCTTATCATTCTAGACAGGGGGTCATAACAACTTGCCCATGCAATTAACAAATCAACATCCAAGAAAACATCTGGGACTATCAATTTGGCTAATCCTGATGTCCAAGGGTTTGACACAGGATCTGGATTTTCAACATTTTTATAAAAATACTTAAACAAATACATTCCGGACATTTCAGGCATCCTGGTGTCTCTATAGTAGCTCAAATTGTCAATGAAACATTCATCACTAACCTTTTTGTTTTGTGACGATCCTAGTAGCAAGGTGAGAAAATCATCCAAGAAACTTTCTTTTGCCTTCTCCTTGGAACCCTTGCTAGTAGAAGCCCCACTGGTTGATGGTTGACTCATTCTAACTGCAACTGTGAATTCTTCTGAAAATTCTAAAACTGTAAATCCTTTGACTGCCGAAAGCTCAAAAACTCTCATACTTCAGCTTCAGCTCTTTGGAATACTTGGTAATTTGGTAATGATTGACAATTAGTTATATTTATTTTGTAGAATTGAATGCAACTTGCCCTTTTGAGACTCCAAACTCTGTAAATTATGTCACTTCCGCCATTACTTGACATGCCCTAAACTTTAATTCACTAGCCATGGGATAAGACAATGACAGGTAATCAAATTCAATTTATGGTGACCTAGCGACTACCAGCTTAATCATAATCATTGAAAGATTTAGCACCTTTTCATATTATTCTGAGATTCTGAGACTAAAGGGAAATCTTTAATCATTATATTATCAAATAACTTCCAGACACCTAGCGACTATAGCTTAACTCCCAGTCGTTGTAGAATTTATTACTTACTAATTCTATTCTAAGATCTGGTGACTATAGGGTGGTCTCTTGATCACCAAAACTTGTTGACTTTTCAAACTTCTTATGGAGATTGCCCGACTTTACCCATTTGGAGATCCAGCGACCATAAGAGAAATCTTTTTATCACTAAATATTTGTTCAGTCTCTTATTTCTTCATGTGATTGCATGACAGCCACAAGATCTTGATTTGACAGTAGTCACTAAGTCTCATCACCTTTTGGATGACATCACTTTTATCTAGTGATTAAGAGATAATCGTTAGATCTATACTTATAAAGAACAAAATCAACGGTAGTCATGCATGTTGGCAAGTTGTCTATACTAAGGTATATGACTAGATATAGTGTTGTCATTATGGCAACAAAGTCATATAGTAGTTTGGAGTCAGCGCACTTGATGTAAAGATCAAAATTTGGTTAAGTGTTGAAGACTGGTTAGTGTACAGAGTTCCTGCAGCTCAAAGCATCAGCACACGTGTGTACGGAGAATTATGGTATGCACCCTAGAAGTTAAGTTTGTTAGACTATACTCATGCTTATTCTATGAGCGCATAAGCAGATGTGCAAGGATGAGAAAGTTACAGTCAATTGAAGTTGCATAACCAGTATGTGCCAGCAGAGAATAGAGCAAGGAGCCGACAGTTAGTATTTTGGTTTGCGGTTATAATGTAATATTTTTGAGGCTATGTGCCCATTGTATTTAGATTGCTGACATGTTTATATGTATAATTGTAAGCACACTTAAGCCAATTCATTTGGAAGCATTGTTTGTAATTAGTTATAGGGCTGACCTAATTGTGAATTTTGTATGAGCGTATAAATATAAAATGCGCCCATTGTATTCGGTATGGAATTCAAAAGTGAGTTGTAATAAGTAGAGAAGAAGTGTGCGAAGACACTAGAAGATGTATTAGAGCTTTGCTAGAGGTCAAAGCATTAGTGCATCAAAGGAACTAATCTGACAAGCAGTTTCACAGTGACAGTTCATCCTACAAATATAGTGTGTATCTGAGATCAGAAGGTTGTAGCCTTCACCATTCAAGCAATGAGCTCTAGGACAGTGATTCCACTCCCCTAACAAGGATTATTGTAAAAGACTCCTAACAGGGTCTGACCCTTAACAAGGTCTACTGTACTTAAAGCATTGTAAAGAAACTCCTAATAGGGTTAAGGATCTTCTAACAAGGATCACAAAACACTAGTGCAGAATATTAGTGGGTGTCAATTCCCATCGGGGTTTTTACCTATTTGGGTTTCCTCGTAATCATATTGGCGTCATGTGTTGATTTCACGTTTCATGTTTATGTGAATGTTTATTTTAGTACTTAAGCATTTAAGTTTAGTATAAAGATTAAAGTGAAAATTTAAAATATAGTAAACACTGATTCACCACCCCCCCCCTCTTAGTGTTCCCATTCCTAACAATTGGTATCAGAGCTCTGGTCCTCAGCATAGAAGTTTAACCACTTGAGGAGCTCATGGACAAAACAAAAATGAAACATCTAAGAAGAAATCTTGAAGCTTCCTCTTGAAGGCCTAGACAAATAAGAAAGAGAATCTGAAGAACTAAAGGATAAACTCAGTGATGCTCAATTAGTCATCAAAAAGCTAAGGAAAGATTTGAAAGAATGCTCTACCAGTGATCTAGGGACAATGGTCAAGAAGCTCAATGAAGAAAACAAATCCTTAAAAGAACAACTTGAAGAGTTTGATGATAAGCTGAATAATAATCAGGAAGTCTATGATGAACAGATCAAAGAGAACCTTCAGCTGAATGAAGAACTAAGGCAAGCAAACATGGAAATCTTGGAGCTAAGGAATAGCAAAGAAAGCTTGGAGTCTGAATTGAAAGAAGCAAAGAATCACATTGACAAATTGCACACCAGTTCTGATTTGATAGAATCTCAGTTGTATGCAAGGAGAGCCAAAGGAGACACTAGCTGTATTGGATACAATGAAGCGCAAAATTAGATTGACAACATGCGAGAAAGAAAGGATTCACAAAAGGACTCCACTGATGTTGAAATGACTGAAGATCAAACCAAAGATAATGGTGGACCACCTAAGAATGAGCGCAAGCAAGTAGAACATACTTGTTTTGCATGTAACAAGCATGGACACATTGCAAGGAACTATACAGAGGTAAGACCTTTTAATGGCTACTGTTATTCATGCAACAAGTTTGGTCATAGAGCTATGAATTACAAGACTAGTAAGAAGAATAGGATTCAGCAAGATCAGAGAAATCAAAATCAGACAAATGTAAGAAGTTCTTAGAATGTTACATGCCATATATGTAACTATAATGGTCACACAACAAAATAATGTAGAATGGTGACTCATGTCAATGCACCGAGGAATATAAGACCTCCAGTCATTTTTCACTCTTGTAACAAGGCTGGACATATCTCAAGGTTCTATAGTTCAAGGACGCAAGGTCAGGGAAGCTCTAAAAAGGCCGAAGAACCTATTTTGGATCTCATAGGAGAAGTTAATTTTGTCAAAGCCTCAGATGATGTGAGCATGATTAGGTCAGAGAAAAATAAGGACAAGATTGATGAGAATGTATTGGATGCATCCGCAGTGGACGCACCCTCTAAATCTGGATGAATGGCCCTCAAGGTCATAGGGGGAGCTAATTTAGCTCTAGACCCCTACGTGGTTGGTATACTCATCCTTAGAGTATGTGCCTTTAGACTTAAGCTTTTGGAGTATAAAGGTACCTATGTGCAAGAGCATACATGCTGATTGTGAATAGAACTCGAGTTGGAAATTTTGAAGTGACAGCCTGGTTTACGCAACTTGCATTAATGGTAGAATTTTCACTTTAAAGTACACAAAGTTTTTTGATTGCTCATTGCATTCAAATTCAGAGCAATAGGAGAGCAGAAAGAGCCTTAGAAGTTGTTGTGAAGACTTGGAGATTGATCTATCAGTGATTTGCAGTAATTATCAGTGCATTTGGTCGGTTGCAGAAACCCTAGATTGACATGTCGATTCAAAAGTCTTCGAATCATCTTGGAGATCAGTTGGAAAGAGATTAAACAAGTCATGGAAACTCCCATAGTTTTTGATGTTGCTGAGAAGAAGAGATATGTATTCAAGAAGCATCCTTTCAAGTCAATCCTAGATGATTTAGAGGGAGCTTTCTCCCGCACGCATATGGGCGTCATGCATGTGGAAGACATCAGGGCATACATCTACTGTAAGAAAGAACCAGTTGGGTTGGATAGGTTAAGGGTGCACATGGATACCATGTTGAAACTAGACAAAATATTCATGGATGAATATGTTAAATGGAATGATCACCCTATTGTTGAGTATGCTATGGCATATGAATTCTATGAGACATAATGGATAAATATTTTATTGAGTAGAATTCACGATGATTTGTTTTGGATTGGTGATGTACCAATTAGAATCACTAGTGACTTGATACATGAGATGACAAGCCTTTCTAGAATAGGTGTCATCCTTCTTGTGGGCAAGGATGTTAGAAAGATGGTTGAGCAAATATGTAAGTCAAGGAGCGATAGGTGCGGCATGACCATTGAGCCTATTGAACAAGATGACATCAAATTGATGTCAATGATACTAGGATATAGATTTCATCACACTAGTAGGGTGAATAGTGTGTCTGTGGGCACTATTCTAGCAACCATCAAACTTGTGAAGGAAGATGGGGAATTCAAATTGTGTGAGATCTTGTGCACATAGTTGATTGATAACATCAAGGACATCAAGCATGACAAGACAAAGATATTCAGGTTTGGTTCATTGATCATTTACATGTACCTTCATATAGTTGGGAGAGTATCAGATTTGTACTTGGACAAGACTATTCCAACCATGCCACAGATATCTAACAAAGCATCCACATAGAGCACATTGAGAGATTATGTGACATTGGAATTGAAGACCTTTAGGGTCAAGATGAAAATGAGGTATAGAATTCCAGAGAGTATTATGGAAAAGTATAAGGATTAAATTTGTTTTATGGTAGAGATAGACACAACTTGTATGGAAGTTGTTGAACCAAGAACTAAGTGGATTCATCCACTTGGCTATGAGGTAGAGGAACAGGTCCTTGAAGCATATGCACAAGTATTACTTTCAGCCCCCAAAGATCCTAATGAACCTAGATGGGGAACATATGAGGAGAAGACAAGAGAAGTAGATGCTAAACTTAATAGTGCAACAACAAAAAGAAAGGTTGCTAAAGTCACATCAGAGATCTTAAGGATTCATGGTGTGTCTCAAGCTGACCTTGATAAAGCAAGGGATGAAAAGATTGCCTTGGAACTGAAGAGCGCAGATGCAACTAAGGCAGAATCACATGACCCCAAGATGAAGAATATAAAAATTGAAAAAGATGATAGTCAGAAGGGTAAAGAAGATGATACTTCTTCTGTTCCCAAGGTAACGATTGACCTCACTACTCCTCTTGAGTATAAGGCAATGCCTAAGAGGAAGAAAGAGGTTGGCACCAGTCATCCATCCTCGAGAGTCACAAGAAATAGAAGAAACACCCAAGCACCTCCTGAAGTAAGCTTCAAACCCAGTCTCAGTGTGCTAAGTGCCAGAATAGTTGATGAGGGAAGAATTGACCAAGTAGGGAAATTCTATGACAAGTATAACGAAATAGACAAATTTGAGATTCATGGTATGTTGGTCAAGCACATGTTAAAGTTCAAGAAAACAGTCTTGGAACTAAAAATCATGATTCTTGATAAAGTATGGAATATCCTTGAATTCCAAAAGAAACAGGCCATTGAGGAAGATCAACGGATAAGGGAAAATATTCTTGATGATACCCTTCTTGTGTGTGAACTAGAAGAAAATAAATTGCTATTAGATTTGGTGAAGCCTCACCTCAGAACTAAGACAAGGACTCTAAACATAATGGATAAAAACTATGAGCTAATTGCAAAAGAGATAGAGAAAGCCTTTGAGAAGGTATTCATGAATAGAAACATGTATCCACCTACTGCACCCACAACTAATGTACCCATAAAGGTTACCAAAGAGTCAGAGACCATCAAAGTACATTCTATAGGTCCTCAAGACTCAGCGCCTGCAGTGGAAGTACAAACAAAGTTAGATAAGTCTACGCCCATGTCAGAATCACTCAAGGACAACACCATTATCATTGATAATGTGGAGATTGAAAGGAAACTAAGTGAATGGAAAATGGTTCCCTATGCTAAACTTCGAAGGAGAGGACCATGCAAATTCAGATTTAACCCTTATTAATTACAAAATGTTAATACAATTAACTTAGATGTTGCTACAATAACATGAATACATGAAAAGAGAATGACACTATGATATACCCTAGGGAAAAACTTTCGGTAAAAACCCCAGCACTCCAAAACCTACACAATGTATTAATCAAAACTGTTACAGTTTACAATACACTTGCAATGCAAGTTCTTTTAGGAGATCATAAACATTTGAAGACAAATTTGACAACATAAAACGTTCCAACAATACACTCGCTTCTCGTCAAAATTTGCAACCCTAAAAAATGCTTATATCATGCGCTTCCCTTTTTAGGGTAACTTCCAAAGTACTCAACTTTATCAGTTGCCACATGTCTTGCATGTCTTCACCCATCATCAAATCTTTCACAATTAGCTCTTACAAATATTAATGACCGTCATAGGAATCTGTCATAACCGTTTCAGTCACGATCACCTTACACATTGTCCAAAGTGCTGACATTTAGCAAATAACAAATGTAAGGAAATATACAAGGTTAAGACACCTTAGTCCTAACAGAGATAGCCATGGCGGCCACTGACACAGAATTGGAAAAGTTTGAGGAAGCTTTTGTGAGAACACAAGAAGCTGAGATTTTATGCAGCAACATACCTCCCACTCATCAAGAAGAGGTATTGATTGAAAATATATCAGATGAGAAAGAAGAAGAGAAAATGTAAGAGGAAGAAAAGAAAGAAGAAGAAGAAGAAAAAGAACAAGAGAAAGATGAAACTTCTATTGAACTAGCCAAGGTAAAACTAGAAGTGATGGATAGCACTCCCATCACTCCCTCCTCAACATTGTTGTCAAGTTTGATGCCTGAAACATCCAGTTTGGACTCATGGAGAGAAGAAGACCTGATTAAGTTCAGCGTCCTAGCTATGGAGAAGGAAAAGGAGAAATAAGTAATGAGAAATCCTCTCCTTGTGGAATCTGTGAACATATTGAACAGTCTATTTCTAGAAGACAAGAAACTGTATAAAGTACACTCGGTTGATGATGTGAGTATAGTTATCTCACAGTTCAAAAGTAATTTTTCAAGCCTTGAAGAATCTGCATCCAAAGTTGCAGAAGAGAAGCACCTAAAGAAGAGATTGAATGAGTTGATTAGCAACTTTTCACTAGATCTGAATTCACTCAAGATAGGACAAGCATCCTTAAAAGAATTTGCTAATCAAGGAAGGAAATTCATTGCAGACTACATGGATCAGGATAAGCTTACTGATGCCCATCTTAAGAAAATACAAGAGGTAGAAGCTATGATTGAGCAGGTGAAGAGTTCAATGAAAGACACATCCACTGATGTGAACATGTGCAACAATGTCTATCAAGGTCAGTTGGACAAAATTGAGAAGGCAGAGAAAGAGATGGCAAAGATAAGGTCTAGACAGACTCAGTTGAGGTTTGCTCTTGCGCCCTCACTAGACATTCTCAATCAGAATATCAAGGAGATTGATGCCACAATGGTGACATATGATCAAGGTCCTTCCATAGATTTGAAGAAGATGGAGAAGCTTCAGTATGCTTTATGTGCCCATCTCCAAATAGTTAACTCTTTGATAACTTTTTGGAAGAAGGAGATCCAGAACCTTAAGATAGCATATCCGAATGTTTTCCCTAAGTAAGTATGTGAAAATATAGTTTTTTGTAACACCTTTGTCATTAATGTCAAAGGGGGAGTTGTGTATAGAATATAGAGCATAATATGTATAGGGAGATATAAGATTATGTATAAGAAATGTATAGAAGACAAAAGTTTTTTGTGTTAAGGACAGTTAGCAACTTGGCCATATTCCTTTGTTGCCATCAATGAAAAAGGGGGAGATTGTTGGCAAGTTGTCTATATTGAGGTATATGACTAGATATAGTTTTGTCATTATGGCAACAAAGTCATATAGCAATTTGGAGTCAGTGCACTTGATGTAAAGATTAGAATTCGGTTAAGTGTTGAAGACTGGTCAATGTATAGAGTTCATGCAGCTCAAAGCATCATCGCACGTGTGTACGGATGAATTATGGTATGTGCCCTAGAAGTTAAGTTTTTTATACTATACTCATGCTTAGTCTATGAGTGCATAAGAAGATGTGCAAGGATGAGAAAGTTACAGTCAGTTGAAGTTGCACAGCCAGTATGTGCCAGTAGAGAATAGAGCATAGAGCTGATAGTTAGTATTTTGGTTTGCGGTTATAATGTAATATTGTAGAGGCTATGCGCCCATTGTATTTAGATTTCCAACATGTTTATATGTATAATTGTAAGCACGCCTAAGCCAATTCATTTGGAAGCGTTGTTTGTAATTAGTTATAGGGCTGACCTAATTGTGTATTTTGTATGAGTGTATAAATATAAGATGCGCCCATTGTATTCAGTATGGAATTGAAAAGTGAGTTGTAATAAGCAGAGCAGAAGTGTGCAAAGACACTAGAAGATGTATTAGAGCTTTGGTAGAGGTCAAAGCATCAGCACATCAAAGGAACTAATCTGACAAGCAGTGTCACAGTGACAATTCATCCTGCAGATATAGTGTGTATCTAAGATCAGAAGGTTGTAGCCTTCACCATTTGAGCAGTGAGCTCTAGGACAGTGAGTCCACTCCCCTAATAGGGATTATTGTAAAGGACTCCTAATAGGGTCCGACCCTTAACAAGGTCTACTATACTTAAAGCATTGTAAAGCAGCTCCTAACAGGGTTAAGGATCTTCTAACAAGGATCACAAAACACTAGTGCAGAATATTAGTGGGTGTTAATTCCCACTGGGGTTTTTACCTATTTGGGTTTTACTGTAATCATATTGGTGTCATGTGTTGATTTCACGTTTCATGTTTATGTGAATGTTTATTTTAGTACTTAAGCATTTAAGTTCAGTATAAAGATTAAAGTGAAAAGTTAAAATACAGTGAACACTGATTCACCCCCCCCCCCCCCCCCTTCTTAGTGTTTCCATTCCTAACAGTGTAATCTCTGCATTTTCATTCTGAATTTGCCCTTTTCTGGAGATTTGGAGACTAAACATATTCGGAGACTTGGTGACTATAAACATAATCTTTGATTTATTCTATCTAGCGATTGAGCGACTATAGTTTATCCTATGCTTACTGAGAAACTGTTAATCCTTTATAATATTCTACAACCAATTGAGAGTAAACATGTCATCATATCCGGCAAACAAGTTCATACCTTTTTTGACCTTTTAATTCTTGGCTGACACTTAACCTTTAGTCACATTGAGATTGTGCGACTAAGGTTATCTTCCAGTCGCCAGATGATTCTCTTAACCCGAGTTTACTTCAGAGACTGAGCGACAAAGCACTTCTCACGGTCGCTGCAAGATTTCTTAACTTATGGTTTAATCCTGAGATAATGCGACCACCGTCCAATTTCAAACATATCAACTACTTTGACCTATTCTTTGAAAACCTTTTCCTTAACCCATGTTCTTCTGGTGATCACACGACTAAAGACATCTCACAATAACTTAATATTTCTCTTTACCCTGGTAACACTCAGAGACTACCCAAAACCCTTTATTCACTAAGTCACCAGATACTTTTCTTAACCTCGGTCAAACTATGATATAATGCTAACTGTTGATTCTTCCTTCATGTTACAATTATCGCTGAGTCACTGAGTTTACTACGGCTTAACCATTTCATTGTGAGATTAGGAGATAACCATGTCGCTGGATCGCTGAGTGTTTAGAACATAACCGCCATGAATATGAGAACACGCGACTATCATAATCGCTAGGTCGCTAGATGATTTTCTTAACTGCTAGAGAATTGGGAGATTACGAGACTGAAAAGAAACATAATCGCCATCCTTTATTGAGAGACTCAATGAACAACCAGTGAGTCTCCTTATTGCTAAAACTTTGGTTACTTCATTATTCCATAAAGAGATTACCTGGCTACATGTCTTTTGCTTATAGAGATTTAGCAACTATAGTTCAACTCTGAAATATTTACTAGTAGTGGTCACTAGATCTCACAAAAATCACTTGGAGACTTGGCGACTATAAACATCCGTTGAGTCTCATGATAAAAGGGAATATTCTCTAGACTTATAGAGATTACGTGACAAAGCACACTTTCTGAATCACCAAACTAAAAAGAATACGCTGAATGCGTTCTGAGACCAAGGGACTAAGCAGTAATATAAAGCGCACATGCTTAAAGGATCACTTAAGTTATTTGGAAAAGTAACGACAAATTAGAACCTGATCAAGCTTTTGTAGGGTTTTCTGGATTTTCACAAGCATTTTAACATAACACCTAGGGTTTTTAACATTAGGAACACAAATTTGGCACTTGGAGATGAAACTTGTAGGAGAAAAAACATAAAGACCTAGAGAACTACCAAAGAAACAAGGAAAGAACACACTCTTGAAAGATTTGAAAATATTACCAACAGTGTCAATCTAAACTTATCCTAAGAGTCATTTTTCCCAAAGCTTTCCTAAAATAGGTCTGAGTTTTAATCAATCCTTTTTATGCATAGGAGAAGAGAACATCTTGGAATATTTCTCCCTTAGAATGTTCCATTAGTTTTAGAAGAAATCTTACCCCCTGAGCAGGAAAATCCCCAAGAAGTTGACCGTGAAGAGAATCAAACATTTGAGAATCCAATTTCTGACCTACATCAAGCAGTCATAGCATCACCCCCCTACAGAATATATCTTTGCTTAAATGATCTCTTTGTAGAATGAAAATACCAGGATAATCCATGGTCCATTTTTGTTTTTGGAGGACAACCCATAGCTCCAAATCCTCCAAGAATGGCACGTCCTACCTTTCCCTTTCCTATTGTTGACCTGCATGCTAATAAAAACCTCAAGAATATTCCCTCGTTAGTCCTTCCAAAGTTCTATGGCCTAATTACTGAAGACCTTGAGACCTTCCTTTTTTAGTTTGACATCCTATGTCAAAGCTATGACTATACAACAGATGCTCATAGGATGAAGTTGTTTCCATCTTCTTTAAAGGAGGTAGCACTAAGGTGGTTCATGGGTCTAGGAGCCAATGTTGTAGGAGACTGGGATGGAATGAAGAATGCATTCTTGGAAAAATATAAAGAGTATTGTCGGGGTAGTGATATGAAAGGTGACGATATTTTCAAGATGACACAAAAGGATGAGGAAACACTTGAGGATTATGTTGTAAGATTCTTGTTTAACTTGAAAAAGAGCACTCAACATACTTTGAATGAAGAATCCATGAAACATCTCTTTTTAAAAGGTGTTAATGAGTACTCTTGTATGGAGGCTCTTGACTTGATGGTTGGAGGAGACATCACTCAAAGCACCTGGAATGAAATTAAGAGGATATGTCTTAATTAATCTAGAGCTACAGTGAAGAAAGGAAGAGGGCTTAAATGATCAAGCAACAAAACTAATGGTTTTGGAGTTTCAAAGATAGAGATATCCAATCTCTTTTCTGATTTTAAGCAAGACATCATTAACAATATAGCTACCCAATTTGATACTATGCAAGCCAAGAAGAAGCATAGGCTATGTTAGCTAAATTATGTTCCCATTGCAGGGAAAAGAAAAGGAATTTCAAATGCATAATAGTTGCATTCTTGGAGGCTCAGTCAATGCCAACTAAATTCAAGGCTATTGATGAGAATGGAGAGATCTTTTATGTTTCTCAACAGAGACCATGGGCCCAGAGACAAGGTATTCCTCATGACCCTTTGCAAAATTCTGGTTTTAATAATAATCAATGGCAAAACTAAATTCTCATAATTTTGGTCCCCAAGGTCAAAATTGGAATAACAACTGGTCCTATCAGTCTCAACCCCAATGGAGTAACCAAAAATTTGCAACAGAAACCCCCTCCTAATATGTGGCAGCAACCCAATCAAAATTGGCAGCAAAATAACCAATGGAAGCCTCTACAAGGTAACTGGAAAAAGTCACCTCAGTGGGGTCCCAATCAGCCCAGTCGGCCTAATCAGTAAGCAATTATGCCACCTCCATAGAAGAAAGTTATAATGCCTCCACCTCTTGTAACCAATGAAAACCCTCAAAAGAAATCTCAGTTGCCTGCTTAGCCTTCACCAAATCTTAATATAAAGCATCCTAATCAACAACAAACTTATTCCATTAAGGTAAATAATATCCACTTAAGATCAAGAGCTACATTAAATACACCAAAATGTCTTATTATAACTGAGGTTACCACTGAGAATGATATCCTTGAGAAAGAACCTGCTACCCTTCCACAAACTATTGTAGTAACTAAGGATCCACCTTTTCCTCAAAGGCTCACACAGTCTGAACCCCTAAAAGAAAGTCCAATAGCAACTAATCCGATCAACCAACTGAAGCAAATGACTATGTGAATTCCTTTGTTAGATTCACTAAACGAAGTTCTAGTTTATAATAAGGCTATCAAAGAAGCTTGTATTAAACAACCTAGTAGGAAGAAGAAAGACCTTGAGACTATTCATGTTCTTGGAAAACTTTGTGATCTTGTGTTGACCAACGTCATCACACCCAAATATTTTGATCCAGGTATCCCTTTTGTTACTATCTATATTAATGGAATTTAGATCCAAAATGTTTTGATTGAATTAGGAGCATCCATTAATGTAACTACAAGGGAAGTCATGTTATGGCTTAATATCATTGGCTTAAGAGAGACTCCTACAATCCTCCACTTAGCTGACAATTCTACTGTAAGGCTTGATGGCATGGTAGAGGATATAATTGTGATACTTGATTCATTAGACTATCCCTCTGACTTTGTGATTTTATCTCATAAGGCTACTCTAGGTGGTTATCCTTTAATCCTAGGAAGACCTTGGTTGGCCACCATAGATTCCTGTATAGCATGCCGCTCTGGAAAGATGACTATATTTGATGGAATCATCAATAAGAAGTTGACTTTATATTCTCCTCCTAAACCTCAAATTGAACTTGATCAAGTTGTTTGGCCTGACCTAGGTGATATTGAGATAGAGTTAAATTTAGTACATCAGTTAATGGTTATAGAAAGGAATCCATTCATGATATCCCAAGAAGAAGATGAAATACTTGTTGCAATCCTTACCAACAAATATGGTGTTGAACCTTCTTCCTGTAGTATTCCTAATTGTTCTTTACAAACCATACTGCCTCCGCAAAGTTCACCTCAGCTTCTTGTAGCAACTGATTACCTTCATACATGCGACAACATGAGATTAAGTCACCTTCATTTATAGAAGTCATCATGTTAGATAAGGTAGTCAAAGTGGAAATTGCCCCAGGTAGGGAGTTGAATGTTAACAAGAACCTTACTCTTGAACACTTAGCAAGCATTCTCAAGCTCCTACAAGACAACCAACAAGAATTTTCTTGGGATTACATAGATATGAAGGGATTGGATCCAAGGCTTTGTACCCATAGAATTTACATCAGTCCTAATTGTAAACTGGTCAGACAAAATCAAAGAAGAATCAACCCAACGCTAAGAGATATAGTGAAGACTGAATTGAAAAAATTACTTGACGATAGTTTTATTCACCCCATTTTTGATAGTCAGTAGGTCTCACCTTTGGGAAAAGTTCCAAAGAAGGGAGAAAATTGGAGGGTGTGTGTGAATTATAAGGAACTGAATACAACAACTAAGAAGGACAACTTTCCATTTCCTTTTATTGATCAAGTCCTTGAAAACCTAGCTGGTAAGAAGTGCTTTTCATTTATGGATGGGTTCAGTCGATACAACCAAATATAGATAGCACCTGAGGACCAAGACAAGACCACATTTACATTCCTATGGGGAACCTTTTCCTATTCTATCTTACCTTTTAGATTGTGTAACACACCTGCTACATTTCAAAGAGCAATTATCAACATCTTTTCTGACATATCTATTGATTGTTTGGAAATGTACATGGATGACTTTACAGCATATGGATCCACATTTGAGGAGGCTCATGCCAACTTAGACAAAGTTCTTAAAAGATTCTAGGAACATAATCTCTCTCTTAACTGTGAGAAGTGATATATGATGATGGAGGAAGGAGTTGTTTTAGGGTACTACCTTTCATTATTTGGTATTCAAGTTGATCCAGGCAAGATAGAAGTCATTAATACACTTCCAACTCCAACAAAGAAAAAGGACGTTAGAAGTTTTCTAGGCCATGTTGGTTACTACAGGAGATTCATCAAAGATTTTAGTCAAATTTTATCTCCATTGTACAATCTCTTAAAGAAAGAATCATAATTTGAATGGACTGACGACTATGAACAATCATTCCAACAATTGAAGGATGTCTTGACTAAAACACCTATCTTGAGAGGATTTGATTGGAATTTTCCATTTCATATCCATACAGATGCCTTGGATTGTGCCATAGGAGCAGTGCTCGGATAGAAAGAACAAATAGTTGAGCATGCCATATATTACATTAGCAATAATCTACATGGTGTTGAACTAAATAACATTGTTACTGAGAAGGAACTATTAGCAATTATATATGCACTTCATAAATTCAGACTCTACATTATTGTTTATGAAGTATTTGTGTATACAGATCACTCAGCAATCAAATACCTGATGAAAAAACTTGCTATCTCAGGCAGGTTAGCCAGATGGTTACTCCTCATGCATGCATTTGATATCAAAGTCATTGATAAACTAGGGAAAGCTAATGTGGTAGATGATTTTATGTCAAGATTGCATGTCATGATGATCCTAGAGCTATAAATGACATCTTTCCTAATGAACATTTATTCTCTATCATTACTCATAATCCATGGTATGCAGATATAGCAAACTACCTTGCTACAGGAAGTACTCTGCCACACTTCTCTCCAAAGGAGTGCAAAATATTAGTTGAGAAAAGTTTTAAGTTTTCATGGATTGTTGGATTTATGTTCTACATAGGTCCAGATCAAGTCATAAGAAGATGTGTTCGTGAAGATGAGACATATGACATCCTTCATGCATGTCATGATGAGCCATGTTGAGGGAACTTCACAAAAAAGTGTACATCATTCAATATTCTCACCACTGGTTATTATTGGCCTACCCTACACAAAGATGTTGCTAAATATACAAGTCATTGTGATAGATGACAAAGAATGGGATGCCCAACTAAATCAGATAAAATTCCCCTATAGCCACAGGTAATTGTAACACCATTTGACAAGTGAGGTATTGATTTTGTAGGTCCTATAGAGCCTTCCTCTCATGACAAGTCCTATATCTTAGTTTGTACTAACTATGCAACCAAATGAGTAGATGCCAAAGCAATGAAACATGCTAGGGACAATAAAGTGGCTGAATTTTTGTGTGAATCCATTTTCACTAGATTTGGTGTACCTAGAGAACTAGTCACCGACCAAGGTGCTCAGCTTACCTCAAACCTCATAACTGCCTTAATGAATGAATATACAATCAGGCATGGTAAATCTTCACCTTATCATCTGCAGGCTAATGGTCAACCCAAAATCACAAATAGGGAACTAGAAGCCATTCTGACAAAAATAGTTAGTGTTTACAAGAGAGATCGGTCCACTTGACTTCTTGAAGCCATTTGGGCCTATAGGACTACATGAAAAACTACAACTGGTTTTACACCATTTGAGCTAGTCTATGGAAAATCTGTTGCCACACCCATTGAGTTTCAATACAAAACCATTAGGATGACACTTGATATGGATATATATCTTAACAGAGCTCAACAAGAAAAGATTCTACAACTAAATGGCTTGGATGAAATCATAAAATCTATCTTACACAACACAGAGATCATTCAGTAGTAGCAGAAGAAATGACATAACAAGTTTATTAAGGGTAAAAAGTTCTTTTTTGGTGACTAGGCCTTGTTATATTATTCTCATTATCATCACACTCCAGGTAAGTTTCAAACAACGTGGTTGGATCCGTATGAAATTATTTTTGATTTTACCAATGGAGTTGTAAAACTGTCAGCTATTGATCCAGTCTGATTCAAGATTCTAAACAACGGTCACAGACTAAAGAACTACCATAAACCCCAAAGTAGAGATGAGTTCCTGTAGTAGTTCACACTCAATAGTGACTCAAGAGGTCCTACAACAAAAGAATCTGGGTCTTCTACATGGATTGCCACTACTCTTTGATTTTCATCAAGAGATTCCATAATAACATTTCACATTATATGAAATTTTTTCTCCATAATAAATATTTATCTCATCTTCTATCTATCTCACCTTCACAATTCATCATATTACTCCAGTAGCAGATGTTCACACAATGACAATTATCCTTTAGCAGCCACAAGTTAGTAGCATATGCTATCGTACATATTACTTAATTCATTTATTTTAGAAAAGGTTTATTTATTTAGCTACTACTCTTGCATATGTGGTCTGGTGGGACCCGTACCTAACCTTAGTTGGGGGGAATATTTAATTGCGTGTATATTTAAACTATTTCCTATCTTTTCAAAATATTTTTGTGAATTTTATGTGATCTATCATTAACCTCACCATATCCTATTAATGATTAAAAAAAGGTTGATAAAGGTGCAATGTCATAGTTAAGTCATTAAGTACCTTCAAAACATGTCAAGGGTGGAAGACTTCTGCATGTGTCAAGGTAATTACGAAATATTATGGCAACCTTTTTCTTTGATGAGAAATAAATCTGTTGAACTGGTCGTATTCTAAGAAAAGAGTTCTACATTTCTTGAAGTTTGAACTATTGGTTTTTGTGTGTCCAAATTCCTTGAGAATTTTAGCTCTTCGTCTGGAATTTTTGAGGTTATTTGTTCCTACATTGTGGTATAATGAGTGGTGATTTAGTGAGACATGAGCCAGATGATCACACAGTATTGTTGAATGATCTTCCTAGTCATAAATTGTTTGAGCAAAAAGGTTGGTTGTGTTATTGTTTAAAGCTTGATGCCTTTGATGATGATGTAGCTTTTCAGTTTCTGATTACATTGAGAGATGGATTTGTAATATTTAAATGTCTCTATGTTGAATGTAGTGAAGAAATCATTGTAGAAGTATCTGGGTTGTCACAAGTAGGAGAAAATTATGAGAATGACCTAGACCCTCGGTTAGCTAGGGAATAGTTTACACTGCATGGTGACCCTAGGTTGATTGTTGACAGGAAATAAGGAACATCAAGGCTTTCTTTTCCAAATGAGTATATGAAGCTAGCATTTCATATGATGAAATACTTCACCTGTGAAGGTTGCTATACTTGGATGCATGGGTTACATTTCAAGATTATCGAAAGCTTATGCCATGCTAACAGAGCAGTAAATCTTCCTAATTTCTTATTCAACATTTTGAAAAAGTAAGTTGTGAGTGTACAAATGGGTAAGCCTCAATCTGTATCACATCATTGTTTAATAAAATTAATGGTAGAAAGGGAATTGAATAAGTAGGCATTAGGGACATGGAAATAATTTCTAGACACTGATGAAGTAGTACCTAGAATAGTCAACCCTAGAGGTCAAGGATTGGGTAGAAGAGAGAAAACAACCCAAGGTATTGTTAAGATGGTTGAAAGGTTGTAAAATACTCTTGAAGCTTCCACCTCTATCCCTAGGCCTTCCAAAAAGAACATTGTTGAACCCATTTCCACTACTTCTCAGAAAGATAAGGATAAAGAGTTTGTTTCTTCACAAATCCCCAATCTTCTATAAAGACTAGGTCTTCTAGAAGAAGAGGAAAAGGAGAAACCCTTGAAACTAAGGAACTAACCCTAGAATCTCGGCCTAATAAAGAAGGAAGTAATGAAATGACTGATGAAACTCCTTCGCCAACAAAGAAGAGATCACCCAAAGAACCTCCTTAAGCTCTTCCTGAAGGGGCATCCTCTAGTAAAAGGAGAAGGAAAAACCCTAAGCACTCATTTGGTACTCTTGTCCGGTGAAGTGTTCGATTTTCTCCTGATTTACCCCAGGCCAAGATATATAAGCCTCCTATAGTTAATCTGGATTCCTCAGAGTCTTTAGAAACTCCTTCAATAGAGAATATGGAAAATACAAGTGATGACTAGTTAAACGGTGAGAGTGTTCCCTCTCTAAGCGAGCATGATGTCGATGTGTCTCCAATTGAACCACCTGTGCAAAATGGAGAAAATAACCCTAACTTTATTATCATTGACAACGATAAAGAAAGTTCAGAGTCAGTAAAATATGATGAAACATATGACTCAATGGACATTTATGATGACCCCTATGGTGAAGACATCCCATGTGATCTAGATGTTCCTTAGAGGAATTATCCTTTGAAGAATTTCTTGAAATTAACATAGATACTGTCAATTCTATTTTTGAGAAGTTAAGACATGATGGGGTGGATATCCTTGCTCAAGTAGCTAAGTAATGTACAGAAAAGAACCCTGAGAAGGCCATTGTTTTATGGGTGGATAAAAATTCCACAAGTAACAAGGAAAAATGAATTCCTAATTTATCCCTAGGATGGACTGATATTAATAATCAAGGACCAATGTCACCCCTAGACCTATCTACTCCATTAACAGTTGGGTTGAGTTTGTATTAACAGATGTTATTAGAAAAAGAACAATGGCAATTAGAGAAGAAAAGGCCGAAACATGTTATTGATGAGCAAGCTCATCAAATTGAACAACAATCAGATAAAATTATGGTACTTGAAGAGAAAGTTAAACAAATTATAGAACTTGTCCCAGAATTGATGAAGTTTAGGTCACCTTCACAGGTATATGCACTCTTCCTAAAAGAACAATTTCTGAATTTTCAATTGAGTAGAATAGTCCAAGGACTTAGTCCTTTAGTTTCTACACCACATGAATTTTATGATGCATTCTATTCTTCTCCAATGCACATTAAGAATATATTATGTAAATTATATCTACACAACCTAGCATCCCCTAATGACAGATATTGTAACTCACTCATGTATGTGGGAGATATCCAACTCTGAGCCTTCATGTCTTAGGTACAAAATGAAATGAGTCGGGAGCACCAAGCTCAACCCTACAGGGGTGATGAGATGGAAATACCACTCTATTTTAGACCTAAGACTAAGGAGGCCAAAAAAACATTCTATGATTGGGTAAAGGTTACATTGACTGACAGTGGGAAACAAAAAATTTATCCCTTAAGGGAAAGGGCCTTCAAAGATTATGAAGAATTTATTGCCACAGAGATCCCTGCAGCCATTATAGCTAGGACTCATAGATGGGTCAGGATGCCTAAAGAGTTAAGGGCTAAAGAGCCCCATTCACCACAGAATTTGACATTGGCAGGTCATAGAGGTATATCATGTTGGGTAGAACTAAAACTAGTCACTGGTTTCCCTTAAAATTTAAGCCACCAATTCTTATGCACCCTTTGTTAGGAATAAATGAAGTTGCAAATAATCATGACATGGCAGCTGAGGTGAATAGGTGGAACAAGTTGGAAATGGATAAGGGCTACCTGAATTAAAACGAGGGAGCATCTGGGCAGTGGATTGCAAATGGCTTGCAAATGAAGGCCAAGATCAAAAATTTTATGCTTGCAGGAGGACCAACAAGACCTTAAGATGAGGGGAAATGATGGGCCAAATTAATGGCATGTTTTATGATACTTTTCTATAACTCAATAGGGTATTTTTATATGGTTTTATGAAAACTTTAATGATATTATATGTATAAATTTTATATGTGTAAGTGCACGGACAATACTTTAAATACTTTATGGTTCAGCAGGCTATGTGGTCTAAGTTTGAACTTATGGTTAAAAATTATGGATATAAATGATAGATGAATTAGTAAATATGCATGTGTGTTATTTAATGTAGATCTCTCCTAGATTTTTTTGGGTTAGGATTCCTGCAGCCGCATATCATGCAAGAGTTAGTTAATGAGATAATGCCTTTTCTAATTTAATAATGCAAATATATATGTTTCAAGTCTAGCATGTATTACTAACTCTATGTAGGAACAAGTCAACAGTGTATTCATTGAGAAGTATGGTGGGATTGACAAGATCAACTATGCAGGTGAAACAATAAATACATAACCGTGTATCACTCTTCTTTGGAGTGGTCAAATGGTTTTCATTATACCTAAGTGCAGATTTAGAAGCACGACCTGCTATATCTTTGGAAGACTTGTTCTCAAAAGTTGTTAATTCTGTTGTATGACATTATGAATCTTATTGATCCTCATTTTTGGAGAGATCGTAGTTTTAGGAGTTAGTTTCTTATTTTTTTCTTATAAATAAGTTGTTGACTTAACTTTCAAGAGATTCGAGCTAGGAAAGTCATAATTTTGTAACATAAAATAGAATTCAGTTTTGTTTTACTTCAAGTGTACCTTTCAATGAATGAATAGAATGAACTTTGAAAGTTCTATATTTTTATCTTTATTTTTTCCTATTCACTCATCCAAGGGGGCCCACTTGGTGACTGAATTCTATTGTTAGTTAGGATCTATTTCACGCTTTCTTATAATTAGGAAGAACTATGTCGTTCCTGCAGCCGTTGGTAACAGAATTAACAGGTTGTTCCTATAGCAAAGGAAGATAGAGAAGTACCTATCTGTGATTATTTCTTTCAATAGGATAAACTTGTTTCTTTGTCCTAGCTTAGCCTTTCAAGCTTTCAAGTATTTTAAATTCAATAGTTTAGATAAGGGGCAATTAAGATAGTTTGGAGCATATACCTTGCAGACATGATTTCAAGTTTACGTCCCTAGTTGATACTATAAATGAGCTAAATAAGTCTATTAGTTATTGTTTAGGATGTCTAATCTTGAATGAATGGGTGTACTGCTCTAAGTTTCTAAGACATTTATTTGGTCTAGCACTCCAAACCCAATACCCTGTGCAGAAGTCACAGGTAAGAAATGCAATGTACAATGCAATAAAATTCAGCTCCAATAAACTTTGAACAAACCACCACTAAGTAATCCACAATTACAAAGGCAAGTCAAATTTATAACAACCTCCACAATTCAATGATTTCACCTTAAACAAATGAGATGTGGCTTAATAAAAAGCCTCGACCACACCAAATATATCGTCACCCAATGTCAAAGTATGATGTCGGCCTTTTGGGGTGACTTCAAAAAAAAAAAAGAAAAGGGATTTTTTTAAATATTGAAAGCAATATTGTACTAGTGATAAAAAAATGCTCGAAGAGACCACACATTTTGAAAATAAATACCAATTTAAGCAAGATATTTCTATGAATTGGCCTAAAGAAGGGTGGGGGGTTGAATTTTTTTTGTTAGTTTGTACTATACAAATCTGTGTGATGTACAAATTTCATACTGATGATGCAGATTGAAATTAACCTCTTGACCCAGGGATGAAAGTTCCAAAATCTATATTTTGACAAATAATCTTAGGGTTTTTGAGCCTTAAGGATACAATGGTGAGGTTAGATTGGACCTATTGTGAGGTTTTCACACCATCACCCCATTGTAAATGGGGACCCCCTCTTTTTCCTTTAGTAGTAGGAGTAATGGTCTTAAGTGGTTTTAGTTGGTACCATTTTCAAGTCTCCAACTCCGAAGGTGAGTTTGATGTAGTAACAATTTTGCAAATTTTGAATTCAATTGGTCTTGAGCGAGGTATGAGAGTAAGAAGGGGATGAACAAAAAATATTAATATTTAGATTAGACTCTAGGCAGAGTGAAATTGAAGGCAAAATAGTAGCGAAACTCCCTGCAAATCCATTTCAATGGTTTGGAGAAAACTTCAAAAGAAATAAAATGACTAAGTGTTGGGACAAAACAAAGGTAAAAAAACCATAGAGAAGGTGGAATCCACTTGCCTCTTGGCATTCACAATCCCAACACACCTCCAATTCCCACCCTTCTCTCTTGACTAAAAATCTCAGCCCACCATCAAATTTTACCTTAGTATGGGTGTCCTAAGATGATAGGGAGGCAAATTGGCATAGTTCAAATGTCAAATCATTAGGAAAAATTGAAAGTAAAATTGAGGGATTGCAAGAAAACATGAGAAATTGGGCTTCAACATAAAAAAATCATATTGTATTAAGTATGAACCCCCCATTTTGAAGTCAAGTTGTAAACATAATTGGGTTGAATGAGTGTGAAATGATATAAAAATGAAGTTTTTGAGTGGGGAAAAGTTCCAAGGGGGCGATGGAATCTGTTGCCCTCTTGGAATTTTCAATCCCAAAAACCTTGATATTTCCATCTCTTTAATCAAACCTCCAAAATGAAGACATTACCAGATCTATATGACATGAAAATGTGAGCTTGAAACAAAGGGACAAAGGTTGATTGAAGATGGATGAAATAAGAGAGTTTGCAAGACAAAATTATCAATGATGAAGAGCAATGAAAAAATCCCATTGAGAGAAGGTGGGATTCACTTGCCTCTTGGGATTCCCAATCCCAACCAAGGTGGAATTTCCACCTTCCCAATTAGATTATCATAGAAGGTGGATTCATGGGATGATTTGAATTGATTAAAACCAAGGAAATGCCTCTCAGATTCATGGCAAAGTTAAGATCCATCAAAGGTGAGATTATGAAATTTTAAAGACAAAGAATCAAAATGATGAAGTTGGTGAAAAATCCCAAGGGAGGGGAGGAATCCTCAGCCTTATTGGAGTCCTAATCCCAAATGATGCATGATTTCCACTCTTTTGTGGAGAAACTAAAAGGAAGAAGAATGAATTAAGTCAAAAGTTTGAAGAAGAATTTATCCCAAGGAGAGGTTGGATTCCATCCTTAGCTTGGGATTCAAAATCCCAAGACCCCTAAAATTTTCACCTTGTGTTGATGAGAGAAAGAATGGAGGCATGGGAGGTTAAATTTGGGCCTATGATGAATCAAGTATGAAGTATGAATGAGCTCCAAGTATGGATCTTGATTGAAGCCAAAGGTAAGGGGGAAAGGGTATTACAAGTCTAAATATGATAGCAGCGAGTAATGGAAATGAATAATTCATCCCAAGGAGAGGGTGGATTCCACCATCTGCTTGGGATTCATAATCCTAAGAAGGGCTAAAATTTTGCCTTATCAAATAGTGGACTCCCCAAATTATAATCATCTCAAAATGAATCAAACAAGACAAGAGGAGAAGATGATAGGCTATCTAACTCACAAGGTTAACATGAACAAAATGAAGAATTTTTCCCAAGGAGAGGGAAGATTATACCCTCTTCTTGGGATTCTATATCCCTTGGCATCTCCAAATTTTGCCCATAATTGGGCTTGATTGAGAAAGGCAATGGGGGATGCAAGTAGTAATATTTTAATGATAAAAACAATATCTTTTGCTTCCCTATTTAGGTCGGCTAGCATGAGAGATAAAAGAGATCTAAATTTAATGATTTTATTGGACTATAAGGACCCAAGTCAGCCTCCTTTATATACATGCCCTTTCAACCTTTTAGTTGTCTATATATAGAGGGCGAGATCAATTCATTTCAACACCAAACTCAAGAAGACTTACCTCTCCAATTAGAATGAATTCCTCTTGAAAAAGGCAACAATCATTACTCATTAAGGTAGTGAGCTATCATAAGGGGAAGTGAAACATTTAAGAAGAGGAGACAAATTATTATTTTGAGGAAGAAAATTGTCTTGTGGAAGCACCAGTTGCCTTGAAGGACATCAATTATGCACATAAAAGAGGAGTTCTCCTTCAAAAATCAGAGATAAGGAGGGTGAGAAAAATAAAATATGGGCATGCTATGTTGAAAAACTCATTTATTTTCCAGATTTTAACATGATTTAATTTCAAAATTTGCAAGAAGAAAGATCTTAAACTTGATAAAATCCATTTTGCCTCCTTGTTTAATGTTGATGCAATGTAATTTCATGGAGACTTTTAGAATTCCTTCATTTTTCCTTACCAATTTTGTGAACTTAAAGAAGTATTTCCTTTGTTTTTCAAGGTAAATTGTTCAAGGAGAGGCTTCGAGAGAAAGGATATGATGGCAAGACTAAGTCCAAGACTTCAAGTGAGGAGAGAATGAAGGAAGAAAGGTTTGATCAAGATTCACCCATGGAGGCAATTTAAGAGATCAAAGAATGGATGGTATGAAAATCCTTCATCATCATGGCAAAAAATTGGATGCTACAAGCTCAAGCTCGAAGACTTCAAATGAGAAGGAAAACCAATTCAGATTGTCAAAGTGAAAATTCAAAAATTAAGATCAAGACGGAATTCAAGAAAGAACAAATTTGCAAAATCAGAGAAAATTATCATTAACTTGAATTTCCTTTAGAAATCAAAGTTTACCTTGAAGGATCCAAGCACATGAAGAATTCATCACTTCAAGAAGTTCAAGATTTAGGTTTACAAGTACAATCAAGTTCAAAATCATGGCAATGGGAAAATTTCCAAGAACGAAGATGGAGAAAATTTGAGAAGATGAAACAATTTGGGAATATGACATCACAATTGAAGGCTTGATAATGTTGAGTATCAAGAGATATTTTCTCATCACCAAAGGATTGATCAAGTCTATGACATAAGGATGTTGAGTTGTTGCTCACTTGTCTTCTACCAATCAGAAAATTCAAGTTACATAGCACAATCAATCATATTATGCCAAGAGTACAATTTTTTCATTGGCTCTCAAAAGCATTGTAATTTTCTTATTGGACCACAGGGTGGTGCCTTCATGTAATTGGATGATAGGTTGGAAACCCTAATTAGGTTTTGTAATGGGTTAATCTTGGCCATTGATCTTGAATTGATCTTGGCTCTTCATTTTAATTGAACAACTATAAAAGGCCAAGGCATTCTCATTTGTAAAGGGTTAGATTGTAGAGACATTAGAGAGAAGTTGGTAGTAGAAGTAGAGTATGAGAGGAGACTTGATGAAATTATTCCCATAATTATATCAAAGTAATTGATGATTCATTGTTGGTATTCATGGTGGGTTACTTAATGTTGCTTTGAAGTATTGCATGGTTTCTTCAATTCCTCGTTTAGGATTTCATTTAGTGTTAAGTAGAAGTAGTAGTAGATGAATGGAAGATATTTTTGTATGTTGCTTAATGGTGAAGCTAGTGTCCATACCTCTTGATACTGACCGATTGTGAGTAGTAGTGCAAGGTTAGTCTGGGCCTAAATTGCAAGTGTTTAACTTTTATTGGAGACGTTCATTTAGATTGTTCCTTCATAGGGTATTTGGATGAATATTGACAATGTGAAAATAATTCATGCATCCTTTGAAGCTAGCACCCTCCTATGCCTAGTTGACATAGTGAAACAAGGATTGGTTAGAGTTTCACCCCATCATCAACATTGTCTTACATTCTTAAAGTTAGATATCTTTTATCTCTTTGCAAGTTGTTTGGTTGGAAGTGATTGAAGAAGTTGAAAGAGTTTATATCCATTGAATGAATAGTGTAAGTCTCTTTGTGGCAACCAGCATATCACATCATAAAATTGAGTGGAAGTACACAATAAGAAGAAACCTTGAGGTTGCCTGATTTGATCACACCATCCAGATACATTGTTTAGCATATGAACATCCTTATTCAAGAGAGATTTGGAATGGTATTTCATCTTGGGATATCAGGTATTTGATTCTATATGTTGTAGTGGAACAAAAATCACATCAACAGAACCCAAAATGCATCAAATGATTAGCTACCTCCTAGAGTTGATAACTAGCTCACTTAAAACCTTGAAAACCTCCAATGAATTTACCAATACGGGAAGGATTTTACTTGGGAAAGACTCAAATACCATGTTGGAATGATAAATAACATAGCATGAAGTTGCGGACCAAAAATTAACCAAGAAAGATGCCAACCACAAGAGAATTTGTAACATGAGCATGCATGAACAATGATACCAAAATGATATAAAGATGCTTCAATTTATATTGAATTGATATAATACAATGTAAAAATAAGCCTCCCTTATAAAGCCAAGGTGATGAGGTAGAATTTCAACCATATTTCATAGACTCGGACTCAAAGTGTACTTGACAAGCCCAAAATTTTAAACTCAACAAAAACTCAGCAACTTAGAAAATACTACAAATTAAAATCTCTTAAAGAAACATATTTTTTTGTAAAATTCAATTACAAAACATATTAAATTAAAAATTGACATCTCAAAAGAGAAGATGCATGGTTTTATAGCAATTACAACATGTAAAAGATATAGTTTAACGAGTGTTTTGCCTATGTCGACATTTTTCCCCACATTTTTTAAGTATATAAAACCACGGAGTTGAACTTGTGAAAACTCACCCGACAAAAAAAGAGTACTTGACAACTTGGAGAGTACTCCCAAAGTTTGTAAACTATGTTTACAACTACCCTTGATACAAACATTAAATGCAGAAGGCAATGTAATAAATGCCAACATCAAATATTAAATAATGAGCTATCATCTATCTTCTAGAATACCACCTAGGATAACTAACTTGATCTTATGTAGAATATTAAATGACAAGGTACAAAAGTAACTTTATGATAGCTAACTTATGCCAACTAAGTTAAGTAAGCTTGATGTGTAAATGATATTTACTCTAACATGTGCATCATTCGCTCACTTCATCCTTTTGTGAAGTTTTGATTGACATCCTATTAGAAGTATAAAGAACATTATGTAATTTTCCATTTGGAACATTAACATCACCAAAACTATCAACTTTGCAACTATGATTATTAGCTAATTGAATAGGAATATTTGTTTTATCAGGTTGCAAAGAGTCAAACACTTCTCTATGAGATGTAACATGGTGAGAAGCTCCACTATCAATAATCCATTCTAGTGCATGAGAAGCTTTGAAACAAGCAGTAAAAGCACAATGAGATTGACTACCTCGAGATTAGAAGTTATTTTGATTATTTTTATTCATAGGATTCTTAACATTTTTCTTTTTAAAACAAACATTAGTTAGGTGGCCATCTTTGCCACAATAAGCACAATGAGGTTTCTTATTTTGTTGATTATTATGATTAGAATTGTTGTTATATGAGGGCCTAGAGTTAAATCTATTGTTATTATTATTATTATTATTACATTATGATGATTATAATTACGAGAATTATGATTATTATGAGAAGAATTATGATTATGAGATCTATTATTTTGATTTTGATGCTTAGACACAAAAGCATGTTCAGAAGATCTAAGAGTATCAAATTGCAATAACTTAGCAGCTTCCTCTTGACATAAAAGATTTTGAAAAATGCCATAAGTTAACTGAGGAGCTAAAGTAGGAATAGCAAGTTGCAAATGAATGTTAGTAATAAATTGTTAAAAATATTTAGGAAGACACTTCTTGAGAATAATAGTAATTAATCTAATATCACTTAAAGTAACATTCACACCATTTAATTGAGTCTTAATAGCATCAAATTTAAGTAAGAATTCATCCATGGATTTAAAGTCAATATACCTGAGGTCTTCCGAGTTGTCTTGGAGCTGAATCTTACTTGATTCGGTGGAGCTATCATAGGTTTGTTGCAAAATGGCCCACACTTGATGAGCTTTGGTGCAATGTCCAATCAATATATATAAGTCATGAATAACCGAAAGACCAATTAGACCAAGAGCTTCTTTATTTTTAACTTGCCATGCATCTTTGTCCGTCTGAGAAGCAGTGGCAGTTGGTTCAATAGAATTAGGGTACTCATGACTAACTAATTAAATGATGAAATTAACTTTAGCAAAGTGAGATACAAGGAATATCCAAAGATAAAGAACAAGAAAAAATAAATTAACTCTAAGGTTAAGTAAGCTTTGAATAAAATAAATTGAGTTCTTTAAAAAATTAAATTTTTATTAATTTTTAAAATAAAGGAGATAAATTGATTAAAATTAAAATTAAGGGTGAAATCGTGAATAAACGAGTATGAGAGATAATGCATTAATGTTAATTTAGCTTGGTTTACGAAAATTGATAGAAACAAAAAAAAATTAAACAAATGCTATGTTAAATATACACTAGAATGAATATGACAAAATGAATTAAATGATAACTATTTGAATTTAAATTAGTATCAATATAATAAACTAATTTAAAACCAAACTATTATTTAAATATAATATCAATTTAACTTTCAGATTTGAACAAATTAATTTTTAAAAAAATAGTTAAATAAACTGAAAATAGAAAAGGAAGAGAATGGATTCCCTGCAAAAAAAAATGTTATAAACCAGAGATATTAGAAGAAAATGAAGCATAGATATGATTAAATTTTCTGCCAAGCTAATAAACTAAAGCTAGAAGACACTATTTTAAGAAGATATGCAGGAGAGACAGACTGGTCACACAGCCAAGGAGAAACCAAGACTAGTCACGCAAGGAGAAAAGCCTCAAAGTAGAACAAAATTATGTGCAAAGTTATTAAAATAAAAGGAAAAGAGTTTCAGTTTACTGGAAGAATATATGTGGTAAAAGAATAATATGGGTGGCAAAAGCATGCGCTAGATTTATATTTCCTAGCAAAATATATGTGGAATTATGACAAATAGAAACCTAAAAAAAATAACAACCGGAGACACAGACAAAAAAAAAAGCACAAAGATATAGCTTGCAACAAAGTGGGAGCAGTGAAGGTTGCGCACTAAGATAAAATGGTGCACGCAAAGGCTAAGATGCACACAAAATGGTGTGCACAAAGAAGTGGGGTGCACACCTTGCTAAGTGCACACAAATGTGGAGGAGAGAGCTGCGAAGATAAGGGAGAGAGTTGGCGTAGACCAAAAGAAATTGATTCATGTGTAAAAAGAAAGTTCAAAGGATGCTCTGATACCAAAGGGTGAGAATTGTGCAAGGCATCAAGAAGACTTTATGGAGCAAGTAAGAGTTGCATTAAGCTAGCTGAGCACAAAGAAATTTATAAAAGATGTAATAATTTTTTTTATGTAAATAGCTTATTAGCATATTAGTATAGGAAACAAATGTAAAATGCAGATAAATGTGATAGATTTATTAAAAATGAAGGCAGCTACAAAAGTAAAGTGATGTAAAATATATATTGAATGGATTTATATTAAACATCAAAAAAATGTTAATCACTAGATGTTCTTATTTTAACCAGAAAAAAGAATGATATAACAGAGATTAAATTTAAGAGATGAAGTAAATAGAAAATTGATTATAAGAAGAATAGATTTAAAAGTAGATTTGCATAGAACACAGATTAAATGGAGAAATAAACAACAGATTAATATGATATGAAAATGATAAGTAAATAGAGATAAATGATATGAAATTGACAACAAAGTTAGATTTAAACCAAGCTAATGTAAATGCAAATGAGGAATGCCTACAAAAAGAGTAAAATATCCTGCATGCAAGGGATTAGAAATCCGAAAAAATGGAGTTAGGCCTATAACAAAATGAAATAGCCTGCATGCACAAGATTTTTTTTTGGAAAACTGAAAATGAAACCTGCAAGAAATATTAGATTAGTGCTTGCAAAAAACCACTTGAAATGAAGAGAGATGAGTTGGGTTTAGCGGTGAACCGACCAAACCCAAAAAAAGTCTAAAATCTTAAGTTACTCTTTGACAACAAGCCTTCCAAAGAGGGTTAGAGGAAAAACAAATTATGAAATAAACAAGTTAGAGCTTCAAAATAATATTAGATCTTATAAAAGAAACTTGAAAAAGCTTGCTCCTTTGAATGTCACCTTCGACCTACAAAACACTTAAATAAGGATTAGTAGCTAGCTTTGATACCATGTTAGAAGTATTAAAAGAATGGAAACAAGATTATGAAGATAATCCAAGAAAGTGAAGTGCAAGAAGGATTTTACCATAAACCAAATATGAGAGAGTTGCAAGATCAATCATCAAAACCAAGAGAGTACTCCAAGAATCCAACAATGGCCAAGAGATTTTTGTAAGGGGAAAAGCAAAGAAAAACCCTTTTGTGTATTATGAATGAGACATGAAATGTCTAAAGAGAGAGAGATAGAATATGAGCAAGAAGCTCAATACAATATGATAGAACTAGTAGGAGAGAAATTGTGTGTAGGAAATGTGAGAAAAATTGTGTCAAGTATGTGGAGAAACATCTCTTAAGTAGAGATGAGTGAAGGTGTTTGCATGTAACTCCCTATGTGAATGAGTGTCACATTCATACAAGTGTGTGCCAAGTGTGAGCATCCTCATAAGGAGGAATAAGCTATTTTTCTTATTAAAGGAATTACAAAATATGAGTTGTCCTCCCACTTGGACTAGAGGAAAAAATTACATGTCGAGATTCCTTTAGGAATATCCTAAAATAAATAAAAGGAGGATACCTTGGTTTATCCTCAAATTAAATAAGAAAACCAAGGAAAGATTACTTAATTCTAACACATCCAAACTTCAATCTTCATGTGCAATCTTGACCTCCAATCTCTCAATGAAACCTCACATATCTTGTTCTATCCACTCATCTTGCATCAAAGCTTTGCAATTCTTCAAGATTGCCTCTATCATTCACTTGATCTTCACAAAGCACCATTAATTTTGACTCCCACAACCACTTCAAGAGGATTTCCCCACTTGGAAACCATTGTTCATCATGAGGGCCCAAATCTATATGCAATTTCATTAGTAGATAATGAAGTCCATTTTTTTGTGAATGTGAATGTTGAGTTCAAATTGTCAATGATCTTCATGTAAGCTCCAAACTTCCCATTCGACAGATTTCACAGGATTTCACTTGTCTTCTTTGCCACATTAATGATCTCCAATTCTCAATTGAATTCCTACGAGTGGTCAAGAAACCAAACAAGGTGCTATATATACTAGTTTGTTTTCTAAGCATAGAATTGATCATTTTTCCATTTCCATGTGACTACAAATGTTGAAGATTGTCTAGGATTTTAACTCTTGAAAGACGAATCAATGACAAAGTAGTAAACTTCGTAAATCACAAGGAAGTTATAAATTTGTAATAGAAGTATATAATTGAAAGTCTCCTCGGCCATTCATAGATCTTTAGGGAAACTTCTATGTGATGACTTACACCAGGTATTTAATATATGGATTTCCTCTTGCCACACTTTCTGGTATAATTGCAATAAGAATTTGATAAATATCACAACATTTGAAGTTATTGCAAGCCATGTTTCTAATGGTCTCTTCTTTATTGCATATTGATTTAAGTATGGAGGGGGATTATTAAGTATATTTGTGTTTGATATTATATCTTAGTGTGTGTACATGCATAGCTTCTATCATGTTTTTATTTCACAGTGTCATTTCTCTTGGTAAATTGGGTCTCTATAACCCATTAAACAATGTACCAGTCCTAAAAGTTTTGTTGGGAATATTAAATCATTCTCGAAGAATTGTTAGTGTGTCATACAATTATTATTAATGAAGAGTTTTTGTTTGTAGTATGAGTTGTTTTAACAACTCATGAAACCTTTAGGAGATTATTTATTTTTTATGTTGTTATAGAAGGTTTCCTATATTATAAGATATACAAGTCTTATATATATGTAAATGTATTGACGAAAATAAACATATAGAAGCAAAGTGTTATTATGGGTGAAAAAATTTCTACTTAGCTTCCATAATGTTTTCCCAAATCTCTTAAATGTTTATGATCTACCATGTTAGCTTGTGGTGACTAATCAGGAAAGTACTGTACACTTTTCCTCCCGACCTCGCTGGGGTTCGGGGCCGGGCCGGGCCCCAAGCGGGGGTTTGGGGGTAGCAACCCCCAAGAGCAGGGGTTCGGGGGCGCAGCCCCCGAGGAAAAAAAATTTTAGGCCGACTACTTTTTCGGTTATTTGGGCCGACTACTTATAACTCATTCTAACCCTAAAGCGGAAAAATATTGTATAATATGGCTTAGGGTTAGGGATTTTCATTATGTATGATTTTAGTACTTGCGGTAGAATTGGGCTGTAAGGGATTACGGATTGTAATCAGGTTGTAATCACTGGATAATAATAATATTGGACTCGCTGTTGGTGGACGTAGCCCAGGGATTGGGTGAACCACGTTAAATCTGTGTGTCTTGTGTTCTATTCTGTGTGGTTTATTATTTTCTGATATTAGTTATATTTGCACATAATTGTTATTTCTACCTTGTTAATCCTAACAAGTGGTATCAGAGCGAGGTTATTTCGTTCGTTCTTTCATCTATTCTCTGAAGCAGGTCTCACGAGTTAGTGGGAGAGTCTCTCGGTTAAGTGGGAGAAATGGCAGACAAGGGTAGGCTGAAGGTTGATAAGTTTAATGGGCAGAACTTCCAGTTATGGAAGATGCAAATGGAGGATTATCTCTATCAGAAGGATCTATGGCGGCCATTAGAGGGAGTAGCCAAGAAAGAGCAATCAATGTCTCAGGAAGATTGGGATATTTTGGATAGGAAGGCACTGGGGAGTATTCGTCTATGCCTGGCACAATCGGTGGCATTCAATATTACTGAAGCAAAGACAGCTAAAGATCTGATGGAAACCCTAGCGAAGTTGTATGAAAAGCCTTCAGCTTCAAACAAGGTATTTCTTATGAAGCGTTTATTTAATATGAAAATGGTAGAAGGTGGATCAGTTACTGATCATTTGAATGAGTTTAATACAGTTACAAGTCAATTAACCTCAGTTAAAATTACTTTCGATGAAGAGGTTAGGGCTCCCTTGATTTTGTGTTCTTTGCCAGAAAGCTGGAATGGCTTGGTAATGGCTGTTAGTAATTCTATTTCTGGTTCTAATACCCTAAAGTATGATGATGTTATTGGTGTTATATTGAGTGAGGAAATTCATAGGAAAAGCTCAGGGGCATCCACATCGGGTAGTGTATTGAACACAGAAAGCAGAGGCAGAACAAGAGATAGAGGAAACAACTCTGGAAATCGTGGGAAATCAAGAGGAAAATCAAAGGGAAAGAGGTCTGAATCTAAAGGGCCAAATGATTGCTGGTACTGTGGAAAACCAGGTCATAAGAAGAAAGATTGTTGGTCTCGGAAGAAAGATCAAGGAGACAAAAATGATGGAAACAAGGAGGCAAATGTGGTAAGTAACAAATCCGAGGAGGATGCTTTGCTCTTGTCCTTAGAAAGTATTGATGATTCATGGGTTTTAGATTCTGGGGCTTCATTTCATGCTACACCCCATAGAAGTTATTTTGTTGATTATGTCCAAGGGGATTTTGGGCTAGTTTATTTGGGAGATAATGAACCCTGTCAGATTGTTGGAAAGGGAAAAATTAAGATTAAGTTGCAGAATGGGAATCATTGGCTACTACAAGAGGTAAGACATGTTCCAAGGCTAAGTAGGAATTTAATTTCAGCAGGGCAACTGGGTGATGAGGGTTGCACAGTTACTTTTAATGATAAAAATTGGAAGGTTTCAAAAGGTTCCTTAGTAGTAGCAAAAGGTGTGAAAGTAGGCACCTTATATCTTTGTACAGGTCATACTGTTCCTTCTACTTTAATTGTTTCAGAAGATAATGAATGTTCAGGAACAGTGGCTGCAGTTGAGCAAAAAGAACATCAAACTGTTGCTGTAGATTCTGACACAGCACTGTGGCACAACAGACTCGGGCACATGAGTGAAAAAGGTATGAAATTACTTCATTCAAAGAAAGTTTTACCTGGTCTGAAATGTGTCAATATGGATTTCTGTGAAAGTTGTGTTTATGGAAAACAAAAGAGAGTTAGTTTTGTGAAGAGTGGGAAGGAAAAGAAAAATGAGAGATTAGAGCTTGTGCATACAGATGTATGGGGACCAGCTCAGGTATCTTCCCTTGGTGGCTCTCTGTATTATGTTACATTTATAGATGATGCAACAAGAAAAGTATGGATTTATTTCCTTAGACAGAAATCTGATGTATTTCAAACTTTTAAGAAATGGAAATGCTTGGTTGAGAATGAGACTGGTAAAAAGTTAAAATGTCTCAGATCTGATAATGGTGGTGAGTATTGCAGCACAGAATTTGAAGAATATTGTTCCTCTAATGGTATTCATAGGCAGAAAACTGTACCAAGGACTCCACAAGAAAATGGAGTGGCTGAACGCATGAACAGGACAATAATGGAGCGTGCAAGGAGTATGAGGTTGCATGCTAGGCTGCCCAAAAATATGTGGGCAGAGGTAGTGAACACCGCTGTTTATTTAATCAATAGAGGCCCCTCTACTCCTTTGGACTGTGGTATTCCAGAGGAAACATGGAGTGGTAAGAAGGTGAGTTATTCTTTTCTCAAAACCTTTGGTTGTGAAGCTTTTGCACTTATAGACTCTGAAAATAGAACCAAGCTAGAAGCTAAGTCAAAGAAATGTGTATTTGTTGGGTATGGCATTGATGAATTTGGTTATAGGCTTTGGGATTTTGAAAATCATAAAATTGTAAGAAGCAGGGATGTCATATTCAATGAGAAAGTATTGTACAAAGATCTGTTGCTGCAGCATGAGAAGAAAGAAAATGACTATGTAGTACTGGATGATACTCCACAAGTTCATGTTCCAGTAGTTCCTTATAATCCGCAACAACAGCAACAACAAATACCACACACCCCAGTGAGTGTTAGACGGTCAACAAGGCTAAGTAGACCTCCAGAAAGATTTTCTCCATCTTTGTATTCTATTCTGTTAACAGATGCTGGTGAACCTAAATGTTATAATGAAGCTGTGCAGGTGGATACAAAGCTTCAGTGGGAGTCTGCAATGACAGATGAAATGGACTCTTTGCTGAAAAATCAGACATGGGATTTATGTAAGTTACCTGCAGGTAAAAGGGCTTTACAGAATAAATGGGTTTATAGGATCAAAAAAGAGGATGGAGGTACGAAAAGATTTAAAGCCAGATTAGTCGTAAAAGGATTTGCACAGAAACATGGTATTGATTTTGATGAGATATTTTCTCCAGTTGTTAAAATGACTTTTATTCGTACTGTTTTAAGTATTGTGGCTACTGAAGATTTGCATTTAGAGCAGCTTGATGTTAAAACAGCCTTTCTTCATGGTGATTTGGATGAAGAAATATATATGGTTCAGCCACAAGGATTTGAGGTCAAGGGTAAGGAGAATTTGGTGTGCAGATTGTAGAAAAGTTTATATGGCTTGAAGCAAGCACCTCGGCAATGGTATATTAAATTTGACACTTTTATGAATAGGCATGGATATAGTCGGTGTCATTCTGACCATTGTGTTTATTTTAAGAGGTTGGATGATGACAGCTACATTATTTTATGTTTATATGTTGATGATATGCTTGTAGCTGGGTCTAACATGGATCACATTAAGGGGTTGAAACAACAGTTAGCAAAATCTTTTGCTATGAAGGATTTGGGGGTAGCAAAACAAATCCTTGGTATGAAAATTTGTAGAGATAGGAAAAATAAGAAATTGTCTTTATCTCAGGCTGAATATATTGAGAAGGTGTTGCAACGTTTCTCTATGGAAAATGCCAAAGCTGTCAGCACACCTTTGCCTGGTCATTTGAAATTGACTAAGGATATGTGTCCCAAGACACCAGAAGAAGAGACTAAAATGTCTAAGGTACCTTATGCTTCAGTTGTAGGGAGCTTAATGTATGCTATGGTATGTACTAGGCCAGATATTGCACACGCAGTGGGAGTCGTTAGCCGTTATATGAGTAACCCTAGTATTGAGCATTGGAATGTAGTCAAATGGATTCTCAGATATTTGAGAGGCACATCCAGTAAGTGTTTACACTTTGGGGGTTCTACTACTACTGTACAAGGCTATGTTGACTCAGATTTGGCAGGAGATATAGATAGCAGGCGGAGTACTACAGGTTATATATTTACTGTTGGTGGGACAGCAGTGAGTTGGATTTCTCGACTACAAAAGGTGGTTGCTTTATCCACTACAGAGGCAGAGTATGTTGCTGCTACAGAGGCAGCCAAGGAGATGATATGGCTTCAATTCTTCATGGAAGAATTGGGACATCCTCAAAAGGATAATTTTCTACATACAGATAGCCAAAGTGCCATTCATCTTGCAAAGAATTCTGCTTTGCACTCAAAGACAAAACACATACAGTTGCGGTACCATTTCATTCGATCAGTTTTGGATGATGGACAGTTAAGGCTGGAAAAGATTCATACTAATGATAATCCAACAAATATGTTTACAAAGGTAGTAACAAGGGAGAAGTTGAACTCATGTTCAGCTTCAGTTGGTCTTCTAGACTGAACAAAATAAAGGAACAGCTGAGTCCAAGGTGGTTCAATTCAGTGGGGGCCTCATGTGGGTAGCGGTATTGCTACAGGATCAGTCTCCAAGTGGGAGGTTTTTTAGTATAGTGTGGATACTGATCAGTCACCAAGTGGGAGATTGTTAGCTTGTGGTGACTAATCAGGAAAGTACTGTACACTTTTCCTCCCGACCTCGCCGGGGTTCGGGGCCGGGCTGGGCCCCAAGCGGGGGTTTGGGGGCGGCAGCCCCCAAGAGCAGGGGTTCGAGGGCGCAGCCCCCAAGGAAAATTTTTTTGAGGCCGACTACTTTTTCGGTTATTTGGGCCGACTACTTATAACTCATTCTAACCCTAAAGCGGAAAAATATTGTATAATATGGCTTAGGGTTAGGGATTTTCATTATGTATGATTTTAGTACTTGCGGCAGAATTGGGCTGTAAGGGATTACAGATTGTAATCAGGTTGTAATCACTGGATAATAATAATATTGGACTCGCTGTTGGTGGACGTAGCCCAGGGATTGGGTGAACCACGTTAAATCTGTGTGTCTTGTGTTCTATTCTGTGTGGTTTATTATTTTCTGATATTAGTTATATTTGCACATAATTGTTATTTCTGCCTTGTTAATCCTAACATACCATACACTAAATACAAAAATTCATCTTTAACCAGTAGTTTAGAAGTAGGTTAGTAGATTGCATGCAACTTATGATTCAATGGTTCAGCTAGGGAAACATCTGTAGCAAGCCATATGAATTCTTAAGATTTCTTATCTTAAGGAATCATGTTTTCCATACCTTAATCTTTCACTTGTGCAATTATGCTTTTATCAACTTATAAATATTTTATGTGCAATAAATTAGTCTTTGGTCTAGTGACAAACTCTGGGGCCAAGTGTACATTGAATATTATTGCAGCACTTTTAGTTTGTTTATCTTTAGTTGTGAGAAATCCTATTGAGGACAGCTTTAGGAACACCCTTTAGGGTTTAGCTGAGGATCAAAACCTTCAAATCTCAAATTTAGAGGGTGTCACTATTTTATTTTGATTAAAAAAACCTGCTAGCTTATTCAAAGGGATTCTAATTGGAGCTTTTGGATAGTTTAGCTAGTGATAGGGAGACTCCTAAAATCACCTAGAGTTGTCTTGAACTCTTCTTATGTCACACTTAGGACCTCTTAGGGCTTCCTCAATCCACCCTCAAACACTTGGAAAGAATCAATCCTTTCCCATTGTCAAGAATCTTCCTATCTTCTTTGGTTTCCACTCTTTGTCTTCAAAAGTAACTCTACTAATCCATAACTCACAAGCCCTAACCAATGATTATAATTTTAGGAGGCTAAGGGCTTCTTTCAACTACAATTTTGACTCCTAGATTGAGTATTTTCTTTCCAAGTCCATCCATTTCTCCATTGCTCTCTAGTTTCCTATGATTTAGGCCTTGTAGCCTTTTTGCCCCAATTAGGTCTCCTAAAATCTAGGATTCACCCTTCACTGCTAAATCTTCTTAAAAAAACCCCAAATTTTTGTTGGTAGTTCACATATATGTTCTAAGACCTCCAAGATTTTCTTGGTCTGGGGTCCTGACACTATCTGTACACCCTGTTTCAAAATTAGGGCCTTCTACTAGGTTTTAGACTAGTCTTTGGTCTTTGTCTTCAAAACTTAGCAAGATGATTCCTTGGACACTCCTCCTATTCACAGAGTACATGAAGATAACCAAAAAACACATTCAAGGCCTTCTTGGCTCTTGAATCTACTCCTCTTGCAATATTCCTACTCAAAATCTTGGTCTTCCTAGTCGGGCTTTACTCATAGCTCGCCTAGGGCAAGATCTTAAAAATCATTGCATGCATCTTCAGAGCCCAGACTTGAGGCATCTTGAAGCTCATTAACCCTAGTCTCCATTCCCAAAAGGTCATACATAAACTACGGTGGGAAATGGAGCTAGGCTCACATCTCTTACACACTATCAAAACTGGACAAAGAACTATGAAAAATAAAACAAATTTACAAATGCTATGAAAACTTAACTAAAGAACAAAATCAAAGCTTAAAACACACTAAGACATGTTAAACCATGAATTCCAATAGCTACAAATGATAATTTAATCCATTCAAAGCTTAAAGATAGCTCTAATACTCAAGTCTTTCTCTATTCACAATAAAAACTTGTTACAAAATGTCAATCTATACACAATGTGATCACCAACCCTAAATTAGGGTTTTTCCAACATATATATCATTACCTCATGTGTTTAGGCCTATTAGGCATCTCTAAACCCTACCAAGTCTGAAACCCTTAAAGTTAGCCTTTTTGTGATAGCAACTTTTAAAAGTTGCAAATGTTGCACAAGAAACATTTTACATCTTTTACATCTTTTCACTTTTCAAAGTGTTCTAACTCCACCCAAGCCTATCTAACCTCAGTTAGACTTCCTAGGATATTAAGGACCCTAAAAACATTTATGACATCATATTGTCACTTGGTGGCATCATCAGATCCAATAATTGAATAAAGAGAACATGACCTTTTTAACCTAGGAAGAACTCTCAAACTAGACTCACACCACTCCACACTTTCTCAACATGACCTTATCTATTTACATTTCCCTTCAAGAGGGTCTTCTCACATCAAAATAGGATAACCAACTGGTCTCCTAAGGGTGCTCCTACACCATGTTGCCAAAACCAAGAAATCAAGTCACCTCTGGTGACATGAGTTTAGGATCAACTCCATGTTTCTTAAAGGCATTCTCTGCTACCCAAGTAGCTTTAGCTTCTAATTTTCCCTACCATTGAATCATATGTTCCTTGTAATTACCTTTCCTGGTCTTTTTACTCTCTTTAGAGTCTAAGATCCTCACTGCTACTAGCTTAGGTATTGGGGAAATTTGAACATCCTTGATGATATTCCCACTGTCTGACTATAACTTTGCATTTGCTAGTGTAGGTCCCCTGTACTATAGTAGATCCTACACATTAAACACAGGAGACATTGCCAAGTCTGATGGAAAGTCTATTTTGTAAGCATTCTGCCCATACTTTGCAAGAATCTTGCAAGGACCTATCCTTCTCATTTGGAGTTTGGTGGGGATACCCTTCTGCAACCTGGATTTGTTAAGATGGACCATAACAAGATCTCCCACAACAAACTGAATGTCTCTCCTTCTTTCATCAACTTTGGTTTTCAACTTTTGTGTAGCCTGTTGGAGCTGCTTCTTCACCTGGTCATGAACTTCCTTCATTGATTGAGTGAAGTCTTCTGAATATGCATTCCTTCCTTCCTCATTTTCTAAGTGTCTTAGCTCACACACACCTCTAGGATGTAGCCCATAAACAATTTCAAAAGGGCTTTTCCCTTTTGTTCTATTCACACTGTCATTATAGGCATACTCTACCTATGGTAATAGTTGATCCCACATCACTACATACTCCTTTGTCAAACATCTAAGGAGATTACCTAGTACTCTATTAATAACCTTAGTCTGACCATCAGTATGGGGATGGTAGGCTGATCCAAATGATAGGTTAATACCTAACCTTTTCCACAGGGTCTTCCAAAAATGCCCCATAAATTTGACATCTCTGTCAGACACTATGCTTAGGGTCAAGCCATGAATCCATACCACCTCTTCGAAAAACAAATGTGCAATATGACTGGCATCATGAGTGGTTTTGCAAGAAATGAAGTGGCTCATCTTGATAAACCTATCTACAACCACAAATATACTATCTAAACCAGTCTTGGTTCTAGGCAATCCAACTATGAAATCCATACTAATGCATTCCCAAGGCCTTCTAGGAATGGGAAAAGGTTGATACAAACCTGCATTAGATGAGGTACCTTTAGCTTTTTGGAAAACCAAGCATTTCTCTACATATTACCTGATGTCCTTCTGCATCCTAGGAGAACCTTTTCACTAGTTCTAGTGTTTTGTTTAGACCAAATTTCCCACTCAAGCTCCCATTGTGCTTCTCTTGTATCAAATTCTCCCTCATAGATCCTTTAGGAACACATAACTGTCCACCTCTAAACAAGAGATCATTTTGAATTGTATAGTCTGCAAATTGACTATGGGAATGATTCTTAAATTCCTTACATACTGTGTATGCTTCTACAAAGTCCTCATCTCCTCCATAAAGCTCTTTGAAGCTTTCAATACCTATGCTTTTCAGCTGTACTTCTTGGACTATCAAAAGCCTCCTACTCAAGGCATCAGCCACCTTGTTCAATTGTCCTTTCTTATGCTTTATTGTGAATGTATAGGCCTGCAAATATTCCATCCATTTGAGATGTCTATTGCTCAACTTCTCCTAAGAGTTTATGAAACTCAAAGCCTTATTATTAGTGTATACCAAAAATTCCTTTGGCAAAAGATAATGCCTCCATTTCCTTAATGACTGAACCAAAGCATATAATTCTAGGTCATAAGAAGAATACCTCTTCTTAGTCTCATTCGGCTTCTCACTATAAAATGCTACTGGTCTATTCTCTTGATTCAGCACTGCCCCAACTACTATGCCACTTGCATCACACTCTCAAGTGAACAACTTATCAAAATTTGGCAAAACCAATATAGTTTGTGTAGCCACTCTCTTCTTCAACAACTCGAAACCTTTACCAACCTCTGGAGCCCATTTAAACTTGGTTTTTACTCCACCTTTAATAGTATCTAAGACTAGTGCACATATCTCACTAAAACCTTTAATGAACTTCCTATAAAATTTGGCAAGTCCATGAAAACTTCTTACCTCAGTGCTTCTTGTAGGTATAGGACAATTGAGTATTGCTTCCACCTTGCTAGGATCCATCTTCAAGGTTCCTTGGGACACCACAAAACCAAGATAGATCAAATCTTGTTTCATAAATTCACACTATTCCAAGTTAATGGATAGCTTCTCCTCATGGAGTCTCTTCATCACAATCTAAAAATGTTGGAGGTGTTCCTCTTTAGTCTTACTAAAAATTAGGATATCATCTAGGTACACTACTACAAATCTTCCAATGTAGCCCTTCAACACCTCATTCATCAACCTCATGAAGGTACTTGGAGCATTACTAAACGCAAAGGGCATGACCAACCATTCATAGAGCCCTTTTGTGGTCTTGAATGCAGTCTTCCACTCATCTCCCTCCTTAATCCCGATTTGATGGTACCCACTCTTCAAGTCCAACTTGGTGTAGTACCTTGCTCCTCCCAAACAGTCCATAAGATCTTCAATCCTTGGAATGGGAAATTTGTACCTTATAGTGATCCTATTAATTGCTCTTGAGTATGTACAAAGCCTCCACTTACCTCCCTTCTTTGATTCTAGGACTACTGGCACTGCACATGGGCTAATGCTCTTCCTAATTAGTCCTTGGTCTAAGAGCTCTTGCACTTGTCTAGCTATCTCCTTGTTTTGATCAGGAGTCATCTTGTATGCTGCTTTGTTTGGCAGAGATGCCCCTGGTATGAAGTCAATTTGATGACTTATAGCTCTAGGAGGTGGTAACATTGCAAGTGACCCATCACTAACTATGTCTTTAAACTCTTTCAATAGCTCCTATACTTCCTTAGGCAATGGTACTTGTTCCACCTTCTTCTCTTCACTAGGCTTAACCATGACAACAAAGTGTGTCCCTTCTCCATCCTTTATACCTTGGATGTATTCCTTACCTCCTTGTAACAAGATATTAGGTCATATTGATGTAGACCCCTCATCATCTATGAGTGACTGAATTCTATATGTGACCCCATCCTTCTTGAAAGAATAGGAATTTCTTTCCCCATCATGTATTGTCTTTGTATCAAACTGTCATGGCCTACCTAAGAGTAGGTGGCATGCATCCATTGGGAGTATATCACATAAGAATCTATCCACATATTTCCCTATTGAGAAATCAACCCATGTTTTCTCATTTACAAGAACATGATGTCCCTTATTTAACCATGTGACTCTATAAGGGTTTGTATGATGTATTTTAGCCAATCCAAGCTTATTGACTGCCTCCTCTAAGATTATTTTATTAGTAGACCATGTGTCTATAATCATCTTGCAGACTTTACCAAGTATCTTGCACTTCACTCTGAAATGTGCCCTCCTTTTCTTAGCTTTCTCTTTGACAGGTTCCTTTATAAGTATCCTCCTAATCATGAGATTCTCCCCACTCTCTGAATCAAGGTTAATTTCAAGAGCTTTAATACTACTAGTCTCTTCTTGGGCTATGTAGTTTACCCTCTTCTCACCATGTGAACTAGAAGCCTTCTTAGGGCATCTATAGGCCAGATGACCTAATTGGTTGCAATGAAAACATTTCATGGTTGCAAAGTGTGAGGCTCTGCTTGAACCTCCAAACCTATCTCTTCCTCCACCTTGGAAGCCTCTGCCTCTACTCATACTTCCTCTTCCACTAGCTTCATTGACTATCTCTGTCAATTTGGACTCTCCTTGAGCTCTAAACTAACTGCTCTTGCATGAAAAGCTACCTCTATGCCCTCTGTTTTCTTTTCCTCTACCTCTACCTTTTGAGGACTGATCATGTTTCTTCTTTCTTTTCTCCTCTATTTTCAAAGCCATTTGATAGCACTATCTCACACTTTTGAAGGTAGAAAGAATCATGTCCTCTTGGATAGGCCATTTAAGTCCATTTTTATATATAGCCAATCTGATACTCTCATCCTCCACTATCTTTGATCTTAAACATAATTTTTGACACTCTTCAGTGTATGCTTCGACATCCAAGTCCTTCTGTCTGAGGTTTTGTCTCCTCCTATGCAACTGAACCTCATAATCATCTAGTAGATAAGTTTGCTTCAGCTTGGTCACCATGCCTTTCCATGTAGCAATGGGACTCTTGCCATCTTCCTCTCTCTCAGTCTGCACATACTTCCACCAGGTGAGTGCTAATCCCCTCAACCTAGACTTAGCCACCTTAACCTTTTGAGCATCTATTATGCCATCACATTCAAAGTGATTTTCAATACTATCAATCCAATCCATAACTAGATCAGGATCCATTTGTCCACTAAAAAGTGGCACACCCTCCAATGATTTTCCACTTAAGGCCTTGAGTTCTTTTAAGAAGGGTTCTTTAGGTATGATAGGGTCAGGATTTGGAGCTTCTTCCTCCAAGTCTATCTCCTTCTCCTTAGCTTCTTGTTCTTCTTTCTGGTCTACCTTGTCCTTCACTTTATTAGTCTTGTCTTGGACTTCACCCAAGAGCTACTCTAATTGAGCCAATCTCTCTCTTAGTAGTTGGTTATCCTCCTCCTACTCTTCAACCTTTTTATCTAGTTTGGCATTAGTCACCATCTTGCTAGATGCAACTGATTCTTCACTTGATTCTGTGGGCTACAACATTCACTTGCTGCAACACTTCTTTTCCCAAATCTTTAACCTGCTCTGATACCACTTTGATAGGGAGACTCCTAAAATCACCTAGAGTTGTCTTGAACTCTTCTTAGGTCACACTTAGGACCTCTTAAGGCTTCCTCAATCCACCCTCAAACACTTGGAAAGAATCAATCCTTTCCCACTATCAAGAGTCTTCCTATCTTCTTTGGTTTCCACCCTTTGTCTTCAAAAGTAACTCTGCTAATCCATAACTCACAAGCCCTAACCAATTATTAGAATTGCATGAGGCTAAGAGCTTCTTTCAACTACAATTTTGACTCCTAGATTGAGTCTCTTCTTGCCAAGTCCATCCATTTCTCCATCGCTCTCTAGTTTCCTATGATTTAGGCCTTATAGCCTTTTTGCCCCAATTAGGCCTCCTAAAATATAGGATTCACCCTTCACTGCTAAATCTTCTTAAAGAACCCCCAAATGTTTGTTGGTAGTTCACATGTATGTCCTAAGACCCCCAATATTTTCTTGGTCTGGGGTCCTGACACTGTCCGTACACCCTGTTTCAAAATTAGGGCCTCCTACTAGGTTTTAGACCAGTTTTTGGTCTCTATCTTCAAAACTTGGAAAGATGACTCCTTGGACACTCCTCTTGTTCATAGAGTACCTGCAGATCACTAAAAAACACATTCAAGTCCTTCTTGGCTCTTGACTCTACTCCTCCTGCAATATTTCTACTCAAACTCTTGGTCTTCCTAGTTAGGCTTTACTCATAGCTCGCCTAGGGCAAGACCTTAAAAATCATTGCATGCATCTACAGAGCCCATACTTGAGGCATCTTGAAGCTCATTAACCCTATTCTCCATTCCCAAAAGTCCGTACAGAAACTACGGTGGGAAATGGAGCTAGGCTCACATCTCTTACACACTGTCAAAACTGGACAAAGAACTATGAAAAACAAAATGAATTTACAAATGCTATGAAAAATTAACTAAAGAACAAAATCAAAGCTTAAAACACACTAAGACATGTTAAACCATGAATTCCAATAGCTACAGATGATAATTTAATCCATGCAAAGCATAAAGATAGCTCTGATACTTAAGTATTTCTCTATTCACAATAAAAACTTACTGTTACAAAATGTCAGTCCGTACACAATGTGATCACCAACCCTAAATTAGGGTTTTTCCAATATATGCATCCTTACCTTGTGTGTTTAGGCCTATTAGGCATCTCTAAACCCTACCAAGGCCGAAACCCTTAAAGTTAGCCTTTTTGTGATAGCAACTTTTAAAAGTTGCAAATGTTGCACAAGCAACATTTTACATCTTTTACATCTTTTCACTTTTCAAAGTGTTCTAACTCCACTCAAACCTATCTAACCTCAGTTAGACTTCCTAGGATATTAAGGACCCTAAAAAAATTTATGACATCATATTGTCACTTGGTGACATCATCATATCCAGTACTTGAATGAAGAGAACATGACCTTTTTAACCTAGGAAGAACTCTCAAACTAGACTCACACGACTCCACACTTTCTCAACATGACCTTATCTATTTCCCTTCAAGAGGGTCTTCTCACATCAAAATAGGACAACCAACTGGTCTCCTAAGGGTGCTCCTGCACCAACTAGGGTTTAGCCTGGGGCAGTTTGCGAGAAGCCTACAATTATCTATAACAAATCTTCACCATTTAGTGGATGAAAATACCAGATGTATTATTTTCAATGTATGCTCCTATTTAAATCTAATTTCTCCTGCATTTTATCCCATTGAAATAAATAAAAAATGCAAAAAAATACTGCTATTCGAATTTTTTTTTTTAAAAATACATGTTAATGTATATTTTGTATAGGTGTTCTTACACAGAGGTAAACATGAAAGAAGAATGGTAATAGTCACGTGCACATAAAAAATCATCTCCAAATGAAAAATTACATACAAAATTAAAAGCATGAATATTTGGGGTCCAATCCGCAAGTCATGTTGTTAAGTTTTAGGATCCCTACAAATGTAATAGCACTGCATGTAATGTATGTGTCTTTCAAATGCATTATTGAGAATGAGGCTAGGAGAGACATTTCCCTTCATGGGACATGTCTAGTCTTTATTATGAGATTAATATAATGATAATTGATTATGTTAATATAATGATAATTGAATCATTATTATATTATATTAATAATGATTAATCTAATGATGAATCATTATGTTAATATAATGATAATTGAATCATTATTACATGTCTAGTCTTTATTATGAGATTAATATAATGATAATTGAATCATTATTATATTAATTTCTCCTAATGGCATGTTTAGCAAGAATGGCATGTTTAAGAATATCCTTGATTAGAAGATATTCACCCTTAGATATCGTCTCATGATATCAGGAGTAATGGCCTCAGAATATCAAGTCGCGTGATATTCACCAAATACTAAAAAATGTCCATAAGGTATGTGCACATGTATCCTCAATAATACTTACCATAGGAACATTATATTCATGGTCTGTTTAAGGAAATTAATCCACCATGCAAGATATTATCTATAATGATCTACTTAGACATCATAAGATATCCATCATAATAGAAGATTAAGTTATTGTAAGATCATCACCTTCCAATAACATTAACAAATACAAGTGATAATCATTTTGAAGTTGTCACTTCCTCATGATGTACATAGGGGGAAGGCCCATTAAAAACATGGAGTCACACACATGACATCCATGATGCCTCAGCGCACAGGATGGAAACAAGGGATTTCACCTTGAAATTCTCTCATAGAGAAGAACTCCTTAAGAAGATATCAATTTTTTGATCTTTTCATACAAGATTGTTTATGATAAACTGTCAGACTCCCTCTAAATCTAATATCAATCTTTTGAGCTCCTCATCCAAAGTTACCTTTGAAGTGTCAGACTCCCTCTAAATTTGATATCAATCTTCTTTTCCTACAAGATAAGATAAGATAAGATAAATTTATTAATGTCCAACAAGAGACCACAAGGGTCTATGGGACTGGAGAGTGTACAAAATAAAAGACCGCCAACAACAAAAGAACCAAGCAGTGCCAAGCAAAGAAAGAAAATAGGGAAAACAAGAGATACAAGAAGAAGCAAGGAGTACAAGAGCGAGGCAAGGACTAAGGAGCACAAGAGCATCCCTCGAAAAGATCAAGGCAAATAGCTCTTATAGTACATATAGAAATAAAAAGAGAGAGACTACATTAAGTACATAACATGTAATACTCAACGATAATAAATACTTATTTGCGCATCGACGTCCTTGTACAAGTTGCTCCAATGAGGGTCCATATGCAACAAATCAGAAAACATCTCCATATAAGCATTTATCAGCAATATTAGGATTCATTATTTTTAACACACACACACACACACACACACACACATATATATATATATATAATTCTGATTTTATTATTATTTATATATATAATATAATATTAATATATATTTTATGACCTCCAATGAATTGACAAATATGCCAATTATCACTCTATCATTCTTAATTGAAATCGAGCCTTTTCAATACATAAATAGTGGAGATAAGTCTCCAATCTACTAGCACCAATCCATATATATATTTAATAGTTTCTCTTCTATTCGATGCTTCAGACCATATGAATATGTTGTTTATATGTACGATGAGTGGTTGTAGTATCTAATATAAATATTAATATTCTATATTCTTATGTCTCTTGTGAGTCCATGTGAAACTTACATGTTCTACCAACTCCAAAATCCTTCATATCATATGTAAGTTTTTAGAGAAAGACATACAATAGGAATTATCAATACATGGACTAGCTCCAAGTTGAACATTCAATTATTATAGATTATTCAAAAAATGAGTTGGCTCTTTGACTATAGACATGAAATTTCTAATTAATGTATATGGAACAAATTTCCATATAGCTATTAAGTGCTTTCAATATAATAACCTGGATTTATTTAGTTTAATTGTCCCATATGATACGTTTGCAGATATGCTAATAGGAAATCCATACGTACAAATTTATATCTGGTCTTCTATAGTATATACTCTACTCTTCAAGATAACCAGCGACTCCTAAAGGATGAAATTCCCCTATCTTTCCATGTAATCAGAATAAGTCTATTGTATATTCCATTCACGATAACTTTTATATTCCCCTCATGCGCAGTTGAGCTTGGATGTGTTAGAATAACTGGGAGGGGGGTGAATTAGTTATCCATAGTCCCAAATCAAAATGTATAACCAAAAACAATTTACTTAAACTTCTGTAGCTCGGTAACATAAAATACTATTTTGTCTGTGCTTTTACCGATTACCAGTCAATAACATAAAGTGATTACCAACCAAAACCAATATGCAATATGTAAAGTATGACTATCAAACAATCACCACAATCAACACATAACACAAGAGATTTAACATGGAAACCCTGTTAAGGGAAAAACCACCTAGGACCGGCAACCCAAAAATTGTTCACTCTTCTGAAGTGAGGTTGGTGAAGACCCAACCTTGTTAAAGGTTACAAAACACACTGTAAGGTGTGACCTTGTTAGAGGATTTAACACTAACCATTATCATCCAACCAGTATTCACTATGGGGTTGACAAGATAACAAATGTACACTCTATGAATGACATTACAAGACTTTCAAGTCCACTCTGTTAAGAGATTTATCTGATTAAAATGGTTAAACTGTAATAGTAGGTGATCTGATTACAATACAACTTCTATTGCAGATGTTTAGATCTATATTATACTCATTCAAATCCTCTGATCAATGTATCAATTATGTTTCAACAATAATCAATGACTTACTGTCTCTCGATAATAGCTTTCTGATGCTCGGTAATCTTTGTAGTTCAGTTCTCCTTAACTAGTCTGATAAGGCATGCATGAAGCTTGTTCACGTGATAATTTTGCAGTCTCCTTCTTCTGGCATAAGTTTCATAATGAAACCCTAGTCTCTTAAATAGACATGTAAACCATTTTCTTCTCATCCATCAAATTTTGCCGCTTATTCTCCTTCGTCCATTTTGTCACTTAAACCTTCCTCGGCTGATGTGTCAGTAATACGTTTTGTTTCCATCATTTAGATCTTCTTCAAATTTTGTTAGCCATTGATGTTTGTAACAAACATTATCTCCAACTCTGATTATGAGGTACTTTACAGCTCATCAACTTCCATCGGCTAAACTGATCATTTAGTTCTTTTGTTCATACTCGGTTAACAAAGGAATGCGTCAGTGAATACAAGCTCGATTTATACTGTGCTCGGTATACACTACACTGCTCAGTGTATACTGTGATGCTTCATTAACCGACCACACTGCTTTGTGTCTTTTTGCTCTTTTCCTCATCATAGATGAATGCAACATAATCAAGTCAATAACATAAGGTCATAGACCCATCAATAAGTTACCCAATGTATTCCTTCTCCTCATCTGTCATATACATCTTTCTCATGTAGATATATATGTTCTTCATCTCTTTTTCTCCTTTCTATAGATGTTTAGGTATTGTAACTTACAAGATAAGTGTTGTCAAAACTAGTTGACATCAATGACAACATATTACTGATTTAATCATCTTACATATCTAATTAGCAACTCAGTGATCTCTAATCACTGATCTTCAATTAGGTTCTAAATCAGTTGTAGTTCATCGGGATGATGCTTCTCACTTCTTTTTTTCTATCTTTCTTACATTTGCAGCCTTGCTCTAATATCATGTTAAGTTTTAGGATCGCTGCAAATGTAATAGCACTGCATGTAATGTATGTGTCTTTCAAATGCAGCAATGGCTCTTTTATTTATATTGAGAATGAGGCTAGGAGAGACATGTAGGGACATGTCTATTCATTATTATGAGATTAATATAAAGATAATTGATTATATATATATATATATATATATATATATATATATATATATATATATATATATATATATATATATATATATATATATATAACTAAAATACTATTAGGAGAAATTAATATAATAACTATTCAAAGATATTTCAAAGACACATACATACATACACACATACATACATACATACATACATACACACATACACACACACAAACACACATACACACACACATACATACATACATACACACATACACATACACACATACACACATACATACATACATACACACACACACATACATACATACATACATACATACAGACACACACATACATACATACATACATACACACACACACACACACACACACACACACACACACACACACACACACACACACACACACACACACACACACACACACACACATACATACATATTCAATAATTTAGTCTCATAGTATTTATCCGAGAGAAGCAACAAAACATCAACACATGCAAACAAATTTAAGGTCGAATCTACAAGTCACACGAACTCTATGGATCAAAACCGTTATTTGGGTTCAACCAGTGGGTCAAACTTGCAATTCAATTTTAAACCTACACCCCACAAGTCAAGTTTGTAAATCAATAAAAAAAACTCCCAAATTAATCCATCCTAAATTTTTCAAATTTCCACTTTTCATAAATTCTTTTGTTGGGAAAGTGTATTAAATGGTTTGCAAATCACCTGTACGGGTTTGTTATAGTTTTTTATTTTTAATTGGATGGTGCAGATTTGAACTCAAGACCTCCCAAATAATTAGATGATTCATTAATTTGAGGAGTTTTCAAAGCTGTTCGTAGTTATTAAATGACCATACCATGTACCTTAAATACTTGAAGCATGATGTGGGACTAGATTGAAGCACCTGACATTTTTTTTTCGATTATTTTGATGCAAGTTATGTATTTAACATAACTTGATTCTTTACACTTTTAAAAAATAATTTTATTTTCAATTATTTTGATGCAAGTTATGTGTCGCACACAAAAAGGCACCTGATTTTCAAAATGTGTCCACTTCAAGATATCATTAAAAAATACTCAATAAAAAAATAAAAAAAAATAGACAACTTCTATCTCTCACTTTTATCTATCTTTCTACCAAAGGATTTTTCAATATACTAAATCTAACTATATCTTTTTTTATGTGCACGCCAAACACTATGTTATGTTTTTCTTTAAAAATAGGGAACAATGTTTCACATGCAAAGGATTTGACCCTCTTAGTCTTCTAATTTTGAGTGCATGACTCTCAAACTTCTCTTCCAAGTTCAGGTTACCTAATTTAAAAAAAAAAGTGGCCACTTATAACCCCCCCCCGCCCCCCCTCCCGCGGCCCCCTTTTTGCACTCCATCTTGGTACATTGACCTAGATATTCATTACTTATTGATTTTCACATACCAAGGCTTACATGTTACAAATTATCTTTGACTTAGGGTAATATTTCTAGGTAGCACAACGTCATCTAAAAAATTTCTATAAAATTCAATCTATGTCTAGTAGGTGTTTTGGATGAGGAACACGAATTTCAGAGCCCACTCTTAATTTCCAATCATCTCCAGCATTGGATGATGCCCTTGTATTATAAGGCCAATATTTTTCAACCAAAGATTTGATTTCAGGATTCAATTTCATGTTAGATCTTGGGAGTCTACTACTAAAACTCCAACATTGGTTAATTGGATCGTTTTCAATACTTACTTTTCTATTTGCTTCTCTTACCAATGTTTTAGGATACATGTTTAAATTCTACTAATGTTTCATATCATTCATTTATCCAAAGTTTTTATATTGACTATATTTGTTGTGATAGCTCATCGTGTTGCATCCCTATCTTTAAATCAACTTTTTTTTCCAATATACTTGATGGTACTAGCAATAGTAGATATAGAATATTTAACCGATGCATATTTTTTATTTTGTTTCACATAAATGCCTAAAATTTTCATTACTTTTCTCATTTTCCACATTCTCATCAATTGAATCACAAGTTTACATTGAAATACTATTTTTTTCGATGAAAAATTTATGTGTATATTTTCTTGACATACTTTCTTATTTGTCTCCAAGATATCTTACTCGGAAGATCATCCAAAACATTACTTTTGATTTTCAAAAAAAAAATTCAGTAGCAACACCACAAGAATTTTCATTTACACCATGTTCAAAAGGATTTTCATTTTCATCTAGGGAAGGATTTTCATTTTCAATAACATAAGAATTTTTATTTTTACCAAGAGGAGGATTTTCATTTTCAACAACATGAGGATTTCCATTTTTAACAAGAGGAGGATTTTCATTTGCACCAACAAAAGGGTTTTACTTTCAATAACTTGGGGAGGATTTTCATTTTCAAGGTCTCTTTGAAAATCTAAGATAGGAATTGAATCAATTTTAGCATTGGTATATGCTTCTAATTAATCTCCATAAAGGGTGGCATCTATAATCATAGTTTCTATATCATTCAAAGGTGGATTTGAAGATGTGCCTGGAATCACGTCTATTGTCACATTTTCTACATCATTGAAAGGTAGATTCGAAGACATACTTGCATTATTATCTATAATCATATTGTCTTTTGCATTAACCTCTTTGACGTGTATATCTTCTACATCAACCATCGTATCCCCCATGGTATCTTTAGTGTTTGTCTCTTCAATTGTCATGGATCTAGATGCCTCATTATTATTCAATTGGCACGTTCCTATTCTTCTATCTCTTTGACTTTTAGCCTCTTTCTCTTTCTCTACTTCAATTTTCACAAGGGTCATAACCCTCCTTTCTTTCCTTTGCTGACATTGTTTGGATCCTATAATTAACAATTGAAATCAATTATAACAAACGTTTCCAATGGTTGAGTCCTTCCAAAATGCTCCAAGATGCTCCCAATGATTAACTCCTTCCAATAGTGAATAAAGTATTGCATCAAAAAGACAAGAAGCAAAAATATTGCAGAATTGGTTGTTGTTAGTTGTACTTCAAAGGACATCAGTACAAGTTTGCAATAATTTTTTTTTAAAAAGGATAAAAAAATAAAACGTGACCTTGTTCTATTGTTTTATACGTTATAAATTTGAAATAAGGAATGAGGTCACATTTTACAAAACGGGGTCTTGTTTCTTAAATGCGACCTCATTTTAGAAAATTTGAATTCAACCCCCAGTAATTACTTCGATTTTAACTTAGGGAAAAGGCTTGGTCAACTGAACCATAGCCTTCAATCTGGTTTGGAGGCCATTTCAATGTTCAAACAAAATACACACTTTGGCCAAATATTGGAATGCAATTTCTAAAGAATATTTTGGCAAAAAAAATCTCATTATAGACAAGACTATGTAGATTCCAAATATATAATTTTTTTTTTAAAATACTTATTTTTTCTACTTTTCAATTAATTTCTACTAAAACGGGTGCAGAAACTTGAAACAACAGGCTTTCTTCTTATTTTAATAACTTTTTTATTTCTAGTTTTCTTGAAAAGAAAATTATATGACATCAAACTACAGACAATTATATACACTTTTTTTAAAAATGATGAGTTTAGGTCAAATTATGCTTTTCATACATGTGAGGTTTTAAAAACAACAATTATGCCCAATAAAAAATTAATTAAAAAATATTCATAAAAATTACAAAAAAATATTGTCATCAATATTGAATGTGTTACATACCATTTTCCAAAAGGATTCAAAGAAATGGTTTCATTTAGGTCAAATTATGCTTGTTGTAAAAGGACATGGTATGGTCCTAAAAGGATGACTTTTCAAATGTGGTTTTCAATAATGCATATTGAAAATGAGATTGTATCATCTAGGTATTCAAATAAATTATATATTTGGAAAGTAAACTTCAAATACTACAATTTATATTCCTAACTTTTTTTGAGATTCAATCTCTAAATGCTTCAAATGTTTAGGTTAAATAGGACAAATTTGAAAAAACAAGAAAAATAGTTCCACTTTTTGGCCAAAAAATGGACGCAACTTCTTGCTAGCACCCATCGGTCACATAAGAAAAGATTCAACTACCAACAATAGTAGACGTCTAGATGGGGTGCAAACCCCACCCACAACTCTAAAAGAAGACAAAATTAGGATACAAACACCATTGACCCCTATAATAAGAGTTGAAGCCTTAAGCAGAGAGTCAAGCACAACAACCATAGTGGCACCCAAAATAACTTGCACTAAAGAGGGAACAACACCCAACATCACAACATGGGCAGTCAAAATATAACAAGGGAGGTTTGAATCACTTGGCACAGATGGAAAAGTTGTTCAAAGGGCAGGAGTGACATGAGCAGCAAGAGTAACACTATGTTGCCTTTGTAAATGTGTTTGTGAGAGAGGGAGAGATAATATTTTAAATTGATCTGATTTCATCCAAGTTGATTGATTCTTCAGTTATCATGAAAATTATTGGTTTTGACTACATAATAATATTATACTTAATTTATAGTTATATTGTCATTGTTATTTATAATATTGAATATGTGTTGAACCAAGAATAATAAATTTATAGGAGTTGAATGACTGGTATAATTGATCGTACGTTTATAATGTATTACTTTATTATTATATGTGGTCCACCTAGGAGAACCTAGGTGGATGTGTATAACTAGGAGTGAACATTCTTGGGAACACTTTTTGTAATTATTTAATTTTGAGGAAAGATATTTAATAAAGTGAAAACGTACTTCCCAATATTAAATGAGGGGTCAATTGTATTGTATTCACATGGTTTTTTGGTACATGGTTTTACTCTACTACTAGTTTTATTTTGTGTGAGCTTGTCTCTATAAAAGCAAATAAATGTTAGCGGTCTAGGTTGGATAGTTTAGAGAGCTATCATTATTGAGTCTTTTTCAGGAGTGCATATATGAATAATGACACGGGATGTGTGGGTTCATGCTGAACACATGGGGAATGCATGGGAGAGGCTTCATGTTTCAAGAGTATTAATTGTAACTATGTAAGTGTGTTGTATTGCTTTATGAATGAATAATATAATAAAGTATGGATTCTTTTGGAGGTTTGGTTTTTCCCTCATGAGGGTTTTCACATGGTATATCTTGTGTTATCTTGCAACTTGTTTATTTGATCTATGCATAATGGTTATTATGTAAGCTTGTATTCATTCTTTTCTCTCTGGATTACATAGAAAATGAATTAAATGCAATTGGGTATGAAGCGTTATTTTTGAACAATTATAATATTTGAGTAAATTGTATTTGAACTTTATCTATCATGATAAATATTGAACTTCTACATGGAATTGATTAAAGGTGCTAACAAGTGAATAGTGCACTTTTAGATTTTAATATTTTGTTTATAGTCTTTCGTGATGGGATTAATGTACATATTAAGTGTGAGATTTTATAGGTTAAGGTAGTGAGAAGGTGGAGAGTTGTTAGCATCATTTCATCCATATTGTTCCACATTGTAGAGCAATAAGATTTGTTGTGTTAATCATTACATTAAATCATACTTGTCAAATTCAATCAAGATTGTTGCTAGTTGTTTTGTAACCCCTATTTTTTTCTATTTGTGTTGTTTTCATATTTTATTATTTTTTGAGGCTAGGCAAGTGCTTAAAATAAATGTGTTATTTGGCTTTTATTATAAAATATCAAATTTGTGACTGGGGAATTTTTTAAGGGATAAAGTTATTGTTTTAAAAATAAATAATTTTTGGTTTATTTTGGTTTTTTGGGAACTAAGAAGAGAACTGGCTTCCATGTCTATGAGAGAGCGATTTTTCACTTATTTGAAAGTTTTTTGAGGAGCCGTTATTTTTTTCTTGCTTTCTATTGTAGGAATGTTGTATGGTGGTTTTAAGAACTTGTTTGAACACTATGTTTGTTATTGATTGTCACATTTTAGCCCTATATGCTAGTAAAAATATCCCTTAAACAAAGGAACCATTGTTGTTGACTTATTTATCAGTAGTCATATCTATTAAAGTTTATCTCTTCTTTTGGTTGCCAAAAGCTTCTAGAATGAAAATTCCATTGGGATGCCAGGATTTAAACAATGGATTTTCATTTGAGACACCAAAAACTAATCGACTAAAATGTTGGCTCTTTTAAGATTCCCAAAACCTACAAGAGGACCACATCTTTTAGGTGTTATATTTCTTGATCTTACCCTCTCATAAAAGTGCCCCAAGTTGTTGAAGTATACCTCCTCTTGTGTATAAAGATTAACTAGGTTCTTTATCCTTTTTAGCACCATAAATGAGGGTTATAAATATTTTATTTGCTTTAAACACCACCAACGATACCTAATGTATTTAATCTCATGGTTTGATTATTTGTTTCTCCTTGTAATAATATGTTGTATTTGTCATTGTTAGTGTTATTTTCTTACCTCTTTTTTCAAATTTAAAGGCATATTAAGATATAGTGATTCAGAGAAAAAAAAATGTATCTTTGAAGTTTATGAATGATTGTTTCGAAAATGAAGAGTTGTAGGAAAGAAGACAAATGGATAGGAAACTATATTAAAACTATAAAAATTCCATCAAATAATTATATCTATATTAGACAGCCAATAAAAACTAATGTAGATTGTAATTTCATTATGCCATTAGACTACATATTTTGTGATGAAATGGTTTGGCTAGAAATGCCAATAATTAGTTTATGAAAGGATTTTCTTTAGAAAAAAATTAGTCATGTTATCCTTATAACCCTTTGCAAATTAGAAGAATATGCTAGTTGCAACTAGCTTCTTCATTTGTAAAAAAAATAGTAAGCTATATAGTTTATGACACCATTTTACTTGGATTGGCTTTCTTTTTTTAGCATAATATGATTGGTTGTTTGATTACTTGATGTTAAGGTCATTTTTGTGCTTCCCCTTTTTGTTTAGTTTTTGAGATTTGAAAGAAATTGTGTTCAATTTAGCTCCTTGAGAGTGTGGAGGAAAGGTTGGTTTGGGATGGGTTGCATGTGAGGGAGACATTGCTCACTCTCTTTCCCATTTTGGTTTCATTACTATATGATTGTATGGGATTTATCTAATGTGCACCCTTGGTGGATTGGCACATGTAAATGTGAAACTTATAGACATGAAATGGCTTTTGTGTTACTATGTTCCTTTAGATGAGTCATTGTTAGGCTAGCATTGTGCTTCCCACCTTCATATGTGCATGAGGATTGTCTAGTCTAGTGTTGAGTAGAATGATTTTTTCAAAGAAAATTGAGGTATTTTGTACATGAGAAGTATTTGGTCTAATGTTGAGTACCATGATGTGCTGAGTAGATTGAGGTGTTTTCATGTATTTTTTATCTTTAACAATTATCCTAGCTAGGAAGTTAACTAGGATGGAAGGACTTCCCTACACATCTAATAATGTCACATGGTTAGAAGGTAGCTAGCTCTTGTTGATCTATCACTATTGCATGAATTTGAAGCTCATCTTGGGTGCTCAAATATTCAAATCATATGCAATTGAGTCATTCCATCTATTAATCATATTCAAGTGTGAATCTAGTGAACCTTGTAACTAGCATGTGAAAAATGTTTTCTACTTTCAAAGTTGTAAGTTAATCTACTTTGAATTCTAGAAACAAGTTAAACTTATTTGAGTTAAACATTGTAATTCATTATTTCAAATTATGTCATGAAATGATTATTGATTTTGATAGATGAAATGATTATTGTTGTTAATTATAAGTTAAACTTATTTGAGTTAGACATTGTAATTCATTATTTCAATATATGTCATGAAATGATTATTGTTGTTAATTAGAGATTAGTATGATGAAGTTTACTATATTGCTCAACCTTGTGTAAAATTGTTGAATGAAAATGTTGTGATATTCTCTATCCTATAAATGATTCTTGTCATATTAGTGGATGCACAAACATCTAGAATTTGACCTTGTTCAAAAAATGTATGATCAACATATTTGCACTCTTAAACATTTAGACCAACTAAACAATTTATCCTCTCTATTTTATATTTTCATTTTAATTTATTTTTTAATTGAATAGAAAATGAATGAAAAAAAAAAGCCTAAGATATTCATTGAGTGTTAAAAGTATGAATAATCTCAATATTATTATGTTGACTTCTCTCTTGATGCATTATTGTTATCATTTATCCTCTTTCTCTCACTCGATATGCATTAATGGTAAAATTAATGACAAGTTAATGTGAAATGAACATAACTTGTAGAGGATTAATGTAAATGAAAAGTTCTTCATATTTAATTGTATTCATTTAATAATTACATAAATCTTATATTGGAAGCATAAAACATTTTGTATGGTTATTATGTCAATGTCTCTCCTCTTTTATAATATCTTAAATTGATCATATGTTCATTGTTAATGGAAAATAATGATCCCTCTTTTAAAGTCTTTGCAAATCATGAGCAATGCATAGTGGATCATCCTTTATGCATGGCCATCTTCTACCTATATACATGGTGAATCACCTTATATGCTTGAACGTCTTCTACCTTTATGTTTGTGTTTGGAAAGCCATACTAATGAATAATCTTAAATCCATGCAATGCATTAGTGGGAGTACTAAAAGGTTGGTTAATTGTAGATGCTCATCCATTGAATTGGTCACATTTAGTGATGCTTATGTGTTGATCCCAAAGGGTTACAGTATGAAATAATTCAAATGAAAATAGAAAATAAGTGTTGTTTATGCTCTCTTTCACACACATACTTATGTGGAAATCATAAAACTAGCAAGTATTCATAAGTAAATTGCCAATGGTGAATGGAGGTGTAGTCTTTTCAGTGTAGGGCGTATCACATGTAATGCATATCTGCTATGCATCCCTCTTGTTGTTTCACCATCACCTTCTTCAGTGCAGTCAACACTAAGTGGCATTGCACATGCCAATCAAGCCTATATGCATGTCTCACATTGCTATTACAGCAATGATTGTTGACAAATAGAAAAATCAAACTATTATATTTCTTCTATAGTTAAAAGGAGCAATTATAGGTTTTAGTAAAATCACACTATTATATTTCTTCTATAGTTAAAAGGAGCAATTATAGGTTTTCTCCATAAGCTTTTGCAGTAAAAGAGGACGATCCTTAGAATGAACTCAAGTTCCAACCTCAAAGATGTGGCCTACCAACACCCTACTTTTAGAGATGCACTTCTATCGCTCAATTTCAACCTTTCTTAACTACTCTTGTAATCAAAAATTTATCGGTAAATCAAAATGTCACTAATGATTACGTACCTCCCATCATGTACCATAAATAGTCATACAAGTGCATACATACAACCAGTTATGTAGCATGAAATATGACTACTAGCTAGCCTCTTTAACAAAGCACCTTCATTTATGAAATTCCAATCTATACTGGTCATAATTTATAGGACAAGGAGCCCGCTGGGTTTGAAACTGGGTTTAACTGTTTGTGAGCTGGTGACGATCAGGGCTCTAATGAGTGTTTCTGATACTACAACTGAGCAAACTGAAAGTGCGCTATGGTCTAAACGATAACTGTATCTCTTGATACTTTCTTCCACCCAAGCCATGAGTTCTAAATAGAAGCTTCGATAGAAATTAGACAATCCAACAATGTTATTAAAGTAGATCTAGAAAAGCAACAACAAAGATATGCAACACTCTTTAACGTTCAGACATTCAAATAACAATCATATACAGATGCAAGGGTAGCATGTGAGCAAAATTCTGCTATACAATTGTAAATTACATTTTTATTTGGAGGAAAGGCTTCCTATTCCTGGATTCTCAGGTTTCATGCTACCAACTAAAATACGTAAAAAAAATATTATTAAAAAAACATAACAGACCACCCATTCTTTAACAAACAGAAAATGGTTGACTTTCATTGTCCTAACTATATTTGAAAAAAACAAAAAAAAAGCAGCATTTGTTTAGCACATTCCAAGCTGGAAAAAAATTGGTCAACAATGAAATGCAATTACCAGCCAGCAACTCCTTCTGCAAGGGAGCATTTTCTATTGAGTATTGAATCATGGTATCTATAAATCCAATGGCCCTTGCAGCTCTGCTTCTCAATGGGCCTGCAGAGTAGAAAGAGAGAAAAAATCAACCACGCTTATAATGTAAGATATTATTGGGACTGACGCTTCACTTGACGTTGGGAAATTGATATTTTCAATGGCATCAAGCTTGTTACTCGTTAGTTTACCTTCTGAAATTGTATTTACTCTTATATTGTAGCGTCTTCCTGCTTCAAATGCAAGCACCTACAGAATTAAAAAGTCAGTCGAAAGCCTTTTCATATGGAGCAATTACAGATTAAATTAAACCAATAACCCATTTATCCTGTGTACTAAAGCTAAACAACCTTCTTGTGAACACTCGTATAATTTATATATCAATTCACTCCATACCAACTATATTGCTATAGAAAAAGAGGTTGAACAAAAAATTGGAATACCCTAGTGTCACTTTCAAGAGCAGCTTTTGCAGAGCTCATTCCACCACCGTATCTGCAAGCAACCACACAATTCACTTGTATCTCCAGTTTCCTTCTATGTTCCAGAGCAATTTCAGACCATTTTCAGAACGGAGACAACAAATTCAATACATGCTTACCCTGGTATGATCCTTTCTGATGCATTATAGGTCAGTGATATTGTTGACCCACCTACATTACAAGGCCAAGGAAATAAATTTTGAGCATAGAGATTATTTAGATGGCCACTATTCTTCCCAACATACATGTTGGACAGTGAGGAACATGACCATAGACAAAACCTTCAATTTGATTTGATAATATGTAGGCAACAAATTAACAAAGAAAACTCATATGGACAAAAGATAAAAGGCCAAGAAAATCCATATTGAGCATAGAAATCATTTAGAGAATCACTATTAGTATTCTTCACAATATACATGCTTGATGGTTAGGATACCAAATCATCAACAAAATCTTCATTTCTAATTCTTTTCAATAACAATTAATAAATAGGCAACAAACCCACATAGACTGCCCATATAGACAGGATGGACAAAGAATTTCAATCAAGTTGGGAACTAGCTACATACAGATACAAGGGCAAAACATTCCGTTTTGAGCATAAATCATTTAAGGGTAGTTATTCATCACAACATGCATGCATGACACTTAGTATGCCTGCTAAATGAGAAAGCTTTCTTTTTCATTTAATAATAGATCAGGGGAAAAAAATTCTCAAACATAAACCACTCAAAAATTTGACAAAAAAAATTCAATCAAGCTGAACATGGAACTACCCTAAACCAAATTACAATATCAATACAAAAGAAGCCAAAAGAGAGTTACTAATGATGACAAACAGAATCTTACCAGAATTAATGATAGGAATAAAATGCTTTAGTAAAGACACAAAAGAATAACTTGATGCTGAGACTGCTGCAAGATATCCATTCCTTGATGTTTCAAGGAGAGGTTTAATAACCTGTCAAGACAAATCAGTCTTTACCATAAAAGCACACTCAAATAAATGCGAGATAAGCTAGCACCAAGAAAAGTAAGACACAACAAACATTTTATTGACATGTCCTTATTACCTCTGGACCGTTTGCAAGTGAATGCACAAGAATATCAATACTTCCAAAATCTCGTTTAACACTATCTGCAAGCTCCTGTTAAATGGAATGTAATCAAATATTATTACCTTAAACAGACTTCTGATTAGGTGTTAAAATATCAAGTTAAGCACCAGAAACATGTTGTACTAGTCCCTAGGATCACATCTTAAAAGATAAGCAAGCATAAAAGTAATACCTCAACTAAATACCTGCACAGTCCAATTGGAAGCTCCAGCATATCTTTTATTTGATTAACCTGTAGGATAAAAAAATGAAAACATCATTCACAAAACTAAAGACATTAAAGTTTATACAAACCAAAAAATGAATCAAAGACAAAAAGATGTGAACAAAGAAATCTCATTATTGTTATGGAATCACATGAGGTTTACATCTTCAGGAACATCCTCGGGTGTATCATAAATTGCATCCATAGGATAAATTTTAGAAATCTCCATCAATGATCCATTTGGCAATCTACATTAAGAAAAGGCATACCTCCAATTGTTTACAGGGAAATCCTTCATTTATCAATAGATAAAAGCATTTCAATTTACATACATATGTTATAACCAATTTTATCAACTAAAAAGTTATTGAGACCTCACATGCGTAATTCATGAAACTTGCCCCACTTCCAGCTGGTTTCAAATATGTTCATGGCCTGAGGAGCTAAACAGTTTTAGAAAATAATATAAATTATGCATAGTTAAAATTGAGGCAGCACAGGAGTGATTATGTAATTAAGGAACAAAGAGATTTGATTATTAAAAATTAAATACAAGATCGAAACATGATTTAAGATATGACAAGGTTCACTCTATGCAGATGTAGTCAGACTACAAGCCAACCATTTAATTCTCCTTGCAAGAAAAGAAAAAAAAAAGGCAGTTTCATGGTTATAATGACAAACCGGAACCCAAGTCCCAACAAGTATTTCTGCACCAGCAGCAGCTAGAGACTTTGCTATAGCCCAACCATAGCCATTGTCATCAGCTATTCCAGCAATAAATGCTCTTTTACCTGACAGGAAAAGAAGAAACGTCACTATAAAATCATCAGCTTAGTATTAAGTATTAACCTTTTAGATGGAAAACACTGAATGACATCAAGTCATAAGTTTAGTTTGCTACTGGCACTGTAAATCCTGAAAATTGAAACACTTGACATCAAGTCATAAGTTTAGTCATAAGTTTAGTTTGCTACTGGTATTCTCAATATCAGTCTGAATGCTCCTCAAGTGTTTCTGTCCTCAAGAACCTGATCACTGTGCCTGAAGGATTTTGTCTCCAAGTCACAGCTGCTTGCAACTGGTGTTCTCAATATGAGACTGAAAGCAGATCTCCTCCTCAAGGATTTCTGTCCTCGAGAAGCCCGATCTCTGTACCTGAAGCATTTTGCCTCCAAGCCACAGCTGCTGAAACACCACATCCAGCCCAGGAAAAGAAATGATTTTTATTTTCAAATCTCTTAGGAGTATCCCTTTTCCTCAGCCTAGCAAATTATATAATTCAAGCTCTCCTTTTCCATAACACCTTATCAAAGACAAGGCATCCCTCAAACATTCGCAGTAACTGGGCCGTCAACTGTCAAATCACTTCTCCAACATTAGCTCCTCAAACTGGGAAAGTTGACTAACAAATCTAGCTCCTCAAACTGAACAGTTAACTGACAAATCTGTCCCTCAAATTAAAGCAGACAACTGCCAAATTCATTCCCTTATTTTACTAATCCTAACTGGAAGTAACTACAATCCGAACTAAAGACTACACACCCTCCTAATCCCAAACACAAACATTACTAACCAAAAACTGAACTCAGCTTTTTCTTCCTCTAATATTATTGAAATGATCTCCAAACTACGAGACTTATTTTGTTAAAAACAAATTACAAAGTAAAAACAATTAAAATCACAAATGAACTGGAGTCAATACCATTTAGAGCTTTACCTAGGATAAAACTTCGTCTAGTATCTCTCAGCCCGGTTAGGCAAAGGGAGCACCACCTAGAAAGGCCAGTGCCATAATAGGCAGTCAAATATCCTGGAAGACAAGAAAATTTACAGCTTTTCAGGATATCTTGTCATCAGTTCCTCAAAAACCTTATATCAAAATGCAGAGGTACTCCATATTTCAACCAGGATTTATTTATGTTTATTTCCTCATTCTTATTTACAACAATAAAAAACCAAATTTATTTACAACAATATATTTGGATATGTAAACATAGAACTTGGCAATTATGCGAGGTAATTAATCTGGAGGTTACTCTTTCATTAAAGCGTCCAATGCCAACCGTACCTATATTTCTTAATAAACTATTTAGTAGTATTATACCTTCACTTGTTTATCGTAGACTGGCACTTGAAACATATATATATATATATATATATATATATATATATATATATATATATATATATATATATATTAATTTTAAAATATGAACATTAGAAAGGTAGAGGGACACAAGCTACACTCACTAATAAGCGATGCTGGTATTTATATTCTCAAAAGCACATCCAAAAGTAGCACCCTTTGGGTTTTGCAAACAACTCAAAGACCAATCCTCGTGTAACTTTGTTCAGGAGTACCATCTGCTTCCTGTGACATCATTTTTCAATCCAATGAATTGGTTATGAGCATTAAACCATTTTCAACCATCTTAGCATGCAATTGAAAGCTGCATTATTCTCACCTTTTTGGCGCAATCCTCTGATTAGTGTGTCATAAGCTCTCCAATCAGGTGATATACCATTTTCTAACATTTCATTCCAGATCTCTTTTGCTTCCTCTAACTGTCCTACTTTGCAGAATTTACTCATAAGAGCAGTGTAAGTGTAGACAGTAGGAAGAATTCCCTTTTTACCCATCTCATCAAGTAAATAACGAACCTCATCTAGATCACCCCAATTGCAATGAGCACTAATTACTGTGTCATATGTTATTTCATTCAATTCAATACCTTTCTGAGAAACGTAATCCATTAGTCCCTTGGCATGTTTGAATCTACCTTTTCTGCAAAGCCCATATATGAGTGAGTTATATGTAACAATTGTAGGTTTCAAATGGATCTGTGACATCTCATCATGCAGTTCAAAAGCCATCTCCATATTGCCCTGTTGACAAAATCCATGAATAAGAGTGTTGTACGTCACATGATCAGGATCCACACCCCGTTTAAGCATTTCATCCAAGAGATCCAAAGCCTTTTGCCCCTTGCCAATTTTGCAAAATCCTTTCATGAGAGTGGTATAAGTAACAACATTGGGCAGAACACCTTTTCCAATCATTTCATCACATACATTGAGCGCATAATTGATATCACCTGCATTGCAATGTGCATCTATCAGAGTGCTATAAGTGACTTCATTAAGCACCAAATGCTTGCATGAAATTTCATTCAATAGTTCTCTTGCTTCTTGCAACCTGTTAAGCTTGCAAAGGCCATTGACAAGAGAATTATATGTGACAATACTGAGTGCAATGCCACTTTGCTCCATATTACCACACAACCTAAAGGCCTCATCTAAGCTGCCTTTTTTTACGAATCCATCAATGAGTCCGTTGAACATGATACAGTCCAGAGTGTAACCTCGTTTAATAAAATGATTCAAAATCTGTCTTGCTCCCATAAGTTTCCCGCTCTTACAGAACCCATTACTCATTGCTGTATAAACAACACGATTAGGGACAATGCCTCTTCCTAGCATTTCATTGTATAATTGCTTAGCCTTCAACATGTTTCCCTCATTGCAATGTCCACTGATCAAAATAGTGTAATTGAATACATCAGGAACCAAGCCTATTTCTTGCATTTCGACGAGCAATTCCTCTGCTTCGTTTAGCCTTCCTTCTTTGCACAGGCTGTTCATGATTGTGCTGTAAGTGATTGAATTTAGTTTAATACCCCGACCAATAATTTCCAAACGCACCTGAAGAGCCTCCTCTACGTTGCCAATGCTGCAGTAGCTTCTAATAAGTGTAGCATAAGTAAAAAGATTAGGATAGATGTTCTTAGCCACCATTAGTTTGAACATATTTTTTGCTTCCTGCATAAAACCCTGTAGACAACACCCATTAATAAGTGTGTTGTAAGTGACTATATCAGGTTCAATAGATTTTTCCAGCATTTCATTGAGAAGTCTAAAAGCTTCAGACAGATTACCTGTCCTCAAATGCCCATCGATTATAGCATTATAGCTAAACCTGTCAGGAAGCAATCCTACTTGATAAATCCCTTGAAATAAACTCTTTGCAGCTTCTAAGTGACTATTCTTGCAAAGGGCACTAATAATTATATTGTAAGAAACAATATTAGGTTTAAGGCCACTTTTTTCCAATTGAAAAAATACCTCAAGAGCTTCTTTCAAATTTTGTTGCTTACAAAAATGAGAAATAATTATATTATAAGTATAAATATCTGAAGAAACTTTGCACAGACGCATCTCCTCAATGATGTCACTGATTGTATCCGTGCATTCCACCTTGCTAAGAATCCCATTATATGAGCGGACTGGAGCTTTCAAACCAAGATATTTCATAAAACGGAGAACAAAAAGAGCATCCCTGATCAATCCAGCTTGAGAATAAGTACTGACCATCAAAACGAACACCAAAGATCTCACTTTCCAGTCCCTGAATTTACTGCTCAGCAACTTACAGATTGAATAGAGGGAGTAGCATCCTACAAAAAAAGAAAAATTGAGTTAGTATTCTTGCATGAATAATCAAAGAGAAAAAAAGCTGTGAGACAAAACACGCACAAATCAGGATTAAAGCCTGTGTACAAAAATCACTTTTTTTGCCAAATTTAATGAAATAAAACATTCCATGCGAGAAAATATATGACCTACAAATCAGAAGAAACAGTATGCCACAATCATGCAAAAGTTATGGTTCCTTGTGCAACATTAGCTTTTTCACCCCATAATGAATATTAATTTTTTATCCAAATATTCTAATATATCTTGAAAGCATTATTACCAATATCCAAATCTGGTTCTGTGGGGAATCAAAGCACAAGGTATGCTTCAGGCGGTCAAGCAATCAGTGCTTGGTTAGAAGTCTTTACCAGGGCAAAGTAGAATTTAGGGGAAGAAAGGATATCTAAGTTGACAAGAAAAACCTTTTTACATTTTTGACACAAAATAGAAATACTGAATCAACCAGTTCAGATGAAATAAAAAATAAGCTGAAGATGATATTGAAATCTAAAGTACAAAATTTGAAATATAAAACATGGAACTTTGAAAACCTTAAAATCATTAAAATCTGAACCACAACTCTGCTTGTTGGCATCCCTAAATAGGTCTCTGAATACAAGGCCATGCAGGAAGAAAAATAATCATGTAAGCACTCAGAGAAAGATGTACACTGAGACTTCAGGGCTATCCATGACATGAACTAAGCCCAGGACATGACATAAGGATACCAAAGAAAAACAAAAAAGTAATCATTTGATAATTTTAGCCCAAGGCACTACCAAATGGGAACCGAAATGAGTAAAATAGAAACAAAATGGATGAAGACACAATCCTCAGAAAGGATGATTCCACACAGGCAAAACAAAAAGGGTTAGCTGTGATATTCAAAGAGGCATGGTAAGTTAGCATGTAATCTAGATCCTAAACAATATCAGAACATCCTATTGATGATATTTTTCTTTTGATCCTTGCCCTCCTATCTTAGCCGAGAAGGAATTGCCCAAGATAGGTATGTAAAAGCGTAAGTTTCTGTAATTAATTAAGTGCATGATTTTTAATTTGTTTCAGCTTCAGCGATGGATCTCCCTGCTATCTCTTTCATGTGTGAACTATCTTATTTGAACATAGAGGCCACTTCTGTAATATCATGGAGTTTGGCAATTCAACCTCAGATGCACCAAGGTGATTTAAATTGAAAATTTTAAACAAAACTGAACACAAATGTAAAAAATGAATGAATGTGCAAAAATACTTGATATGTTTTTGTTCCAATGAATATAAGCAGACCTAACAGATTAGCAGGTCCCACTGGCACATGATCTGAGGAGGTCACACCATGTCCTCAATGCAGTGAAAGCTGTTATAGTTCATGGGGTGGTAATGGTAGTATATCAAATGGGTATATGGAAAAGTAATACCATTAGAAGAATTGACTGGCCGCTAGATCTTATGCAGGAATCTAAGAAGCCAAAGGACATTCTGGAAACCACAATAGAGCATCATTTACTAATTGGGCTGGACTATACAACACAGGGCAAATTGTGGATGTTCAAACATTCATCTGTCTGATGGAGGTGCATCTGGTGGATATATGGAAAAACAATTTCATATGATTTGTATGATTTTCTGGTCACAGAAGCTAATCAAACAGATTTACATGGATTAGAGGATTTTCTGATCACAAAAGCAAATCAAAATATCTTACATGGATTAGAGGACTTTTCAGTCACTGAAGCTACTCATTTGCACAAGTGGTCAGCATATGTCCCTGAAACAAGGATAGAAGATGGATACCTAAATAGTCTGGCGATTACAACCTTTAGGCACAATAAGGTTGCTTCAATTGTCACAGTGTGCTGATGGAAATAGACCTAGTGTGTACATTGAAAGGCATATGTGCATGATTTGAAGAATCCCCTAATCTTTAAAGCTCGTCAGATGAGTCCAATTCATCAGTATACATTTGCAACTCACAATGGACCCTGGATACTTAAAATGTCTGGGACATACATTTGCATACCAGTCTCACAAATTGAAAAGAAAATAAAAAAGGCCCATAATAATTGCTTTATCAATGCCTGAGTTTTCAATGCACAAGAGCTACAAGGACAAAAGTGGTTCTGAGTGACAATTAAATTGATTAAATTGTGTCTTAGGGAAAGCCCTCTCACCAGGTACACAGAGGTAAGATTATTGAAAATTGAAATTGTCAGGGTTGGAGTGATTCCTACGGCAATTTGGTGTAATTTTCAAGTCAGTGCGATCCTTCAGCAACTGGAGCATATCCAGTACAGATAATTTCTTTGCAGACAAAATTTGCACTCAAGCATCCTAATGAACATGATTTTGCACTTGAAACCTGAGCATCAAACAAGCCCTCAGCCTCAGCAGTGTGAGGTTTGGCATTGGCTCTACAATCTTCCAAAAATGAATAATTTTAATATGCAACTGTATACTCACATAAACTAGATGAACCATCAGTTTCATTAATCTGGTTGAAAAAGGCTACACAGCTAAAACAGACATATCTAAGATCGCCTGAAACAAATCCAACATCTATTAAAAGTAAAACAACAATTTTGAAGTTTCAATACCAACATCCAAACCAGCGATCTGTTCACTTTAGTTCTCATTACACAGCTAAAACAGACATATTGTGAGATGTTGGAGTAAATTAATAATTACTCTTATGCTTAAGTTTACTTATAGTTTATTTTTTAGTTTTGGCAGTTTGTTTGTCGGTTATTACTGGCCCACCATCCTTGCCTTTATAAGCAAGGCTTTTGTCCATTGTAAAGTATCTCAATACATTTTTATCTTTCTGATGATTTATTCATCTCTCTATGAAGGTTTATAGCTGTGTGTGCTCCTGGGAGGTTGATCACTCTTACATGGTATCAGAGCCTCCATTCAGTGTCTCCTTCCTCTGAGAATCTCCATCAATTTGCTTGAGATCAGCTTCCAAGAAAGATTGAAGCAGTTTGCAGACAGCATGAAGGATGAATACAGAGTTTCCATTGGCAGGCCGGGTGTGTGTTCATTCTTTGGTCACTGGCTTGCATTGCTTGATTGGCGGATACTATAGTCCATTCTTAGTTGGTGGTTCTATCTTTGGCCCATTTTTATTCCCTTGACCAAACCAGTCTTGCCATTTGGGCAGCTCTTCCCTCAGTCGGTTTTTCCTTGCTTTTGAGGCACTTTTCCCAATGGATCGGCCTGTTTTTTCACCCAGCGGTCAGCTTTTATTTTGGGTGGTTACCATTTGATCAGTGACCATATATTGGTGATCGATTCCCTTTGTTGAACAACAAAATTGATTGATTGATGTTATCTGTTGCAGCAAATGCCTATTGATCAGGCAGTGATATATTTTTTCACCCAGCGGTCAGCTTTTATTTTGGGTGGTTACCATTTGATCAGTGACCATATATTGGTGATCGATTCCCTTTGTTGAACAACAAAATTGATTGATTGATGTTATCTGTTGCAGCAAATGCCTATTGATCAGGCAGCGATATATTTTTTCACCCAGCGGTCAGCTTTTATTTTGGGTGGTTACCATTTGATCAGTGACCATATATTGGCGATCGATTCCCTTTGTTGAACAACAAAATTGATTGATTGATGTTATCTGTTGCAGCAAATGCCTATTGATCAGGCAGTGATATATTCCTTTCTCCAGCAATATATTCTGAGATTAGTGATATCCACTGTTTGAAGGTACAATACCCTATTATTTATCAGTGATAATACCTTGAGAATAACAGTTATTGGCTTTGATGCCTCATTAAGAGCAGAGATACTCAGTTTTTTCTCGTGCCTGGAGGTTTCTTATCTCTGCAATTTCATTGGCAAATGTATTCTTCATAGAAGTGAATCATAAAGTCTCATATAAATATTTATCGCTGATTAGGGTTTGTTGTCCATTGCATAAGAGAAGCTGGTGGGTCCAGTCGCCTTGGCTGTTGAAGTTTATATGGTCTTTTTGTCCCACATTTGTGTCATTGAAGAGGTTTTTGGCTTTAAAATTATCTCTGCACACTCATCTCCTTGCATGTTTAATATTGTCCCCTATCGCCTCGTGGATCCAGTTGGTAACTCTAGCAGTTGGACTTGTTGTGATTACCGTGGATTGACTATTGACTTGGCTTGAGGACTTTGGCCATTGAGTTTTCTGATTGGAGGTGTGAACGTCTGTCTCTCGTGCTCGGCACATACGTGGGTTCGAACTTGGAGGTCAAGCTTGTTGGCGCGTGTAATGCCAACTCATTGGCATTTGTTGCGCATGTAATGCCAACTCATCGTCTATCCTCATCCAGGCCCCACCATTATTTTGCTGCAAATCAGATTCTTCTAGCCTTATAGGCTTTTATTTTTTGGAAGCTATATTTGTGATGGCACTATTTCTGATATTTTGAAGAATTTTTATAGTCAAAATGGGTTTTTCCTTTGTTTTGGAGAGGGAAAATTATAGGGAGTGGAGCGAATTTATTATCACTCATTTGAGTGAGATCCAGTTATTACCTTATTTGTACAATGAAGTTCCTATTCTTGACACACTTTGGGAGTGTAGTATTTGGAAATGTTATAGGACTAAGGTCTTTAGACTCAAATTTGAGAATGTCGATTATGACACCTTGGAGTCACTTATTCATTTTGACTGTCCACATGCTCTTTGGACTCACATTCAAGAGTTATATGGAGATCATAATACTCTGCCATCTTTCGATGCTCCTCTTTCTTATTCCAATGTGTCTATTCATTCTTCAAAGAAGATAATCCATGTTTGTGATCCTTTGGAGATTGCAGTTGCTTTTGTTGATTCTTTGTCAGAGGTAGTTGATATGCCTTCACTAGAGACTTTCATCATTCCTGTTCAGCATATTTATCATTGTCTTTCTGATTGGGATTCCTATTTGCCAGACATTGATTTATTGTTTGTGGAATCTCACAGTTCATATTTGGGAGACACATTTGAGGGTTTAACTCTCCTATTTGATGATAACTGTGATACAACAGTCGTCACTTCATCTTTGTCTTTGGAGCTTGTTCAAGATCAGTGGCTCCTCTCTTGTCACCTTTTCTTATGATTGGGTGTGTACCTAATTGGTTTGTGGCATCATGATGAAGGGTGCTCCCCTTAATACTACAAATACATAACAGAAATAGAGACACAACAACAATTTGCAAGAATAGAAAATGGGCTTCTTATTATCTCCACAAGTATGGAATTACAAATTTTTAGAATTACAATATGCAAAGCCACATAAGCGTCTTCCTTACAATATTTTGTAAGACAAGCTTCAAATCACTACCCAGAACTGCCCTAGAAAACACTACGGTCCTTCCTTATATAGGCAATTTTCCACCGCTCGAGAAGGTTCCTAAATTTTAGCCATTAACGCCGACTACCGCTAGACTTATTTTATTTTTTCATAATTATTACATTAGGATCCACTCAAAATAATTACAAATTTTATTTTTAGTTAGCCCAACTTCCGGAGGCCATTACTTTTTAACCTTAGCTCTGTTTGGCTATTATAACCACTTTTCGAAAATGGCGGGACCTGATTTTCAATGTATGACTAGCACAAGCTCCTTTCAGTCGGAGTTTGATCGCGATCAGGAGCCTCTAAGGCCTTCAAAATTGAGCTCAAAGATTTTGTACCCAAAAACCTTAATAACTTCACCAATACAAATGATATAGCAATGAACTCAACTGACAGACTGATAGGACTAAGATGAACCTCCACCTGTGAAATCAGAACATTCTGAGCTCATATGACCAACTTACTAAAAATGGTAAGTTTCCATAAATAGCAACTCTGCACAAGATAGACCTTATTGAAAAGAAACCAGAAATATTTTTGGGTGATGCAAGATTGCCCTTACACCCAGGATGCTCCTGCATCACATCATCTTCCAAAGACTTGGGGACACATGAGCAGATTTCAAAGACATCATCTTCCTACATTTGGTTTCCACTTCTTACTAATTCCTATCTAGAATGGGAAGCATCCCTGTATTTGTGCTTGGCTCATCTTCTTCCCAAGGGGAGAAATGTTGATTGTAGGTATTGGACTATGTTTTGCTTTCAAGCACTCATGATTTCTGCAAGACATCATTCATTTCTTCCTTCCTATGGGGGGATATTTGATAGTATATACATGATGTATGTAATCCTTGGGATGTGATTGCGTCCTACATCCATGCATCTTGTTTGTTTCTCTCTTTGAAGAGGAGTTTTCTCCTATGTGGTTTTCTCATTTTCTCCACTTTTTGAGAGAATTCTATTTGCATTGCATAGTAAATGGGTACCTAAAATGGCCTAGTTGCCGGGACCCATCTTGCATCTCGCTCATTTTGCATTATAATCTTCACCCTAAGTTGCACTTAAGAGGGGTGTTGGAGTAAATTAATATTATTCTTATGCTTAAGTTTACGTAGGCAATTTATTTTTTAGTTTTGGTAGTTTGTTTGTCAGTTATTACCGGCTCACCATCCTTGCCTTTATAAGCAAGGCTTATGTACATTGTAAAGCTAAGTTACCAGATTCGCTCTTGGAAGGCGGAATTCAAGATTTGGTTCACTGCAAAGTTGGATTCAGTTTAAATTCGCTCAAAATTCTACCACAATCAGGTAAATTCACTCAAAATTCTCTCAAAGGGACCCGGTGGACTTTTGGACGAATTTTGCAGACTTTTGAATTGAACGCAGGAACTGGAACGAATTTTGGGCGAATTTGACAAAAAACGTCATTTTCATTGAGTTTTTCAAAAAGTTTTCTTGCCAAATTAGGTCTATTTGACCCTCCAACCCTAAAAGTGATCACTAAAAGGACCAAAAAGGTTGATTTATATGTCATTTGTGCATATATATACATTTGAAGTGGAAGTTTGAATCTGGTGACTTTCTAGTTGGGACCTTTTCTAAGAGGCTGAAAATGCCATGTGCAACAGAGCGTAGGTTGCCTATAGAAAAGCTAACAGGGAATCACATACCTGCTAAAAGAGTCCAGTTATTGGCGACAAGCATTATACAGATTTCTGCAGGTGTCAATAGACTGCTACTGGCGAACAAGAGTTTGTTACAAGTGTTAACTACTACAGGTATTAACTATTAGAGGTGTTCACATGACTTCAAATTAGCACGAGATCAATAAGGAGACCAAATGGGACCATAGTCTTCTACTAGAATCATTAATGAGGCTGATAGTATTGCTTATATATATATATATATATATATTCTTGTACAAACAAACCCAAAACGAATCCAAACCCAACCAAAAAAATTTGAATGAATTTCGAACCGGAATCCGAACTGGCAACTTAATTGCAAAGTATCTCAATACATTTTTATCTTTCTCATTATTTACTTATCTCTTTGTGAAGGTTATAGCTCTGTGTGCTCCTGGGAGGTTGATCACTCCATGAGAATCAATTTAAAAGATATTGAGCCATGATTCACAAAAGGCTGATAAAGTCCCAAACACATACCCCAATTAAAACAAGGCCTCAGGGAAAAATATAAATTTAACCAATTGATTAAGATAAATGTAAATACAATAGAGCTGACAGTAAACAATATATCGACACACCCAAATGGTATGATAAAATTACAAATGCAAGTCAGTTAAAAGAAGACCTGAACTAAAATATTAATTTAACCAATTTTTCAACAATCACTGTAAATACAATGAAGTTAACATTTATACCAAAACAAAATATGCTACATACCCTAAAACTGATGATATCCCCAATAAAAGTCCCGGAAAAATAGCGGCCTATAGTACAACAATACGAATGTCGAAAAGCTATCTAAGATTGCTCTAATCCATAAAACAAAATATTCCAGAAACCCACACCCAATCCCAGCGAACTCTTAGCTTCAAGATACAGGGAAAACAGAAACACAAATTGAAGAAAAAAAAGTGGGAGAAAAGATAGCCAGACCTCTCAAATCAATTAACAGTCCAGACGAAGCTCCATGTCCACTGGCAGAAGCATGAACCACAGTGGGATTTTTGCTATACTTAACTGCTTCTGTGTTAATGCTCCTAGATAACTGAAGTGTAGATGGAAAAATAGAGGATAATTGCAATGGGGCATTTTTAGACAAAGGGAAAGAAGCAAATTGAACTACTTTGGGTGCCAAGTTACAGTGTCTGGAGCGGGTGGTCAGATGGGCGGAACAGGTCAGGGTAGGGGTGCAGAATGCAGCCTTTGTTGCTTGACGTCCTGCTGCCGCCGCCGCCATGGTTTTCCAGATACCACCAACCGGATAACCTCAGTTCAATTCCATTTCATAACAAGATAATAAATTAGTAGGCCTTGCGTCTTTGTAAGATGACTCGATTTTCCAGAAGGGCTGCAAACTAGCAACTACCGCTATGCATGTATGGAGGTGCCATTTGGTTAGGGAACTATCCAGCAGTCACGGTGCACATTGGCAGTATTTATTAATTATATTAATTAATTAAAATTATGAAAATTAATATGATTATAAATTTTAAATAATTAATAAATACAGTTCAGTGTACATTTTGAGTCTTAGATAGATGTTATTCTTAGAGAATTTTGAATGCAAGGGTACATATGTGGAAGGTGTTTGAAAATTAAGAAACATTGTGAGAGAAAAGAGGGGAGAATTATCTAAAGGTGGTGTCTATTGTTAGAGTTTTGGTTAGGCTTGTATCTTTCATTATTCTTGTTACATTTATGTCATATTGTGTTTTAGAGGAGAAATTTCCTTTTCTTGTAGTTTTCTTTTAGTTTTTTCATCTTTACATTATGTTTTTTACTTTTTTATATACCAACCAGTATAAAGAGGCCCACATTTTATGTAGGAGCTACTTGAAGTTTAGATGTGTTAGAAAAGAGTTTTCAAATGTCCATGAAAGTTTATATTGAAGGTGGTACACAATGTAATGTCATTATTCTTGATGTTGCCTTATTTGCTCATGTTTTTTAAAATGATTGTGAGGGACGTGAAAATTACACCATTGTTGGATATTGTGTGGGTCATATCCCCTTTAAAAGCATGTTGTGTAGCTCGATTAGTGCTACTTGGTCTCATGGAGGGTCAGCATTGAAGCCATCTAGAATCTCACCTAGGCATTTTTTTGTTTTGTTTTGTTGAAGTCAAGTTTGCCAAGCCCATTTTTAATCACGACCGCTACTACATTCAAGATTATATTATCTTTGAAGAATGGTCTCTAGAATTTCCTATCTAGGACAAATTCCCTAGTTTTTCGTTACCTTTATGGCCTTTCCTAAACCACAATACTATGTCTTTAGGGTCAATTATTCCTATTGAGCAAGACCATTTTTCTCTACTCATACCCAAAAGAGGGTTTGTGTCTATGAACTAATATTTTCAAATATCTCAAAGAGTCCATATAAGTGCAAGTGGGTACCCAAGAGGTTCACCCTAGAAAGTCTTCTACCTCAACTTGCCAACACTTGTTATAGATCCTAGTCCTCAAGGCATAAAATATTTTTAATTTTCATTTGTTCATCCAACTTGTCAAATATCCTCCTAAGCGAATCTTAGAGGCTCCCCCACTCGAAAAAACAAAGGGATGGTTAGAGACTATGGGTAACAAAATAATTAGCATGTCAATAGTTCAAAGGGTACTAGCCCCCATCCTTCGACTATTCAACCATATACTTTAAATCCTTCTAAGGAAATTACGCTAGGATATTTTCATCCTCTCAAGGGAATCATCCTAGGTAGTTGTAGTGTTGAAAAGTGTGCACACCTAATTTAACATTACATAACAACTCTGCTTTAGCTTTAGTAAACTGAATATTTTCATTTTAATATGATGATGTCAAAATATATCTTTTCTTGCATATTTACCTTGATCTTAGGTCTTTAGATTTGATTTTCCTATACAAAAGTGTTACACACAAGTGTTTATGCAACACACTAATTTCCCACGGAAAACCTTTATTCAAATGACAATTGGAGCATTATGTTCCTAACAACCTCACAATATAATGCTCCTTGTTGGCAGTCGTGACTTGTAGAGATTTTTTGGACATTCTATGTTTAAAAAAAGGGGCTCTTCCTTGGAAATTAGGGAGAACCAGTCTTTCATTCATGCAGATAAACTTATTTTTTCTCCACAACTCTTGAAGGTTTTAATGTTTTGATTAAAGTACAATGTCCTTTCAAATTCTTGAATGTCATTTTCTTCATTTTGGGACTGTAAAGCACAAATCTTGGTGTAGCTTTAGAATCCTTATACGATTTTATGGCAACTTCTAGGTAGACTTTGTTAGAATGTGAAGTTGATGCTATTCATGTTTTTGTCATTAATGGTTGTCATTGATGTCAACATATCCTATGCATATTCATGTTTTGGTTGTATTGGTTGATGTGTGCCGATATCCTTGGTGTATTGGTAGAAGTATTCGCCAAAGTATGTATTATAGATGTTTATCCTTTTCCTTTTCGATGGTGGTCCTATTTTGTCTGCAACATATGGTGGGTCGATTATTTGGGTTCGGTCCTTTTTGGATCATGTTTGTTATCTTTTGGTCCGAGCAATCTGTCTTGTAACATGTTCATGTTGATCCCTAAAGTTTTGTTGTCTATTAGTGTCTTACACTTAGTCATTTTCTAGGAAATGTTGGTCGGTCATCACTGTGACCGAGTCATCATATATAGGCTAAGTCATGTATAATGTACATTTATCAAGCAATAGTCACTGCTGAGTAAAACAGTGGTCACCGAGTACTTATGTATTAGTCGAGTCAACTTTTTTTGAGTTATGTAAAGAAGACAATGTCGAGCACCAGAATATAAAGAATAGTGAATGTCGAGTGCTAGAGATATCTAATGCCAAGCAAGCTAGAATTGACATATGTGTTTGTTATGGCACAAACACTTAGGTAAACCATTTTGGCTAATATTTATATTTCATCTGTTGTTTGTTGAGGAAATCACAGAGGTGATTACGCTCTTGTATTATAATCATTAATCTCTATGTAACACATGGAACCAATCAAAATTAGGGAAAGGTTAAACGGCAAAAAGAGATAATCTAGATCATAGATCTTAAATCTTGGAGAAAGTTAATTGTCTATATAAGATGTGATCTGAACCCTAAAACAGTGTGTGATAGAGAGAATATGAAGGAGATCTCATATTTTCATAATAGAGAAGTATTCTAATGATTAGAGATAGAGTTTAGTGACCAAGTAGAACAAAGCAAAGTAGTGAAGGACAAAACATAGACATATTTGATAGAAGAGATCAAATCTATACTGTAAGGAGAAGATATGTAATTAGCATCACAGTGCAAATTGAAGGATTAGGTACTGAGACATTTTAATAGGTGTATCAGGGTAAATCTTTTAACAGAGTAGTTTTGACAGACCTTAGTAAATCTCTTAACCAAGTGCTTACTTAGTTGTAAGTCTTAAATCCTTTTGCAAGGTAGATTGTATAAGTCTCAAAGCTCTTAACAGGACAGACCCCTCACAGGGTAGATCATATTTTGTGATCAAATTTGTAGCCCTAACATGCAAACTTTATACTGCAATAGTGAAAATTTGTGGGTTTCATCCCCACCCCAGTTTTACCTTTCAAGGGTTTCTGGGTAACCAAAATCATTGTGTTATGTTTATTTTCATGGGTGGTGGTTAGCTTATTAGATATGTTATATTGTTGAGTTTTATGTTTATGCTATGCAAGTTTCATTTATATCAAAAATGGATAAATCGATGATATATGATTCACCCCCCCCCCCCCCCCCCCCCCCCCCCCTCCGTGCTCAATATCACATTTTCCCAATAGACTTCCAACAATTGGTATCAGAGCTTGGTCTCCTAAAGAAGTCTAACGACTTGTGAGATAAAGATCTTGAGATGGAGGTTTATAAGTTGGGAAAAATCATAGAAAATCAGAAGATCGACATTCAGCTTGCATTACAACAACTTGAAGCAGCCAGAGGAGAACTGAAGAAATCCTTAAGCAGAAGAAGACAAATAGCTATTCAACAAAATGAAACACAATATCAAGAAGAAGATACTACTGGACTATTTGATAGTGGCAACTCTGCAGAAAATGACAAAGTCATAAAAGAACTAGTGGAGAAAAATAACATACTGAATGAGGACATCAAAAATCTGAAGAGAGAACAAGAAATACAATCTATGAGACTCTGTGAAGTAGTTGAACAAAAAAAGAAAGTTGAAGAAGACAAGACAATGGCCGAACAAGATAAAAGACAAATATCAATGAGACTTGATGAAAGGACAAGTGACATGCAAAGGCTGACAAACAATCAACTAGACATGGTAAATCAACTGCTACTGGTTAATCAAGAATTAGGCAGGAAAGATGTGGAACTCACCAATCTGATATCAGAAAACAATCAACTGAGGAATGAATTGAGAACTAAAAAGGAAGTTAATGAAAGGATGAACAAGCCTAATGAAGTTGTGAGATATTTTGAAGAGTTGTTAAGGTCACCTAGAAGATCTAGTGATACATCTGGACTTGGACATAATGAGCAATTATCATCCACTAAGGAAGGTGAATCATCAAAGAGTGGAGAGAAAAGGAATGCAAAACCAAAGAACAACAAGCCCACATGCCATCACTGTGGAAAGCTAGGACATACAGCCAACATCTGCAGAAGCAAACATGGTAAGTCTGATCCTAAACCAAAATTTAATGGACATTGTTTTAACTATAAGAAACATGGACATTAGGCACATGAATTCAAGACAAAGGTTGGTAATCCACCTACCTCACCTAAATTTCAAGGACATTTTTTTAATTATCATAAATATGGACATAGAGCATTTGAATGCAGATCAAAACCCAAATGGTCATCAAATCAACAGATAAAGTCACCTAAGAAGGGTAATACATACAATTGGGACTACAACACTTAGTACAGTTGCCATTACTATGGAAAATATAGTCACATTGGAGCAAATTGTCTGAAGATGCATTTTAGGGGTAAATCCAAGAGTTGGATGAATGGAAGTATGGTATGCTATAAATGCAATAAGATAGGTCACCTAAAGAAAGATTGTAGGACACACATACCAAGTGATGAGAAAAGAAAGAATGAAGAAACCATTGAACAAATGAGAAATTAGATGAACAAAATATGGAAGAAGAAAGAAGAGGGAAGCAGTAGTGAAGCCAGTGCACCTGAGGTCACCCAATCTGATGGATCAAGTGGTCACACTACTTCAAACTAAGCAAGGAAGGTATGTATGGAACTGAGTCCTATAATGTTTTAGTCTTACATCAATTCTGAACATTTGTTGAGAAAAAGTCCATATATGCATAGATTGAGATGCATTAGGACAGATTTGAGCAAAGGACTACACTGCATATTTGATGTCGAGCATCAGTATTCTAGTCTACAGTGATCGAGTCACTAATGTATGTTGAGTACCTATGATAGCCAAGATGTGATGTACACCAAGCTGTAACTAAATGGTTGTATCGACTGAGATTATGTTGATCAAGTTTAACATGAGATTACCGAGACAACTGTATCTCACCTAGAAAGTGTACGAATCATTAATGAAGCCCTAATCTGACCATTTGAAGTCTATAAAGCAGGAAGTTACCATTTATTTCATTTCACCAACGAATTGAGAATTTTTAGAGCGATTCAGAAGGCGAGTAACTAGTGCAATTAGTGCTAAGTATGATTTGCACAAATCTTCACAGCATGTTGTCAGTGAAAAATTTGAAGAACACTTGTGCAAGGTATTTTATCGAGAAAATCTCTTCAGTACTTTAACCCTTAAGTTGAAAGACAAGAAAATCACAAATCTTCATAGCGTGTCATCGACGAAACATTTGAAGAACACTTGTGCAAGGTATTTTACCGAGAAAATATCTTCAGTACTTTAACCCTTAAGTTGCAATGAAGAAGCAAGACAAAGAGGTCTTTAATGTTCAATTAGTGAGGAATGAGGCGTGCAAGCCATAGAGGTTTCAGGCCATTCCAGAAAGTTCAATCATGGGAGATCTGACTGGAGCCCTGTCATCAATTCCAAAGAAAGTATTAATGATAAATGATATTTGGTCATGTTATATGTGCAAGATTAGAGAAATTGACGATTATGAACTAAGAGAGGCATATGATAAACTATGCAGCAACGAGGTGTTGAAGCTGGAACACTAGAAGATTTCCGAGCAAGAGTTGGTTCATGCCCTTGACTTTCTGTAAAATTTCAAAGTAGACTAGATCAAGATTGTACTAAGCAGGGTACATGATATGAAAATATGGCTGGAGGATGGACCAGTCCAAATCACCAAAGGCGTGTTTCACTAGGTAACTGGATACCCTAAACTCCCTAGGAAGAAAACAATGAGATCTCAAAGCAAGGAGGAAATACAAGAAAACACACAGGCAGTATGGAAAAAGTGAGGCATGACTATTTCTACTATCATCGACCCAAAAATTTGGCTTGCAGTAAGGGTGATAGCACACAAATTTTATCAGTCAAGTCGGTTGGATAGTGTCCCATGCATGGCAGTGGACCAAGCTTGGAAGATAATAAAGAAGGATCACACATACGACCTTTCTGAGCTCCAACTAACACAACTTTTTGAGAATCTTACATCAATTCGGAAAGCAAAGAATTCAATGTGTAAGTTCGATTCCCTACTTGTTTGTTTATTCTTCTACATTCAGAAAAGCTTTCCTACTGTTGGAGGAGTAGAATGGGATAAGAGTAGACCAGTGATAGTTCAGGTTAATGAGTTTATTAGTCAAATGGGTGATACTTTGAAAGCATTATGGAGAATTACTTTGTTGATTTTAAGAAGAAAATGAGGAAAAGAAGTAGAATTCATGTATCCTTAGTAGAGAAATACAATCAGGACATATATTTTCTAGTTGACACTGACCACACATATGTTCAAGCTGTAATACTGAGGGTATCATGGCTAATGCCATAAATTTATGAGGTAAACATTGATGAAACAATAGCAACAATCACAGCCTTATTAGTCAAGGAAGTTGATAGGAAGGCTACATAATTTGGAACCTAGAAGGAAGCGAAGGCTAAGATAACCATGGGACTAAAGTTTGCTACCATGGAGAGAAAGAGGAAAAAGATAGTGAAAAACATTGAGAAGATGATAGGAGAAGGAGAGGTAGATGCACCTCTAGAACTAACTCAAGGATTAGGAGAAGATAAGTCAAGTGAGTCTAGTGAAAGTGAAGAGGAGGAGAAAGTAGTAGAAAAGAAAGGCAAGAAGGCATCAATTGTCGAGCCTGTAAGGAAAATAATGCAAAAACCAAATCCTATCTCCTCACCTATACTTAGGCCAAGAATTAGGGCAGCCTCTACTATTGTAGTTGTTGAGCCTCAAAAGAAAACCCCTGCATCAGGGAAGAGAAAACATGTTCAGCCTAAGGCAGTGCCAAGTCAGTTGAAGAAGAAATTAAGGATGAAACTCATTTTGGAGAAGGATGATGAGAAAACCGACAGTGATGAGGAAATAAAAAAGAAGGTATCATTACAAAAGAGAACACTGACTATGGATGAAATATGCCACAACATTAAGAGCACTTCTAGACTAGCAGGCTTCAAACAAATAAAATTTGAAAGGATGGGTATTGAGAATAAGGAAAAAGTTGAAGAAGCAATGCTTGAGATGCTCTGCATATTTGAAATGCTACCACTTCAATTGGGGAAACTGATTCCTGATGAGTTATATCAAAGGATAACACAGAAATGGGAATATGCCCTTATAACAGAAAAGCAAATCAGGGAAAGCACACTTGCTCAAGTCACACCAGACTTATCCCATGCTTACATTTAGCAATACATGGAGTAGTACAAAAATAGATTTGTTCCCAAGCTCTGGGCATACTCTATCCTTCAACACAAGTTTGAAGATGTTGTTCAACAAAGTATAAAGGTATGGAAGATCATTTTTGGTCTTATAATTGATAAAAGTACACAACATGATGCTAGCACATCTATGGGAATTGAACTCAATAATAAAGAGGATGTTAGTGAACCTCAAATTCAAAAGGAAGAAGCTCAGAATACCGAGGAGCATGAGAAGACAACTGAAATAACCATTTTGATATCACTAAGGACACCCCAATGAAAACTTATATATTGACCAAGGAAGAAATTCAAGCCGAGGCAGCCAAAGATACATCTTTGTTGGATGGTAATCCTATGTTATTACAAGTGCTAGATTATCCACAGATTGAGGATACATCAAATTTTAAAGTTATCTCTGTCAGTCCACACATAGCTATAGTTGATATGCTAGCCGGTCATAGTACTACTACCAAGGAACAATACAAGTCAGTAATTACACCTATGCCTACATCTATCGAGGAGTCAAGTAAAGGGCATGCAGAACAGTCTGCATTGGTTATAATAAATCCTCATGTGGAGGAAAAGGAACTAGAAAAGAAAGAGATAGAACAAGCAATAGATACCCAAGAGCGTAAGGATCAAGAGGCAATAAAATATCTTATACAGATGCCGAGTGGTACAACACCTAAAAAGAAGTCACAGAAAAAGAAAGAGAAATCTCCCACTCCACAGGTGACACTCGAGGAAGTTATTGTGATTCCTAAATGCGATAGAAATAACTTGACCTATGATCAGATGCAAATTCTACAAGATCTACTGAAGAAGAAGAGAAAATAGGAAGAAATGAGAAGGGAACATCAGAAAAAGCAAGTACTTCATGAAATAAAAGGTATATTCATAGATGCTTTTGATATGACTGATGTAAATGACTCTAACACTATTCTGGAACAACTTGTTCACATTGTCAAGAAGGTGACTGATGACAAAAACGAGGCTAATAATAAGTTTTTGTAATAGTCAAAAAGGAAATTTGAGACCAAGGTACTCAATAAGGTCTCTGCAGACATCACAGTGAAGCAGGTAGAACTTTCTACCTTAATAACAAACTCAGAAGAAGTTGTACAAAATGCACATTCTTTGTACAATAAATTATGTGGCATAGAAGTGTTTACCAAGGAAAACTAGGATCTGATAGATAAGCTACAGTTAGATATCAAGTCTACAGGTCACTCATTGAGCTTGGATGCAAGTTCCAACTCTATGCATTATACTAGGCTTCTACATACTCAAGGGAGGTTAGCCGAGTTGATGGCTAATGATGGTAAGATAAGGGCTCACTTACTCTCCATTCAAATAATGTTAACACCTCATCTAGAGGCCATACAAAGAGAGTTAGTTACGACAAAGGAATTAGTTCAGAAAGATCCCCATCTTTCTATTGTCGAGGGCCTAGTTGACCTAACTACCGAGCTAGAGGTAAAGTCTGAGGTTTTGAAGATTGCAACATCTGGTTGGGACAACGCATTGCATATGGTCATGCGGCTTCATAAACCATTTCTGGACAAGTATTTCAAGCTCCCTACACCCCAAGAACTTCAAGTGACAAAAACAAGGGGGAAATAGGAGTGACATGACATGTTAAGTCACAAAGAGGGAACAACATCAAAAAGCAGAATCAGAATGAAGAAAGAAGAAATGAATGGTATGACAAACTAAGTTTTGTAAATGTGTATATGTATTTGAGTGTATGTCAAATAAGGAAGTGTTATATGTACAAATGGAAAAAAAAAATGTTTTGTAAGACCGAGTTAAGTTTTAGGGGGAGTATTCTGTAAATATTTTTGTTAGTGCTAAGTACTCTTGTAAATGTAATGAAAATGTCATGGTGAAGTGTTTTTGCCACTAATGTCAAAGGGGGAGATTGTTGATCCCTAAAGTTTTGTTGTCTATTATTGTCTTACACTTAGTCATTTTCTACGCAATGTTGGTTGGTCATCACTGCAACCGAGTCATCATATATAGGCTAAGTCATGTATAATGTACATTTACCGAGCAGTTGTCACTGCTGAGTAAAATGATCATCACCAAGTACTTCTATATTAGCTGAGTCATCTTTTGTCAAGTTATGTAAAGAAGACAATGTCGAGCACCAGAATATAAAGAACAATGAATGTCGAGTGCCAGAGATATCTAATGTCGAGCAAGCCAGAATTAACATATGTGTTTGTTATGGCACAAACACTTCGGTAAACCATTTTGGCCGACATTTATATTTCATCTATTATTTATTGAGGAAATCACAGAGGTGATTACGCTATTTTATTGTAATCATTAATCCCTATGTAACACATGGAACCAATCAAAATTAGGGAAAGGTTAAGTGGAAAAAAGAGATAATCTAGATTGTAGATCTTAAATCTTGGAGAAAGTTAATTGTATATATAAGATGTGATCTGAACCCTAAAACAATGTGTGATAGAGAGAATATGAAGGAGATCTCATATTTTTAGAACAGAGAAGTATTTTGATGATCAAAGATAGAGTTCAGTGACTGAGTAGAACAAAGCAAAGCAGTGAAGGACATAACAAAGACATATTTGATAGAAGAGATCAAATATATACTGTAAGGAGAAGATCTGTAATCAACATCACAATGCAAATCGAAGGATCAAGTACTGAGACATTTTAACAGGTGTATCAAGGTAAATCTTTTAACAGAGTGGTTTTGACAGACCTTAGTAAATCTCTTAACTAAGTTCTTACTTAGTTGTAAGTCTTAAATCCTTTTGCAAGGTAGATTGTATAAGTCTCAAAGCTCTTAACAGGGCAGACCCCTCACTGGGTAGATCATATTTTGTGATCAAATTTGTAGCCCTAACAGGAAAACTTTATACTACAGTAGTGAAGATTTATGGGTGTCATCCCCACCCCAATTTTACCTTTCAAGGGTTTCTGGGTAACCAAAATCATTGTGCTATGTTTATTTTCATGGGTGATGCTTAGCTTATTAGATTTGTTATACTATTGAGTTTTATGCTTATGCTATGCAAGTTTCATTTATATCAAAAATGGATAAATCAGTGATATTTGATTCACCCTCCCCCCCTCTCAGTATCACATTTTCCCAATAGACTAGCAACAGTTCATTCTATCCATTGGAACTAAAGGCTTTAGAGGTGGTGTAGTATGTTGCTATACTCGAGGCATGTTCTACTGATCAAAGTTGTCCATAATTAATTCCTTACCATTGCAAGAATGTCTTGGTGTGACCTATTTCAAATTGGTTGATGGCATCAAGAAGTATAAGTAGAGTGATGATTTTAGTTGTTCGTGTGGCTTATGCATTGCTTGTATGCAAAGTGACTATGAATCTGTTTATAGGAGATTTGTGTGTTGATGATCATGTGTATGGATACAATCAATAGAAAACTTATATATCTTTTCTATATTGAAGAGTCTTGGTGACAGTGATCTCAGTGATGGATTCAATCTCTTTTCATATATTCTAGCAGTCAGCCTCTTTATATTGGTAGTGATCCTATTCATATCTAAGGGTTGTTAGCCCGACCAGCAGTGAGCCAATGTACAATAAGTACAACTAGCAGTGAGCCTTTATAAAAATCATCTTAAACAGTGTCACCTTAACTGGTGTTTCATTTCATGAGAATTATCTTCTCCGTGGTTTTTCCCAATTTGGGTTTTCACGTAAATCTCGGTGTTCTTTATGTTGGCGTTTCTGTGATTTCATATTTACATATATTATGAATGCTTGATGTGGTTAACTGATAGAGAAAAAGTTGATAGTGTTGGTGTTTATAAGTTCACTGACAAAGTAAAATTTTTATAAAGTGTGTGGGAATAACTAATTCACCCCCCCCCCTCTTAGTTATTTGGCATGTTCAACAATTGGTATTAGAGCTTGGTTCCTTGGTTTAGAGCTTAACTGCTTGAGGAAAATATGATGGCCAACAAACTAAGTATTCTTATGTTCAATGGATCAAACTAAAATACATGGAAAGATCAAATGAAAGGATATTTGATTTCAGTCGGTTACAAGACTTGGAAGCATGTGGAGACAAAGTATGTGCTTCCTCATAATGGCCTTAACACTCAAGATGAAATTGAGGCATACGAGGAGAATGAAAAAGTGAGGTATGCTATTACGAGTTCTTTATGAAAGAATGAGTTGGCTAAGGTTATTTCTTTAAATAATGCTTATGAATTTTGTGGTGCGGGAGCACCAAGGTCAAAGGTAGGAGTCATGAAGAGCACCAAGGTCACTGATGGATCCTTAGGTGGAGTTGAAACCAAATGGCCTTCAAAGGTCATTTAATCATGTAAGAAGAATATTCATGGTCATGTAATATTGTTTTGATCATATATTGATCTTATTGTAATCAAAATTTGAATGTAAACCTTAATGGTAATGATAAGCCAATAAGGTACCTAGGGGTCACTAGGAAGGGTTATGTATTGATCCTAGGTTAGGGGTTGATGGAAATGACCTAGAAGGATCTAAAAAGATGTAATAAGGCTATTCAGGCCTTTCAATGATGTTACAAGCACTAAGAGTGCAAAGTCTTGTAAATTACCAATATTGGCAATATAAGCCAAATAGGTCTTAGTTGGGGTTAGTAAGGATTTAGGAAGAATTTGAGTTAGAATGAAAATCCTAAATAGCTTTAGGGAAGGTTAATATGGTAAAGGCAAGGAGTTGTCAAGTTGACAACTAAAGGTTGTCAACTAGACAACAAGATTTAACTAATAACCATTTAAAAATAGTCAAGTAACTGTTTGTACCCGACTTGAAAGAAGTTAGTCAGTTTTGGAAGTAGTTAGGGGGTTAGGTGTGTTGATGTTTTTTTGAGGAGAGAGTGAAGATTTTAGGGAGAGGTTGTGTGGATGGAAGACAATGTAAAAGAATCTTTGAAATCAATAAAAGTTTAATTCTTTGCATTTTATAGTTCACTATCCTATGGAATAGTCCAGGCAATATTGAATAAAGGTTAAAATCCCTTAATATGTAAGGGCACTCCCACCCCTATGATAATTATGGTTTTGTGGGAGATGCATTAGTTGCATTGTATATATTATATGTGATTTTGAATGTAGGGAAGGACACCAGTTGATGGAGAACATGGTAAAGTCTAGTAAAATCCAGTGAATGGAACACTTACCAAGCACTAGTCATGGTTGGAAGTGATCCGATGCATGAAGGGGATAGATGATAGTTTGAATGGACTATATAAATGTAGGGTAAGGGGATAGAATCTATCTTGGAGTTGTTTGTGGTAGGATAGGGTGTTTTCTCTAAAACCCTTGGTTTTTAGCCCAAAAAGTGAGGGTTTGGTGAATGGGCAAGTAGATGAGTAGGCGGAACCATACTAGATTGAAAATTAGTAATTGTGAATCACATTATAAGGTTGTTTAGGGTCATGGAGACCTAGAGGAAAGTGGGTGATAGGGTTCCTTTGTTGAGGAAGGGCTAATTAGGCCTAGGATAAGAGCACTTAGGAAGGGAAGTGTTCACCAGTCAAATGGTAGAAGTCTGAGACTAATATGAATTTAGTAACTCTAAAAAGGGTATTAGAAAATGTAAAAACATTGCTAGGTTGTTTGGATAGTTTGGGAGTGAATTGCTGATTTCAGGGTTTGAAGGGCTACTAGACAGGCCTAGAAGGGCTAAAGAAGAGTAAGGGTGAAAGTTGAGTGAATCAGAATGAATGGGAAGTTGTAACATGAAAAATTTACCATGTTGAGATGATCTATGGTGTTGGAATTAGGGTATGAAGTCTAGTTGGAGTTTTGGTATGGTGAAGGCACTAGGTGCACTAGGTGGCCTAAGATGGAGTTGGTGCTAGAAGGCATTGGAACAAGGAAACAAGGAAGTGAACTTGAGTAGTAATGGTTGTGAGAGTGACTTACAAAGTCAGAGAATGCTATTTGATCTTTGAGTAGGACTGATTCCTTGAGTTGATTCCAAGTTTCTTGTTGAATCATCGAGTTGAGTTGGCCTACTTAAGGTGATAGTGGAGGGCTCTGCATCAGTTTGGGAAAAATTGAAAGAGATCTATGAAGAAAATGATAGGGTTAATTTATCTAAGAAGCTAAAAGCTAGGAGACCATATGAGAATCGAATGGAAGAAGGTGAAGACATTATAAGTTACTTTCAGAGAGTTGAGAATGCAATGAATGAAGTCAATAACTAAGGAAGCACTATTATTTCATGGAAAAGATTCTTATGACATTACTAGATAGTTACAATACCAAGATCTCATTTATAGAGGAGGTGTATGATTCTATTAAGTTTACTAAAGAGTAGTTGTTTGGTACTTTGACCACATTTGAGCTAAGGAAGTTTGGAAGAGAGGAGAAAAAATCTAAAACAACTTTCAAGGCTACCAAATTAGAAGAAGATCCTAACGATGATGATGAAGAAGAATTTGAAACAAACTTTGCAAGCAAAATTAATAAGGGTACCAAAAAATACCAGAGAATTCCAGAGAAGGGTCCTAGATATAAGTTTAAGAAGTTCAATAAGAAGGCTTACTATGTGAATGAAGATGCTATAATTTTAGGTGATGAATCAGAAGTAGAAGATGGTTTATTTTATGTTGAAGAAGATAAGAAATCAAAAATTTATATCTCTAACATCTGTGCTAAAGTTGATGATGATGTTGAAACTACTTTATATGTTAGAAGGACCAAAAAATAATAGTTGATTGATAGCGGTTGTTCTCATCACATGACTAGAAATAAAAGTAAATTCATGTCACTTGATAAGTATGATGGTGGTCCTGTTAGACTTGGTGATGATAAGTTTGCTTATATTATTAGTAGAGGATATATTACTTCTAATGGAAAGAACATTACTAATAATGTCTACTATGTGAAGGTTTTATGTCATAATCTTTTGAGTGTTGGATAGATGTGTCAGAATGAATATGATGTTATTTTCAAAAATGAAGGATGTGAAATTTGGAAGAGATATGGAGATGTAATTGCAGTTGGAAAAAGGACATGAAGGAATATGTACCATCTTGAAGGAGCTTCAAAAGAATGTCATTTACTATCGTAGACCAATGACAATTGGCTTTGGCATCGGAGGATGTGTCACATCAATTTTGATATTTGGTAAGAATAAGTTCATCATGTGCAGTAAGAGACTTACCTAGATTATGCAAACTAGATAATGTGATCTGTAAAGGAGTTAAGGAATAAAAATAGAAGAGAGAATCATTCAAGGAAAAAGAATATTCATTTACCAGTGTATTATAGTTAGTTCATAATGACCTTTGTGGTCCTACCAAAACAAGAATTTTTCAAGGTGGGAGATACTTTATAGTTTCATAGATGATTATTCAAGATTGACTTGGGTTGCATTTCTTAGAGGAAAAATAGAGGCGTTTGAGAAGTTCAAAATATTCAAGGCTAGAGTTGAGAATGAATGCAGTTGAAGGATTAAATGTTTGAGATATAACAAAGGAGGATAATTTACTTCTAATGTGTTTAAAAGTTATTGTGAGAAACATGGCATTAAGAGATAGTTTTCAGTGGCTAGAACACCACAACAGAATGGTGTAGTGGAAATAATGAGCTGGATGATTCAGGAAGTAGTAAGAACTATGTTGAAAGAAGCAAATTTACCAAAGATCTATTGGAGAGAAGAAATACATAAAATTGTATACACACTTAATAGAGTTCTATACCAGAGGAAATATGGAAAGACATCATATGAGTTATGGCATGGAAGAGCACATATAGTTAAGTATTTCAAAATATTTGGAAACAAATGCTACATTCGGGAAGATGAAGACAATCTTGGAAAATTTGACAATGGAGTTGATGAAGGAATATTTCTAAGATATTCTAAATAGAGCAAAGTGTATTGGTGTTACAAAAAAATACTGGATAAGATTATTGAAAGTGTGAATGTGAAGGTTGATGAAGATTTTCAAAAGACTCCCAAGAGACATATTTATTATGAATCTGATAATGAGGACAAAGGATAAGAGAATAAGAAAGAAGAGGAAGAGACACAACCAACACCGACATTTACAACTAAGAAACCAAAGTATGTACAAAAAAATTGTTATGAGAATCAGATTATTGGTGA